>JAQISU010000374.1:125000-235000 GCA_029339505.1 Unio delphinus
TCTCTCAAATACACACTCGGACTGTAGAAGAAAAGTTTATAATGCCCTTCTCTTTACATCCGCTGTTTGCTTGTTTATATCATGATAATTTGTTTTTAATGAGTTGACTTTTCTATGCTAGAGGCAGAGCCTCCAAGAGTACATTAGTTTTTTCCACCTCCTTTGACAACCCATGTTTTCGATTCGGTCTTTACCACTTCGTCCCATAGTCACAGTTAAATCACATACTGTTGACATCGTCGCGAAACATTAAATGACATCATTTGATGCGATATAAGCAAGGTCATTTCAGTTACACTCAGCAGTAACGCGATTCAATGGTGATTCAGCATACTTTGATTAGTTCTTAAAACGCAAATTCTAAACCATTGAAACATGGTGATGGAACTGGAAGTTCCGTGTTTCCAAACTACGTTCGTGCATTGATCCATTGCCGGACTGGTACTGCAAACTATCAACAGTTGTTAAAGATGATTTTATGATGATTGAACTGTATATGACTGTATTATCAACTGATGTTCAACCTTTTTATAATGTTGTAATAGACTTACAGCAAATGTTGAAAGACATGAGTGGCAGCGGCACCATCCATTTCTTTCTGCCATCGATAAAGAGACTACCATGGACGAGTTGGATGCAAGAGTGAACAATCATGCCGTCAATTCGATGCGAAGCTTCATAAACAAATCAGTTCCGTCCAAATATTTTAACTGGTAGCAATAACAATAGCAGATATCACATAATCAACGCTATCGACATCTGCATAAAGTGATTCGTTAAAAGTACATCATGCTACATGTTAATGACGCGTATTGCCATGGAAATATTCATTCGACTTAATGTGTTACTAACGACACGTGGGATTAATGTTGAGCTATGTTGAACGGATAATAAACACATGATTGATGTGCTTGTAATTTCATGAACGTATTTGGTTGTGATTGCATGGTAGGCAATAAAATAAGTTTAATTTGGTCTAAAAACAATTCGGACGATATCTAAGTTTACGTATCAGGTTTCATGTAGTGCTTGATATTGTGACGATTTCCTCAACAATTCCATAAATCTAACTTGTGACACTATCTGAGGTGTTCACAGCAAGTTTAAAACAACATTAATAGTTGTTCAGAGTTATAGTCTGCTCGGGGTTTCATCAACTATGGAGTCAGAGGACTAAATAGAGACAACGCATCTGCACCTGCATATATTGTCTGTCCTAATAATCGGTTGACAAATATTTGTTTTACCCTTGTGAATCGAAATGGGTACGTTAATGTGCGGAGTGAAAAATTGACATTACAACTGTTGATTAGATCTCACCCTTATGTTTAATTTAATAAATACAGTTATTAACTCGAGAAAAAACCTTTTGCAAGACATCATTAATATGATATCGGTGATGTTGTTCGTGAATAATGTATTGGCGCACAAAAGATAATCTGAGCTGCATAAATAGCCGAATAAGTTTCAAATACAATCAGGCAGATGTATACATTGAAATACTATCGAGGTTTATTTGTGCGGAATTGACCTTCATCCATCGATGGTTCCACCAAAGTGGTGTTGTCTACTTGGAATTCTTGCATTAGCATGTGGTAACGAGTAATCCTTAGCAGTAGCACCCTGCGACAACCATACTGGGATTGTCACTACAATTGCGATGTTGTATTTACTGCTGTCTCCATCCCGGGTACGTTCAAGGACAAATATGCCAAACTAGCATTGAGTCAGTTAATATTATACAATAGTATGGGTGTTGTTCAATAGAACTGACTTATTGATGCAGCAGTCGTTGGACAAAGATTACAATCCTTCGGTGCAAAGGATATATGCCTAATCGGTATGTTATACATTAAAAAGCTGCTGAAATGTAGGAAACTCACAACTGTCCTAGATTAAATATTCACCACCAAGAGATTTTCCATAATTTTATGACAGTTATACCAGTAAGGAAGTTTATATGGTAGAAGTGCACGTGCGTCTTGCACCTGGGCGCGATGTATACTGACAAGGTCTGTCTCTAGAGCAATGCTATTGAATTATTATATTGCTTTCATAAGATCTTCGATGGACCCTCAACGTTACCAACATGAACGAAATAATTAAATAGTAGCAGAGCCGAAAGATGAAATCAATAAGAGAACAAAAGTTGATTATGAAGAGCTGAGGGTGTTATGAACAAGATTTGTATTGCCGTTGTACAGTCCATGATTATAATTCAATTTTTAAAATTTCCTTGAAGATCTAGAACAATGCATATATAAGGAAACAAATAAATATAATGTTCATTCTTTGCATGCATTGTTAAAACAATTTTAATCCATTCACCAGATACACTTTGTCAAACGAAAAGCTTTTAAAATCACACAAACAGCTGTTGGATGCAATTAAAATACTTACAATCCATTCTTTGGTAAATCCTAATACCGATAACAAAATAGACAGCCTGCAGGTCAACTCTCCACCATGGGTTAACGTCGCCTGGATTTGTGCAGCTGCAACTTTTCGCAGCAAAGTGTGTGCTTGTGTTTCCGTCAACAGCCAATGATGCACTAAAACTTGTGCTACTCTCCTTGTACAGCGATGACTGTTTAGCTAGTTTCTTCTCTGCTACATTTATTTCTGTTGAATACAAACAATTTAGAATTGCTGTCCACATTGTGGCAATGATTACACACTTGTCCCTTAAAATTTATCTAAATATTTCACTAACAGTTAGCATCTAAATCTTTGCATATATATTTTCATTTGACTCTTTGTACCATTATACGTAGTATCTCCAAATATTAAACCCTACTTCGTAGGAGCACAATTGTCTTCTGTTTTCTCTTTGCACAGTCTTGCACAGTTCATTAGTTCAAAATGGCAAATACATACAGATTTCGCATATATATATACTACCTATTAATTAGCAATCATGTATGAGAAGCACACTATTTGCCGAACAAGCTAATATAATAGCAAGGTTTGCAATTGAACGTTACAATTAATATCTTTATACAATAATTGTAATACAACAAATTAGTCATGTTGAGGCTACTCATTTAGCACACAGCAGCGACATCGTAATATAATATATGCTACTACAGAACATAATCTATCTCACATATCTATTTTGTTGTTTTTTATCAGCATTTACAGATCAATGTATGCCAAACATACGGTACATACACACAGGAAAATAGTTAATGTCGGACGTCTATTGAACGATTTACTGCTATCCTAGTGGTCATCAAGATATCATGAAATCTATTGCTTTGCTCGTTTGTGATCGACAATTAATGAACCTAACAAATTTCTCAATGATATTTTCTTTTTTATTATATTAACTCCTCGTTCAGTGATACGAAAACCCAAAGGACCCTATCCCCTGTCAAAACGTTAAGGACAAGATGAAATATAAACAACGAATGTCAAAATTGTTTTCAATACATTCCACTTGAACGAAACATTAAAAATACAATATTCTTTTTAAATAGTATGGATTGAGAACCTAGCGTTTATGTCTAATTCATTTGAATGCACCAGCTGTTAAAGGAATAACAAATGAAGGCATCGAAATACAGGATTAATGCAGATAAGTGGATTATTTTAGATAAACATCTGAACCTTTTCTGCAACATAACTATATATATATATTATACTCTACCCCACTGCGCATTGGCCTATTTACTATATATTGTTCTATCCCTTATCTACTAATATATACATTATATTGTGATCGTAACTATTTTATTCTGCTCAGGTCCCTAATTATTCGATATTGTTTTACCTTCCTTTTATCTCCAACGACATTAATTCATTAGTTTGCTTCTGTAAATATCTTGAAACAAAATATAGGTAGTCTGTTAGAACTATATTGCATTTGTATGCCAATTACAATATGTTTTCGTCATTTTGTATCTATGATTTTGAAGCACTCCCTATGTTATTTAAGGCAATTGAAATTATTTCAAATTAATATTTTTGCAACATGTTTAATTTCTTTATTTTAGAATGTTTTCCATGCCTTGAAGTGAATCTCACTTCCATAGTTCGGACTTAACGTTTATGCCTTTATAAACTCGATATCAGATTTGGAATTGTAGTATTAATATAGTAGAAGTCAATTTATGATAATAGTACAGATTTTGTTTAATCATTTAAATTTCGGAATCTTTTAATCACCTTTCATGTTGGACTTTTCGGGGGGTAGAGATCTCGGTCTTGTTTCTGCTAAATGCCGTGCAAGTTCAGTAGTTTCAGTAAGACTTTGAACATTGTTCATATGCATGGATATTTCTGAAACGTTTTAGGTAGTACTTTCATACAAATGCATCAGATTAAAACAATTTTCGTTATTTATGTATAAAGTCACTCATCTTGATTATTAAAGGAATTGATACTACCAGTAGTTCGAAATAATAAATGAGAATTGGTTACTGGATTCGACTGTTGGTCAGTTAGATATTATCTTAACTTAATGTTTGATTATGTGCTGTTCGGCGTGACTGTGTATAGTTCTGTATATGTGTGTGTAGTCAGCATAGGTGGATACTTACTAATAACATTATGTGGTGAGCTCAATGTTATAATTCAAATAGATCGATTCTCAGCGTGACACAGAATGTGAACTTCGTATACCTCCACGAAGGGACCGGCAATGATTCATAATGTTCAATATATTTTGTGCTCAAAGAGAGAGATACATTCCTATAGACTACCCTGCCGATCCATATTAGCTTGGTCCACATAATGCCATATATATTTCTTAATTACCATTTCCCCACACCCACCAACAATGTTTTAATTTCATTAAACCTACTACGTTTTGATGATGCTAAAGTTCTGTATTTTCATACTGTCATACATGCAGTTAAATTACCTCTATCCACCAGTGTCACACATATATATCCAATATATATCCACATATATATACACACTTATTAGCGCCATGAAGTTATGTTTACAAAGTTGTAATATTAAATTCACATAATCACGATACGACCATGTTACAGTGTTCCTATAACTAAACTGATCGTAACACCAGAAATAAGTGTCATGTTGAATGATTCTGACCATTGATAATTTCATTTTGCTCTTATGTAAAGCCAATTACCAGTTGGCAGGATAAAAAGACTGATACAGTATGAAACTATAATTTGTAGCATATATCATTATGCATTTTCCGATTATTCAGATGTTAATTGTGATTTATTTTCGTTGTCATGTTTAAAATACAAAACAAAACGTGTACATTTTTCAGTCATAGTTGCACTATTTATGTTCTATAATCATTTTATATTATACCTTTATTATTTTTTCTCTTTACAGATTCAGTAACATAGATTCAGTCATGAAGATCCTCTTTTCAGCTTCTATGACAATATCACTTACATTTATATTAGTGTTTTCTCCACATAAAGAAAGTAGTTGTTTGACAAGATCAAGCCTAGGTTATGTTGTAATCTCCAAAGAAATCGAATTTTAAATGAATTTGTTTAAATATTAAGTACACAGTTAGCTAATTTCACGCACATAAACTATACATATTTTCCACATAATATATTTCACTGTCTCTCTATCAAAGTTATTTTCGAAGACAATAATCGGTAGATTTGCTGTACTCTTTTAAATCATGCAATAGCAGAAAAATGTAGCAAATGACAAGACCTTACGCAAGGAAACAATACCCAAATCGTAGGTGATATATTGTACGAAATCAGTATAATTTGACTGTACTATAAGAAGTTTTGTAATATATATTTTTGTGCATCTAAAATATTGCAATTAAAATATGTTTACCAGCGAAATAAAAAAGATAAAGAAGGAGGACTCATACCAGCAAGTACTTCTACTTCACATAGGCATATGACAGCACGTTCATTCTTCTTTTTAGTAAGCTATATTCTGATTCCCTTGAATTTCAAACTAGTATTGACAGGTATTGTGATTGTCCCAGCCATGTTTGATTTAGGGTTATTAATTATAACCAAGCTGTCATTGCTCAATTTACCTTTTGTAACAAAGCCACTCAACCAATCGGTATTACCTGGAAAAAAAGTGTACAAAACAATTCACAACTATGTGCTCAACTTGTAGGTATATATATATATATATATATATATATATATATATATATATATATATATATATATATATATATATATATATATAAACTGGATTATATTTTTCAGCAATTCAACAATAAACAGTGGACAAAACAGCACTTTAGTTCTAGCAACATACGTCATGGAGATAATATTTTTTCGGAACTCGAATTTTTGATTTGATTCGTTCTTTTCTCATGCTTACCTTGTTTGTCTATGATAATATAGTATGTCCAAAAATTTACAAAGCTTGCTCTCTTCATTCTTTTATGTTACGTCATGTAAGAATCTAAACAGGTAACAATATATATTTGTAGACAATGCGGGTAGATATCATGTATGGCTATAGGCAAACCTTTTCACCATTTTAAAACCCCACGAGCGAAATCGTAAAGAAGTGAAGAAACTTTCGATAGTCACCCAAATAACGGATGAGACCATTGGACGCATGCATTGGATTATTGGGGGTATTTGAGAATGTATCAAGTGTACTTTAGATGCGTTTTCAGAAAACCAGGTAGGAGCATTCGACACGTACTAATAGGACACAGATCGTGATGCATTCAGCAATGAGTTAATTATTATCCTTGAATATATGGTTATTGTTTTGGTCAGGGTGGTGGTAATATATCCGGTAAGTGTGAAAACATACTGTAAATCGTATGGAGATCGCAAACGTCTATATTGTTGTTGTAGTTCTTGCAGGGTTTAACGCCACTTTTCAGCACACGATAGTCTATACATGCCGACCAGTATTAACAGCGTAGGAAGAACCCGGGAAAACCCCCGAAAAGAACCGCCGACCGACGCAAAACTACGGGCAAGCTTTCGCACATATCCAGATCAACCTAATCTGAGACTCGAACCCACGCATATTGATGTGAGATGGCAGTGATCCGTCACAGAGGGCGCTTTAGACCATTCTTGCACTCGAGACCCCAGCAGAGCCAGTAGGTTATAATCATTTAAAACAAGCAGCACATACTAGGAACTTTGAGTACTATATATGCGATATGGAATAATTTAGAATTCGGGGGGAATCCAGATTATAGATCTGAAAAATCAGTATATGCAGCTGCACCTACAGAAGACATTACCACATGCTACCCTTTTCCAACAACCGTCGAGGAGATGGCAACTGGAATTGGATTACCAAACAAAAAAGATCAAGGCCACCTACACATTGTAACAATCAATCGATCGGCCACAGTAACAAGTGGAATCATTAATCGGACAACTTTGCACCGTCATCGATTCCGTGGATAAAGCCAACGAATCAGCATTGACTAGCACACGATTTTTACAGTGTTGTCACAGACTCCGATGTGTATGTCAGATTGATGTACTAATGAATGAATGACGACTTACTCAGATGATTACTCAGATATATTAACGCTGAATCGCGATGAGTTGTTGACAACACAAGCACCAGTTGAATCACAATTATGTCCTGAGCACTATACAACCTGAATTTGAAAGTAAGTTGTGACGCTCAATATGAGCCGGTTGGCCGCCGTTAACCATAAAGTGTTCGGGGATTTGCCGCAATAATTCGCCTGTGTTGTCTTCAAATTCTATACTGGAAGGTTCGTCTGATTAGTAACTGGTAAGAATATCCACGGGCTTATACGAAATCGAACCAGTGTTGAGGATGCATTTCAGGGGTATATTCACTTGCAAAGAATCAGGAATTGCCATCAGCGTCCACGAACCAACGTTATGCTCTGCTATGGAACCATTTACCAAAGGATTTGGAGGTGATATTGGCGAGTCCTCAAAATTATCCGTGCTGGCAAGGCCTCGTGATTTACGGATGAATATAGTGGTGTGATAAGGGATAGCGAGTGAAGATTTATATGTCGTAAACCACGCCACACTAATTAATTCACCATATTGAATGCTATATTCGAATTATTACATCGATGATCGCGATAAATAAGACGTGTAATGCGATCATGTAAGTTATTAGTAGTCGCTCGGTGGTCAGTACGCGCAATGATATATTATATACCGTTTAGTCTCTGATGTCCCTGTGAGATTTGATTTTGGTCTGTCCTACAAACCATGTTTGCCTACAATGCAACAGCAATTAAAGGTCCATACAGCAGTTGTGGTTGATATGTAGCTATGGACATCTGATCGTTCTGAGTGGCTAAATACTGATGGAAAATTTGTACATCAGTGACCTTTGCAATATATTGCCTTTCCAGAATGAATCATAGGTCGAAAACAGGTATACAATATGATGATTACATACTAACGAGAAGTAATCATGTGTTAGTAATATATTCATAAACGGCTACGTACAGATTTATTTATTGCAATGACCCCCATAAACTTACGCTGCCGTTAACGTGGTCGTGGATGAAACATCCATGACCATTGGTGACCTGGCCGTGAAAGCATTTTCGGCAAAAGAAAGAGTTTGACACAATAAGTGATACCTGATTGCATGTTCTGCGGTCACGTGGGAAATGTTTACAACGGAAAACCCGTCGTTGCCACACGCGGACGGGACTAACAAACCTTTTTGTTATTAGTTGAGTAGTCACCGCTCTCATCAGTGAGATATACATCATCGATGGATAACGCCTCGAGGCATGCATCATTAATGTCGTTGTGACAGCAGCGGTGCTGGTCCATGACTGGTATTTGCCAAGTACATCACGGATCTAGAAAATGATAGTCTGAATATCAAAGTAAAAGCGGCAGGAAATACCTATGATGATTCATAATTACCCTGAATGATTGAAAATACAATGTCATTAGTGAAGACTTAACAAGAACTTTTCTGCATAGAAACAAGCGCGGCAATGGTAATATCAATGTGGCATTAGGAATAACCGCTATCGCTATGGCATGCTTGGATTTTGTTTCGCAGAGATTGCAACCTCGATAACGATTGTGGGTGACAGTGTTGCAATTGCAATCAGTACAGACTTTATTGTCACGAGTGCTGGTAGTCCGGCCTTGATGTGTAACAATCGTGAAGACTGCAAATTGCTAAAAAGGATCAGTCACCTATCACAAATGTGTACTCGGTCGTGCTGATCTCAAATTAATTAAGTACAAATTGTTGTGAGAGTACATTTTTGACATGTTTAACCGTGCTTGCCATTTCCAGAAACGCGTATGGTATGTCTTGATGCAGTTCTATAATGAATATATATTCGGACAGAAACGCATAATAAGTTTTCATAAACTTTTCATCACTAACCCATTTGCAGTGTTTCCTATTGCATGACATCTCTTTATGAGGTCGATGTTCATAATGTATGTATTATGTAGCCTTTCACCAATTTACTGCGCATCACTTTCGTATATCTGCAGCACAAACATAAACAGTTTTGCTCAGTCTGTCCAACATATAGTGTGCACGTAATTCACCAGAATTTAGGGCTAATAAGTCAGTCATGATTGTTTTATGCGCCCGCTTCAATATTTTATACATTCTACATTTACCGACGTGTGATATTATTCCATATTGAATTTATTTTTAAGCAAGGTTAGCGTTTCATTTTCAATAGCCTCAATATATTCATGCAAACGTGCACAAAACGTCGGAATACCATCACGTTCGAATATTGTCAATGCCCCATCTATGATCTGCAATGGCAGTTAATCGCAAAAGAGCACACCTGCTTCAGCGCAAGATAGAGGGGTCATCTAGGTGACTTTACTTACTGCCAAAGACCTCAACGATTGCATACAAATATATATATATATATATATATATATATATAGATATATATATATATATATATATATATATATATATATATATATATATATATATATACATACATATATATATGTTTGTGTGTGTGTGTGTGTCTGGCGTTATACTGCCGCCCGCATATAAAGCTATAGGCACGAGTAGGGTCAAGTTGTTGATAATTTTAGAAGCGCATGAAACGACATATGCATCTTTACTTGTTGATGATTGTGTTAATTTATTTTCTTGAATACTCTTCAGGTAGTATATTATCGATCGAGGGACATTTTAGCACAAAATTTGGCATCTCTTGATTTTGATAAGAATGCAAGAACAATCTTGCAGATATAATTGCGTCTCAGTATTTGTATTGATATCGGTACAACGATAAAGTATTTATTGGGATTGGTATATGTAAAGTTGGTTGGACCACCATACTGAACTACAATTAACGTGCAAGTGTATCTCTTCTCTTCGTCCCTTCTCTCTAGTTATATATGTCTGTCTGTATGTCTGTCTGTCTGTCTCCCTTTCTCTCTCTCTGATTCTTATTCTTACCATCAGGTTAGATATTATTAAAATAATCATTATACAACTATATTGAATTTCTTTCCTCTTATGCTTTCATAGAGTTAACAAACTACGTCGTGAACAAGCCTTTATTTAATGTGGTTATGTATGCTTTGCCATTGAACAAATTATATAATGCCTTTTTGAATAACAATATGTACAGTACAATATGTTCCTTCAATTTACCACTATTTTATTTATAATAAACCGATTTGTAGTAATTCTTCAAATTTCAGCTTTATTAATTGATTTATTTTTACGTCGTCTGTTTCGTTTCATGTAATAATGTGATTCCACTATAATTATTAACGTAATCAGCAAATGCTTTTGTGTGAGGATAAAGTTATTTGTTGTCCCATTGCACATGATATCTAGCAGATGTATACATATTTAAAATATATACTTCGGACAAAATATATATCCTAAATTGAATAATAATTGAGAGGTGTAATGTATGTAATAAATTCAAGTACTTAGGAGCCATCGTGGCAGACGAGGGATCGAAACCAGAAATATTGTCCAGGATTGCGCTGACAATAACAGCAATGGCAAGAATAAAGACAGTTTGGAAAGACAGAAACACCTCAGTCAACTCAAAAATCAGACTGATGCGCTCCTTGGTTGCATCTGTATTCATATATGCCTGTGAATCATGGACCCTCACATCGGATCTCAAAAGGAGGATACAAGCTGTTGAAATGAGATGCTTTCGAAGGATGCTTGGCATTACATATAGATATCATGTCACGAATGAGGAAGTGGGAAACAGAATTAAGCAAGCCATTGGGCCCTATAAATAGCTATTGACTATTGTGAAGAAGTGCAAAATGAAATGGTATGGACATGTCACACGATTAACAGGGCTTGCTAAGATAATTATGGAAGGTACTGTGCAGGGAGGGCGAAGGAGAGGAAGACAGAGGAAAAGACGGGAGGATAACATCTCAGAGTGGACAGGACTGAAGTTGAGTGACACAGTGAAAGTATCAGAGAACAGATTGGAATGGAGGAAGCTGGTTGTTAGGTCATGAGTGGTGCCCCAACGGTCGGCCAGACTAAGGGATAGATAGATAGATAGATAGATAGATAGATAGATAGATAGATAGATAGATAGATAGATAGATAGATAGATAGATAGATAGATAGACATACAGACAGACAGACATACAGACAGATGGATAGATAGATAGATAGATAGATAGATAGATAGATAGATAGATAGATAGACAGACAGACAGACAGACAGACAGACAGACAGATAGATAGATAGATAGATAGATAGATAGATAGATAGATAGATAGATAGATAGATAGATAGAATGTATGTTACCTCTGGAACCAGACCTCCTCATTTAAAGCTTATTTGTACCTAATTTTTATTTTTCCTGCAAAAACAATATGCCCTTTTCTCGTCAAAAAGTATCTAAATTCAATAAAATCAACCTTGGCATGAAATTAGTATTTTTAAGGCAAAGGAACGGCTAAGATCAAGTGTTTCATGCAATCTACATTTTACAATAATCATGTGAGTCGTGATTTTGTCCATGATTTAATCTCTTAATATTATATTAAGTTATAATCCAATAAACAACAACGAATTGTTTTCTGTTTTCTCTTCATGCACGTTCGATTCGTACGAAATACGAATTAGGTTATGCAATTTTCTTGTTCTCTTTAAGTTGTTCAGTTGTATGCGCTAATAGCATTAAAACAAAATTCATATGCCTTCGATATCTTCTCCAACACAACCATACAATCGTAGTATCTCACTCTCAATTTCAACCAGTGAAAACTATTTATACAAATCATCATATCTATGGTAAATTGTAATGTTTAAAACATTGTAAAGATCCAGCAGATCCACTTCCCACCAGGCACTGTTACTATTTAAATATGTGTGGCTACATCCATCACTCTTAAAGCTGGTGTATGTATTACCGTCAACGGCTAAGGAAGCATTATATGGGTAGCGTGGTCAGGCTTACCTCAAATCAATTAAATACGAATTGTTGTAAGAGTACATCTCTGACATGTTTAACCTTGCTCGCTATTTCCAAAAACGCTTTAGGTTTGTCTTGATGCAGTTCTATAATGAATATATATTCGGACAGAAAAGTATTTAAAAAAATCATATACTTTATCGTCACTAAACCAATTGATGTGTCTCCTATTGCATGACTTCTCTTTATGAGGTCGATGTTCATAATGTATGTATTATGTAGCTTTTCACCAATTTACTGCGCATCACTTTCGTATATCTGCAGCACAAACATAAACAGTTTTGCGAAGTCTGTCCTACAGATAGTGTGCACGTAATTCACAAGAGATTGGGGTTATTAGGTCAATCATAATTGTTTTATATGCCCGCTTCGATATTTTATACATTCTTCATTTCTCGACGTGTGATATTACTCGGTATTTACTTCATTTTTAAGCAAGGTTAGCGGTTCTTTTTCAAAAGCTTTAACATATTCATGCAAACGTGCATAAAACGTCGGAATACAATCTCATTCGAATATTGTCAATGCCCCAGCTATGATCTGCAGTGGCAGATAATCGCAAAAGAGCACACCTACTTCAGTGTGAGATAACGGGGGCATCTAGGTGACCTTACTTACTGCCAGAGACATCAACGATCGCATATAAATATTCCTGCAAATCACATTTAAAACCAGTACATCCGTTTATATATATATATATATATATATATATATATATATATATATATATGTGTGTGTGTGTGTGTGTGTGTGTGTGTGTGTATGTGTGTGTGTGTGTGTGTGTGTGGCGTGATACTGCCGCCCGCATATAAAGCTATAGGCACGAATAGGGTTAAGCTGTTGATAATTTTAGAAGAGCATGAAACGACATTTACAACTTTAATTGTTGTTGAGTATTGTGTTTTTTTCTTTTCCTGAATCCTCTTCAGGTAGTATATTATCGATCGAGGGACATTTTAGCACAACATTTGGCATCTCTTGATTTTGACAAGAATTCAAGAACAATCTTGCAGATATAATTGCCTCTTAGTATTTGTAATGATATCGATACAACGATAAAGTATTTTTTTTTAATGGTATATGTAAAGTTGGTTGGACCACCATATTGAAATACGATTAACGTGCAATTGTATCTCTTCTCTCCGTCCCTTCTCTCTAGGTATGTATGTATGTGTCTGTCTGTCTGTCTGTCTGTCTCTCTCTCTCTCTCTCTCATTTATACCATCAGGTTGGATATTATTAAAATAATCATTATACAACTATTTTAAATTTCTTTCTTCTTTTGCTTTCATATAGCTAACTAAATACGTCGTGAACAAGCGTTTCATTTAATGTGGTTATTTATGCTTTGCCATTTAACAAATTATTTAACGCCTTTATGAATAACGAAATATACAGTACAATATATTCCCACAATTTTCCACTATTTTATTTATAAAAAAAAACGATTTGTAGTAATTCTTCGAATTTCAACTTCATTAATTGATTTAATTTTACGTCGTGTGTTTCGTTTCATGTAATAATGTGATTCCCCTTTAATTATTAACATATTCAACAAATGCTTCTTTTGTGAGGGTTTAATTATTAGTTCGTCAAATCTAGCAGATGTATACATATTTAATATATATACTTGAGACAACATATGTGTCCTAGATTGATTAATAATTGAGAGGTGTAATGTATGTTACCTCTGGAACCAGACCTCGACATTTAAAACTTATTTTTACCTAATGTTTATTTTTCCTGCAAAATCAATATGCCCCATTTTCATCAAAAAGTATCTCAATTCAATGAAATTAACATTGGCATGAAATTAGTATTTTTAAAGCGAAGTAGCGGCTAAGATCAAGTGTTTCATGTGATCTACATTTTACTATAATCCTGTGAGTCGTGATTTTGTGCATGAGTTAATCCCTTAATCATAAATAAGTTTTCTGTTTTCACTTCATGCACTTTCGATTTGTACGAAATACGAATTAGGTTATGCAATTTTCTTGTTCTCTTTAAGTTATTCAGTTGTATGCTAATATAAATAAAAGAAAATTTATATGCCTTCAGTAATTATCCAACACAACCATCCAATCTTAGTATCGCACTCTCAACTTAACGCAATGAAAACTATTTATACAAACCATCCGATCTTTGGTAAATGGTAATGTTTAAAACATTGTAAAGATCCAGCAGATCCACTTCCTACCAGTTACTCTTTAAATTTGTGTGGCTACATCCATCACTCTTAAAGCTGGTGTTTGTATTACCGTCGACGGCTAAGGAAGCATTATATGGCAAACCTGGCGTGTCGCCATATTCTTTGATACCGATGTAAGTAGATGATTGGGTGGTTGGTTTACCATATGCAATATTCACTATATAAAAGGAAGATAATGAAGTTATCTTTTTACTTCTACGATTCAAAACGTTAAAACTAATTTTGCCATAATTTATTGGATTTACATAAGCGTATCTCATTTGGACATTACATAAAAGTTTGTTTTGTATGTTACACAATATGATTTACCTGAATAATAAAATAGCAGGTATAACATTATTGCAAGCACGCCGTTAAAATAAACATATAAAGTCGCTACATTGAGTCAATAGTGGTATAGAACTTATATTTTACACATTCGTTTATATGACAATATATGCTAATTTGAAATCGCGTGTACGGACAGAGACGGCTCAAGTACTTCTTATTTGTATCATGTGGAGGAAACAGGGGACATAAGCAGAGACGGGCTTGATTACTTCTTATTTGTATCGTGCGAAGGAAACAGGGGACATAAGCAGTCTGATACTGTTGTCGTTATTATTGATAAATTGATAAATTATGGTTATAATGTATGAGTTTTCTATTAATTCCGTGAAAATTAACTCTCAAGGCTCAAACAAAAACAAAATCGTTAACTACGATTGAACATTTGCAGATGCAATTTTGGTTTCATATATAAAATGAAGCATTTAACAAAGAGAAGGTTATATAGTGAAATCCGTTTTTTAAGTCTCTGGTATCTGAGGTTAAGGATATTCTCGGCCGAGTGGCCGAGTGGTTTAAAGCGTTTTCCGTTACGGATCACTGCCATCTCACCTCTGTCTGCGTGGGTTCGAGTCCTAGATTCGGCTAATGTAGTTATGTGAGAAAGCTTGCCAGTAGTTTCTCGTGGGTTGATGTTTTTTCCGGGGGTTTTCCCGGGTTCATCTTCCACCATTAATACTGGCCGCCATGCATAGCCTATATTGTGTTGAAAAATGGCATTGAACCATAAAAAACAAACAAACATAAGGATATTCTGAAATTTCTGAAACAGTATATGCTGGCGTCTATACAATTACATGGGTGTTTGATCATTTGCTTGTCTTAATTTGTATGTAGTACGTGTTTTTGTTGTTGTTATCATTGATGCTGTATTCATACAGTGTATCGCCATTTTTTAGCACAATATTGGCTATGCATGGCAACCAGATTTAATGGTGAAACCCCGGAAAGAACCAACGAGTCACTAGAAGCATCTTGCCAGCGTACCCACATTGGCCGAGCGCGAGACTGAAACATACGTATTATTTTGGAAGTTATTTTGATGGATAAACAAACTCATGCGTATCGAACGATTTATATATAAGTATATCTACATATAATAATGTTGACTTTGTATAGTGTAAAGCGCCTAATCTTTAGAAGCTCAAAGCGCTTTACAACATCAATAACGATATGACAACAGAAGAACAAAAATAAAAAACAATGAAATTGGAAAATATAAAAACTGGCGAAAATAGTTAAGGTACGAAACCTTATTAGGTGTTTAAGATCGTTCTTGCAGTCGAAAAATGTGAGTTTGAAGAGCACTCTTGAAAGGTATCACCGTGTCTTTGTGTCTAATTTCAATGAGCAATTCGTTTCACGTTACTGGGCCCTAGTATATAAAAGAACGTTGTCTATATGACTTTATTTTCATGGTGGGAATAATGAGTATACGATTATCGGAAGAGGAGTTTAAGTATCTTGCTGGTGTGTGCACATGGATGAGGCCGGATAGGTATATTGGACTGGAGTCTGGCAGCGAAACATAGCACAGAGAACAAATGTTGTGTTTTATTATTGGTCGAATGGACAGCCAGTGTAGGGTAGATAACAGTGGGGAGATGTACTCTGATCGTTATACTCTAAAGTTTATCCAGTCAGCTATGTTTTGAACTTGTTTAGGTGTCTGTAGCAGATATTGAGTCGAGCTGTACAGAACTGAATTATGATACTCCTGTCTTGAAACTACTAATGAACACACGAGTGTTTTAGTGACACCAACTGAAAGATATCTGCGAATGGAGCTGATGCGTCTCAACTCAATATACGCAGCCTTGCATATGTTCATGACATGTTGGTGCACTATGAGATTACTGTCTAGAGTAACATTCAGGTTTCCTACCGAATGTGTCAATTTAATGTTGGTGTTGCTTATATTTATCGTTTGAGGTAAAAGGATGGGAATAAGAAAGTGATCAGAATGGCCTCAGTTTCTCATCATTCTTCTGCAACATGGCATCCATGATTTCACATCAGAAATGCACCTTTCTACTCCGTGTATGGTATCATCAACTTCAGATGGGTGGCTAGACTTGTATATTTGGGTTTTATCAGCGTACAATTGGTTAGACATTGGGTGATGCCCTATGACACTTGAGAGCGGATGTGTGTGTGTGTGTGTGTGTGTGTGTGTGTGTGTGTGTGTGTGTGTGTGTGTGTGTGTGTGTGCACAGAATGAAGAGAACAGGTCCAGAACAGACACAGTGGAACACTACAACATCTATCAACTGGGCTAAAGTGTATTCGATTTGCAGATAAAATTAATGTCATGTTGAATACTTAGGACTTGAACAAAAGTAATGTGAATCAAAAAGACCTGCGCAGACGGTGAAGTATTATATCATGGTATATTGTGTCAAATGCTGCAGACAAGTCAAGGAGGGTGAGGACTGTAATCTTCTTACTATCCAAAGCAGAGAAAATGTCATTAAATACTTTCGGAAGAGTAGTTTCTGTACTGTGGCAAGAATAATGAGCTGACTATACATTGCTAAAAAGACTTAAATTCCAACGAGATTCAAGTTGGGTTAGAATAATGTTTTTTACAATTATGTTATATGAACGGGAGATTAGAAACCATGGGCGGATAGTTCTTTAATTCCTTTTGGACAAGTGTTGGTTTCATCAGCATAGGCTTTGCGATGGAAGTTTTGAAAAATGATAGGAATTACCCAGATGAGAGAGAAATATATTAATACCATCAGTTAGTGAAAGCATTATTTTATCCAATCACTCAAGCAGCAGTGATGTTGGAATTGTATCAAGTTCACATGACATTAGTGTACCTTCATAACGATTGTCCGTACTAAATACATTGAGATAGGTTCAAATGCTCCTAATGGTTGGCGCTAAAAGTCTTTATCGTAACTGTATGGTGGCAACAAGTCAATTGAAATTGGGTTGTCAAGCGTTTCTATAATGGTTTGTACTTTGCCACGGAAGAAAGTTGCAAATATGTCCGGAAGATCTACTGGAGAGTAGGGAGTTGGAAGTGGTTTAAATTTGCTCCTTGACATTTGTTTGTTAGTTATCTCGAAGAGCTCTTTGCAGCTGGAACACTCCATGATCGTAGTAGTAGTTAGTGGGATAACTTTGGCTAAATAGACTATGTTGTGACGTTCTTCTTAGCGGCTTCATAGACTTGTTTATAAAGAACGAGTATGGTAGAAATCCAAAGCCTATCTCTTTTACGGCGGTCTCATTTAGCAGTGCGAAACTGGTCCCTAACACTGCTATATCACGAAGAACACCTTTCTATTGATACTCCGCACTCAGTGGCTGGGGCATGTTTTTTCAGGCAATGAACGCAGGGAGTTATCGAGTTGTTTTGCTGTAGGAGGTAAGACAGTTGTTAGGTTTTCTTGAATGTCATGACTTAGATTGGTTCTTTTTTCATACCGAGGTTCTCTCAGTAGCAAATACAGGTTTGGGGTTAGGGACTGATACGTCGAGATGACATATAACGCAGAGGTGATCTGATGCAAGTTCGTGGGATACAGAAAGGGTGGATTGCAGAATATTATCGTCAAGTCTATGAAGAATCCAGTCTAAAATGTTATGGGTGGGTTGATTAACTGACTGCTTAAGGTTGAAAATATGAATGGAACCTATAGTTTTGACGTGTATGGGTTTATAGGACAGTCAAAAAGAAAGTTGAAATCTCCAGGAATAAATAGGTTTTCATACACCAGATGATTCGGAAACTGCTCCAAAAAGAAAGTTTCAGTCATCATTTGTTTCTACCTGGAGGAGGGCGATATAAACAGTATAAATGGACTGACATTTGTTCCAGTGTGAGTGTTGCTTTGTCTAGTTCTAATTATGAGTTGGATAAATTGAAGGATATGTTGTACTGAAGACATTTTATCACAGCATTCCTTGTGATGACAGCACTTCCACCTCCAAGAAAGTGGAGGGGGAACGAGTTGATGAAGTAAGCGCGGTGGGTGTTAAACCCATAGGGATGCTGCTGAATTAAACATACTTCAAAGCGTACCACCTTTAAACAGAGGATGTTAATGTTTCAGTGATTCGTTGTAAATAATAAGCCTCAGGGTTTGATTAGATCAGCACTGTATTATGATTTGTTGTGTTGCATTGACAACGCACAACCTAGTTCAGTAAAAGACCCGGCAACTAAATTTATATTTTTACTAAATTGTCGCTTGCCATTAACACTTCTTAATACCCAACAATATGGTTATGGAAAGCACTTAAATATTCAGGAATTCGTTTCATTAATATATAGTTCAATGCAGACACTTGATTTGCATGAACCTTTTTGAGAATACGCTCCACAGATGTACTGTGGCGATATTTGGTTAATCCAAAGTGTAAATTGTAATATGTTGAAGAATACATACTAAATGGGTGTAATAAGATAACCGAGAGGGATGTCTCGGATTCACAGCATAACGCTTTTTACGATGACATAAATACAATGCTTAATTATGAATGACTTGAATGAGCAAATACATTATGAATACATGCGTATATATTTAATCCAAATATTGGATTGTTAACATAATAATGCACAAATGTAATAAAGAAAATACAAATAATTTATTCTTTAAAACGACGAACACAAGGCGGGAATGATTCAATGTGACTAAACTATGGAAAAATGGCTATATCGTCGTGAACATATTGGAATGCAGTGTACTAAATATTATTGATTGCAAAATATCACGAACACAAGGGAGACAAGTGGTGTTAATTATAGGGGTGGAAACTAATTAAATGTTCCAGAGACGGTGTAATACTGACCCTGACACCTGTGGAATTGTATCATTTTTTCAAAACTTTTAGTTCAGTGCCCTTGATATTTTTCTTTTCCTTATGTACCACATTGCATGCTGACCATTTATATATATATATATGAATTGAATAACACCTCTCTCTCTCTCTCTCTGTCTCTCTCTCTCTCTCTCTCTCTCTCTCTCTCTCTCTCTCTCTGTCTCTCTCTCTCTCTCTCTCACTCTCTCTCTCTCTCTTGAAAGTTGTTTTCTTTGGACAATGAATCTGTTATTGAAAGCTGTTTCTTTAACGACTTCGAACCTTCCATTTTAAATGTGTAAAATATATGATGACTTATATGGCAGTTGAACTGTTGTTTCAAAGATTAATTACAAGATGCAAATCATTGATTAAGTATATTGTGTGTCTTATCTGCATTGCTTTCTTACTGTCATTTCATCTGCGCTAAATATTGTTTTTGAGACGATTTTGCTGTCATAAATCATAAATCATTTAGTTTAATCTTAACCCAATAATCTAATTTTTCCAGATTAAAGATCTCATGTATTTCAATTTAAATTATATCTGGTATCTTATTTGAAACCCTTCTCTATTCCTTAATTAATGAACTGCATTCGCACGCAAGTAAATTCATGGTCTTGCTGAGCTGCTCAGATATAATTAATTTAACGCATTGTATACAGGAAGCATGTTCCTACTAAACACAAGATCCTTGACCCATTAACTCTGAGTGCCACATTTGCGCGTGACAAGCTTGTTGCCTGCTTCCGCCTTATTCGCCGTCAACATCACTTACGATACACCAAGGTGTGTGGTATTGCAAAAATATAGCCTCGTGTAGTTATCTTTTATTCTCACTAGAAATTACCGCGGTAAAGGTAATGTTATAGACCGTTTCATTTATACCAAAATATTCCAATTTCTGGAACCGGATTTTAGACGTCTGGTTTGAAATATAAAGCAGAACGGTCTGAACAACACACTGACTAGCAAACCTTTCCAAAAAGCAAAATATAGGATACGTTTAAGTGTAAGACGACAAAGTGGCCAAGACCAAATGCAATGTGAAAAAGAATAACTTTCGTATGTTACCAGCAAATTCACCGACAGCTCCACAAAATATAGGCAATCCAAAATATGAAAAAAGTAATCAGTCTTTGTATGTGAATCGTAAAATGGTCCATTTCTGAAAGAAATAATATATAAATGTATTGGTCACTTACATTAAAACTGACAAGGCTTTTACAGTGTTGGTTAAAATCAATTATATAAGTAAATACTGATGGCATTTTTAACTGGACCCGTGAAGCATTGATACTGATATGCGGATATGTTTTTTCTCAGGAGGCTATCACTTCTGTACTATCTAAATCAATGATGATTTTCAACGGAATAATCATTAGCAATGTAAGGCAATAAAGAGAAGCAGAAATAAATTATCCCCGTATTTTGGATGAAATAAATATGGTTTGCATTTGCATCGAAATTCTCTCTCTCTCTCTCTCTCTCTCTCTCTCTCTCTCTCTCTCTCTCTCTCTCTCTCTCTCTCTCTCTCTCTCCGGGCCATCGCAGAAAGATACCATGGCCACTCAGTGATAAAAAGAGCGTTGTGCATGCATCATGCAAATCATGCAAAGTTGTCACTGGACCTATGAATGATTATAAAATGTACAGATACAAGAACCAACGACTATAAATGTATAAATATAGGGTAGAAACAAGTATTTCTCATTCGTTTCAATATGCCAGGCGGCTCCATGCTCAGCGTTCAAGTAGCGTAGCTACTTATACTTATATACATATGATATCAGTCTGTCACAATAATGTTAAAATATGTTTATTTAATTATATATATATATATATATATATATATATATATATATATAATGAAATAAACATATATTATCATTATTGTGATAGACTGATATCATACAAAGGCATTTATAATATAATTGTGTTATTGCATTAGCAATTCTTTAAACCTAACTTTATAAGATATTTTTTATACGTTCCTCAAATAAACCTTATTTTATTGAGAAAAGTTTATTTTGTTGTCACACTATGTCTTTGATATGAAAAAAAGAAATGATCAAGGATGTTTTTCATGCTCTGATAAACCTATAGGCATCAATATCATTAATTACTTAAATGTTGTATATCTGATTACTTATGATGAACTTATTTTTACCAACGACATAGAGATTTTTAGAGACTGTATATCCAATATAAAAGTGAGATTTTGATGACGAAATATGCAAGCAGGTTAAGGCATATTTGAGACAAGAATAAAAATACAGACTGAAGACATATTTGAGAAAAGAATACAAATACAGACTGGAGCCATATTCGATAAAAAAATACAAATACAGATTGAAGACATATTAAGGGAAAATAATACAAATACAGACTGAAAACATATTTGAGAAAATAATACAAATACAGACTGAAGACATATTTAAAAAAGAATACAAATACAGACTGAAGACATATTTGAGAAAAGAATACAAATACAGACTGAAGACATATTTGAGAAAAGACTACAAATACAGACTGAAGACATATTTAAAAAAAGAATACAAATACAGACTGAATACATCTTTTAGAAAAGAATATACAAATACAGTCTGAAGACATATTTGTAAAACAATTATAAGACCATCATTCATAGCATTAGAATTGAATGGAGTTGACAAATTCTGTTAATAGCAGAGACAATAAACTCTAATCGAATCTCATCAATCGGGTTTTTCTTTACAAACTTTATTCAAGTGCTACATCAATAATTTTAACTGATGCTTGTCCCATGAGTCAATCCTTCATTGAGTGACATGATCATTATGACCCGAGTCTTGAATGATAAATCTTTAGATCGAAGAACAACGTTGCTTAACTAGGGCAGATATGTACTGTATCAAACGCAATGTGTAATTTCCTTTTCCTCTTTATTTCGTTTGTACCAATAGATTGCAGATATAATTTGAGGCAAATGCAAGTCTTTTAACAAGCATAAATACTTCCTTACTGGATATATAGCGGGATGGCTATATTTGCTTTAGTGCGCTAGAAAATATATAAACAGACACAACATTATGTGACTTCCAGAAAAAAGGTTTATTTCGATGATAAAGGCATGTTGTTTCACAAGACTGTATTGTGATCGATTGAGATTAATATCCACACACACAGACAGACAGACAGACAGATAGATAGATAGATAGATAGATAGATAGATAGATAGATAGATAGATAGATAGATAGATAGATAGATAGATCAGGTAGATCCATAGATAGATAGATAGATAGATAGATAGATAGATAGATAGATAGATAGATAGATAGATAGATTATTGCAATCGTATGGGATAATATGAATGAGATTTCTGGATGCAAATATTGCACGAGTATGGGAGTACAGTACATTAGACAAAACGAGTTATATTTTCCCATACGAATGTAAAACCTTTTTGCTAAATGCTAATTTTATGTTGTATTTCAAGCCATATACACAAGCGCATATTCATTATTACACAACAACATTATTAATGCTCTCAAATCTCCACCCAATTAAATTTTAACTTAGTCTCGCGCTGGACATAGTTGTCGAAAAAAAGGGCGTTTTGGTCTACTTAAAATTTAGATTTGGAGTCATATTGTGAATTAATGCGCACTGCAAATTTTTTTCCATTGGATCTAGAAATTATAGTATATGGTATTGTTGTCGATGATAAAAATGTAGTGATTATGGACTGGGTTAGCTGTACAAATTCTACATAAAATACATCAGATTGCAGCAGCAAGGGAGAAATGTATTTACATATTCATATGTGTTTCTGTTCTGTCATTAAATGATTGAAATAATATTTTTGGGTAAAATATGAAGTCTTTGCAGTTATCAAAAAGATATTATGGAATATGTTGATGTGTTTTTTTATTTTGAGTGCAGTAAAGAGGATGTCATCGCACATCGAAATATAGTCGAAATTACAATATAATTTCAAAATGTGTAACCAAACTTTTGAACCCATGACATGGTTCATGTAATTCGTATTTGCAGAACTAAGAAAGTACATTTTGAGAAAATTCAAGATGTTAAACTGTAAATAGAATGTGCCAGTATTATAATCAGCAAAAGGAGACAGATTATACCTTGTCACTTGTATCTTACTTGCAAGGCTCATGTCTGGAGGCTACAGCTAGCCTAAATCCAAAATATTGTATCAAAAAGGTTAACGCGGAATGAGCCAAATCACCTGCTATGAGGCAGTCCACAAACCATCTGCTTTAGTCCATTCAGAAACAAATTTAATCAACCAAACCCTAAATCGTTTACTACGAGAGTGCACATGATTTATTTACAAATTACTGGGCAGAAGTGAGTTCAATATGAAGATTCAGGTGAGTTCAGTATCGTAAAGTATTGCACGATTCTGACAATGTAACACTAACGGATAAAACAATGAACATATAATAAATCAATTTATTTAAGATTCAATGATCATTTAACAAACTGAACTGAGTGTACATTAGGTGGTAAAGAGGGATATACGTTCCCACCGCTTATATTTTCAGTTTTCAAACTGACTTGATGGCAGATGTAAATGAACTTGATATGTCTGTTAATGGCATTTGAATCATTGAATCAGAATATATATTTGTCATCTCGTAGACAAAATGGCTTGTATTATACCAGAGAAAAGAACAAACAGTTAATGTGAAATTGGCGCATAATCAAAATTTCCAAGAGTTCACCCTTCAATTCAGTTTAGTAGCATGCAATCCCAAACGGTCAAAATGGAAGTTATTGACTGTAAAAACACAGAAATTATGACTTCTGTGTTATGTTCTATATCAACGAGTCATCCCAGATAAAAAGCTTTATGTACTTAATGCTGAGAGCAAGATCTAAAGTTGTGTAGGTAATTTAGCAGCGATGCAAATCTTCTCCTAAGGTGTCAGGCATAAATTAGATAACTATAATATATATTTCCATAAGTTTGAATATATATATTAATTGAAAGAATATATATATATATATATATATATATATATATATATATATATATATATATTCTTTCAACATTATGTGGCTTCTAACTTATATCAGCAACAAATGTAGCAGTTCATCTACTAAACTAGGCCCAGATTCTTCATATTCTGCTAAGCACGGATTATATCACACATCAATCTTACAAACACGCACATTTTGTATATATATATATATATATATATATATATATATATATATATATATATATATATATATATATATATATATACATACATATATATATATATATGAATTTATGTGTTTGCGTGTGTGTTTATGTATATATGTATGTATGTATGTATGTATGTATGTATGTATGTATGTATGCATGCATGCATGCATGCATGCATGCATGTATGTATGTATGTATGTATGTATGTATGTATGTATGTATGTATGTATGTATGTATGTATGTATGTATGTATGTATGTATGTATGCATTTATTTATGTATGTATGTATGTATGTATGTATGTATGTATGTATGTATGTATGTATGTATGTATGTATGTATGTATGTATGTAAGGATCATTTCAATGAAAAATATTTTGAGCAAGATTAGGCACATTTGAAATTAGGACGAAAAAGACAAGTATAATCAAAACAAGTTTGCGCAGGTTTTTTGATTGAAACGAGCACACAAACGATCGGAAGGTATCTGCGTATTTGATAAACAGTTGTCGATTAGATGATATCCAAATCAGTGACCATCTTCAACGGACATATCAGTCTTAAAGGTATAATATAGAATGCAAAATGTTATACGCTTTTATCCTCAAAAATTAGGCATTACTAAAAAAATATGGTAAGTAACGCTATAACAATAAATGTTTCAAATATGAGGACGTGAAGTTATTTATTATATTACTTACCGTGGGCGCCCTCTGTTGAGTGTGTATTGTAAGTGGATTAGTCGAAGGCTGGTGAAGAACATAACGTTACTTCTCATCTATGTCGACACAAAGTGCTTCGCATCACCCATAACTTCCTCGTGTATAATAACTATTATTACTTCACTTAGAAGATTGACTGATTGTGTAACATTGTCGTGTACAATATTAAAGCTCTTTCTTTAGTGATAGTTAAGATCTTCTATAAGGAAATAAACATTAAAGTCATATTCACGTTATTTTGCATGTAAGTGCAACTCTCAACTGATACCACCACTCAGACTCCATTCGAGGCCTATTTAGTATTAGACTTGTTCCTGGATTAAACCAGAGGGTTTCGATCACTAATAATTTGCCATATACTACGTACATTCATTTATACATGCTGAACTCAGACAAACGTATGAATGGCACTAGGATTCCTAGTGGTGAGAGTTCAATAGTATTATGTTAACACCCTCTAAACATATTTAGGTATTACCCTGCGGATTTTATAATGCAGTTAATATGAACTTATTGTGGTCGTGATTTAATTTCCTGGTCAATACAAAGATAGTTCTTGACCACGTTTCACACTTACTTTATTTGTGCTTTTACACACCACGTTTTGACAACTACAGTGAATTGTATCTCGAATTAAGAATTCCCTCTACCCAATCATTGTAATGGTAAACATCAATACCTGTAAAATCCCTGTCAAACAAGCATTATAAATTTAGATTTAACTACTTAGCTTCATTCCCAACTTGAAAAATGTTCTTGTAGTCTGACGTATTACATAAATGCAACCTTAACTAAATACTCTCATAGGTTACCCCAACTTAGACTCCATACATTTATCTGCGTGTGACGTTTCCTAGCTGTATCTCTATTTGGTGTGATAAGACTTATACATTGATCCTGTCAGGATATGATTGATACCACGACATGTATTTCTGATTATGCGCAGCTACCACCACATATATTTCTGATTTTGAGGCTGATGACAACTAATACAAATGACAGAAAATAAAAGTATAATTAAAATACAAAAAAAACTGATCCTTTTATTGAAATTTTATCTTTTTTTATTTTGAACGTAACCGCCAAAAGGCCTTGGGATATATATATATATATATATATATATATATATATATATATATATATATATATATATAGAGAGAGAGAGAGAGAGAGAGAGAGAGAGAGAGAGAGAGAGAGAGAGAGAGTCAAAATAAAAATACGAATGTTTACAACACTCAGTTGAAACTTCTTAAAGTCTCGTGTATGTTGTTGAAACGTGATATAACAACTTGATTGTTAGAGGGTGGTATAGCAATAATGATTATCCTGGCATGTCTCCATATCTTAGTGAGATTGCGTTATCACTTCTCACTAAACCATTATCTTAAAGATAACCAAACATGGCTAATTCCATTAATGTCTACGGAGATGCACGTGAGAATGCTTTTGTATTTGGGTGCTCCTATAGAGCAATTTTAATCTGCAAAAGTAATGTAGATTTTCGTAGAGCTGATCCTTTTATGTATGTTTAAGAGTAACTAGTAAAGAACTTTCATCTAAGAACATTGCCTATACTGCTGCCGAGATCGCGTAATAAGTACAATTGTTTTAAAAAAAACACGTCACAATGGGTGTTAACTGACCATAAAGTCACTGTAAAGTGTATATTTAAGGTTTTCATTTAACTGCCTGTCATTTCGTGATTCATAATCTATGAGCTGTTTTCTATAGAGGTCCACTCATGTCAATCCCATGTCAGCTGTATCAAGATGTATTTCCTATATGAAATTCAACTATTAAATGCACATTCTAACATAATAATGATGACGATCAAGAACCTGATGAAGTCAAATTTATTGTTACATGGACTATTGAAGCAGCGATACAATGGCAAACATCACATCCGGAATAAACTAAAATGATTTAATTTTAATGAGACGGAACAGCAATATCAGAACCAATACGTACCTTTGTTCATCCTGAATACGGCTTTGTACAATACGATATCGGTTTAGTTCATACTCAGATACATCGCAAGAATCAATATTATTTTTGCACCCCTTGGTATATGTATATTACGCTTGTATGTAGATAGTTTCAGTGTCTGGTTTATTATCTGAGTAGCATCTCGATCAAGTGCAACAGTAGGACTATATAGTACAATTATGTCACCTTTTGCATTACCATTTTATATTTGTGTTGCATGCTGCCGTATGTTTCGTCTGACCTGCTGTACAGGGATATTGTTTGCATAACGGGAAACTTTCTTTAATTAAGATGTCTGTGAATAACTTTTGCTGTTTTTAATGTTCCTAGTTTGCCATGATAATAGTCTTGGAACTATGTGCGCGGAATAATTGTCCTCTGATGATTTATTTAATTCCCAAGTTCGCGCGTGACAGTTAAATGCAGGTAATTGTGACCGCTGTGCTTTGTCACAAATATACTCAACATCTTCAGTAAAAGCAGAAATTAATTTTATCCTAAAAAAACTTAACTATTCTTGTTAGCATATCAGCTTTCTTGTGCTTCTTAGTAATGTTCATATGCCAGCAGCGTGCAATTTCCTGGAGATGTAGTAAATTTATACTGCAATAGCAATTGTTGGTGAACTTGCATCTGAGTGTTTCTTATCAGGGATAGAAAGTCGATCCAGTGCAGATATGGATCTCGATAGGTCAAGAACGTCGGCTCTTCTCATTCGACTTCACATTTGCATGTTATGCTGTTATGCGATTTGTTTAACGCCTATACACAGTCTGCATGGTTGTCTAAGGGTAAATCATCCTCTAACTGAGAAGCATTGCAATGACATTATAATGTGTGCTGGAACAAGATGACAAACTGCAATGGCTTCAATCCTACCTATCATGTCGTTCATGTCTGTATGTTTCGGTAATTGGTATATTCACAACTGATCAAGTAGTCGATCGCGTAAGTACAGTCATGAATGTATGTGCAGACACGGGTGTTTGTCAATCTCTGTGCAAGCGTGTGATATTTTTTTACGAACAGCTTCTCATTTCCGGCAAAACTGAGTACGTGATTAGACTCTAATACCACACGTAGCCTATGAATGGCACCCAATACATTTTACAATATATCTGCATCAAACGTTACAAGCTCAGCTAATATAGAATTTACGTAGTTCTTATCGGATTTTAATGTAACTCAACAATTATAAATAATTGTGTTTTTTTTTAAATAAGCATATTGGACCGATTCGACATACAATGCTGCGAACGTTGATGTAAATGTAATTGCAAAGTAACTTAGATGGCCCATTACTGAGCATTACTACTAGAATTTAATCTGATTTTGTACATCTTTATCCAAACAAATCGATATGTTTTGGAGCATTTATAAATGTCCTCAATATCATTTAATTTGTTTCGTTCGATACGAACTTTTTAAGATAGGCTTCAGTGATTGTGTCGCTCATTTACTACCTCGAACATATGCGGAAGATTTGAACTTGGCTTATGCTGCTATACAGTACGTAACTATATTTGTTTACATCGAACGATATTGGACATGTTCACAATTACAGTTAGAACCTTCGGTCAAATCGTCTGGAAATTCGTTGTAAATAACTGTTCTCGCTTGTAGCAGATGTCTCTGCTGATTTAATCATATCCCGGAGGTCCCTTTGATCAGGGAGTATATTATAATTGTTTGTGTAAACCTTTCCCTCCTCACATGCTTTACCAAGCATGCAATGTTTCTGTATAAGACCATTCTAAGTTAATCAGCCTGTCCATTGTACCAGTGATGCCGTTCGTCCGTCGATTCGACGAGGACCACTCTAGTCATTTGAGGGTTGGAAGAGCTGGCTCTATTATATGCGTGCAAAGGTGGCAAATAAGGCCATTCTTTTCACGGAATGTTTGTTTGCACAAGATAAAGGTGATGAATGGGACATATCCAGGATGGTTGATGGCAGGTGCTTTTCTGACATGCATCTGCAGCTTAGCAGCTGTTGTCCTGCTAGATTCGCACAACTTGGGTCCATTGTGCACAGGCGAACACTGAGTAACTCGATCGCTTGATGTTTGCTCCCAGGAATAACTGTTTATGTTGAACGCTTTCAATGCAGTTTTAGATTGTCTTTGCAGAATTTATTCTCACTTCCTTTGGATCGCTGTCCTTCCTAAATAATCTCGTAGGCAGCGGGTGATCTGGATGCGTACAATATGTCCTGCCCAACGTAGCTTGCACTGCATGTGGATCGTGCGGATGATGTGTAGACCTGTTTAAGAGAGTACCTCAGTATCTGAAACCTTGTTCAGCCACTTACGTTGAGGATTTGCATGAGACTTGTGATGAAAAGTTATTAGCTTTCCAGGCGTGGCGTTTCTACACCGTCCACGTTTCGCATGCGTACAGTAGTGTGGGGTGAACAACTGACCTGAAGACTAGTTTCGACTAGATGCTGCTGCCTCTTCTATTCAAAACGATGGCACACCATCTGCCGAGAGTTGCGTTAGTTCTGGCAATGTGAAGTTCACCACGTTCTCAATAGTGACGCTCTGAGTGTGCTACCAAGCAAGGTGAAGCGGTTCACAACGTTGACCTTGTGGCTGTTAACGGTGAAGTTGGGCTCAACATAGGAGCCAGATGATGCTGGACTTTAGTTTGAATGGTACTGATGGCGAGACCATATAGTTTACAGGAGCTGCAGAACTTGTCAAACCTGCATTGCAGGTTGGCTTCTGAGCCAGCATTTAGGGCGCAGACATCAGCAAAAAAGAATTCCCTGATGGTGCCTGTCATTACCTTGGTATTCGTTTGAAGCCTCCTGGAATTTAATAGTATGGAACCTGATGCGGACTCCAACCTTTCCGTTTCTGAAAGCATTAGTCATCATCGCAGAAAACAATAGAGTAAAGAGAGTCTGTATCAGAATATGACCCTGCTTGATGCCATTGGTTACTGGGAGTAGCTCAGATGTTACTATATTGTCCAGGACTCGTGCCTATATGCCATCGTGTAAATGTTGCATGATGGATATACATTGTCTTTGGCATTCGTTCTAGGTAATTACCTTACTCATGTCTTCTATGTTGATATTATCAAAGACTTTTGTTATGTCGACGTAGATGGAGAAAAAATAGGTGTGTTGCTCTTGTCATTTCTCTTATAGCTGCATCGTAGCTAACATTATGTCGATAGTCGCACGATTTTTCGTAATCCACATTGTACTTCTGACATTGGTCCCTGGTCACGGTGCGTAGTGAGGCTTTTGATTAGGATTATGGCGAGTATATTTCCTATGTGTTATGGAAGCGTCTGTGATATCCATGGGATCGTCTCTTGTTTCCACATCAGTACAAGCTTTTGATGGAGCCTTTCGTTCGGATCTGTGCTACATTGCTTGTAGACTTTAGCTGGGATGGAGTCTGAACCAGGTGCTTTGATGTATGTGTCTCCAGCAAGGTCGAAGGGTCATCCAGCATTTTATTGATGGGTAATTGGGGAGACGACTCATGGCAAGTCCTGAGCAAGTCCTGAATAGGATGCACTCATGAGCGAGTCCTGAATAGGTCCGCTCAGTCACTCATGGGGCTGCCGCATTCCAATACGGATCCATGTTAGTGGCCAAAGACCCTAATGGCCCGAGCCGCCTCTATGCAGGTTTGTGGCTACGGCTACCTACATCTGACGCTACATTGCTTGCGGGGTGACTTTATGAGGAAGAGTTGCTTAGTTCGTCGACCTCATTCTCATACTCGGAACGTCGAGACGACCGCAGAAGAGCTGAGTGAAGTGGATGAGCATGCCGTCCTATGTACATCTCGATTCTCTGGCGCTCGACTTCCTTTTTGCAGTTAATCGCCTTTCTACCCGCTGACAAGGTGCTGGTTTCTCAGTGCATGGTTCCGCATGCAGTCTTCACAAGCTACCTAAACAAAGTATAATTCACGGAGGATTTAAGACTCGTCGGCTACCCTCACCCTGGTTTAGCCGACCAGTTGAGACCTTTTCTCCGAGATGTGGCTGCTGCGCATTACACAGCTTCTTGGAGCCACACATATAATCACGTAAAGGCGAGAACTAAGTCTCAAGTGGGGACCAACGGTGGCCGAGCTATCCTCAAAGGAGTACGACTTCGCAGCCAGTTGGAGGTTTTACCCTCTCACAGGTAACCATGTCGCAGAATAGAAACAGAGTTGGTTTTGGATTAAATATATAACTCAAACACAATATGCGTTAGTTGGAAAATATGAACTTAATTAGTAAAGACAAATATATATATATATATATATATATATATATATATATATATATATATATATATATATATATATATACAAGATATATATATATATATATATATATATATATATGTATATATATATATATATATATATATATATATATATATATATATATATATATATATATATATATATATATATATACAAGGGTTCTTACACGCTCTCCACATACAATTGATCGAATCACTCTATACTAACAATCAAACATTGAAAATAACCAAAAATGTGATATCATTCTGAAATACAAATTCAAGAAACCTAGTTTCAAGTTTTTGTATGCACTTTAAGATATTCACATAATTTCACATATGGACTACGAACTTGATACATACAATCTCAAGGTAATCAAATATGTTTCAAATGGTCGGCACAGTCAGTGAGATTCACATGAAATTCACGGAATACAACTAAGATTTAAATTAATCTCATGTAAAAAATGTACCCATTTGAAACAACAATAGGAACAAACATATGCTTCTTGACTCTTGTATATCTTGGATAAACCGCAGAGTTAAAATGAGTCCTTGGTTTGGGTCAGATTTGTATCGTTCGGTCGCACCCTTCACGAATCCACCACATGTACAGTCCGTATACACACGTACAGACAGCACACAGCACCTTGGAATTATCTACGTCTACAGACGTGGCTCTACCTCATGTTCAGACATACGTACTTACATATAGTGAGTAATATTCAAGGCAAACTACCCGTGCATATCATGAGTATAATGTCCGTCGTCGGAAGAAATTTCCGGCGAGATACATGTTGGTTCCGTCGATTACCTGAAAAAAAACCCACTTGTTCACACTAGATAACGTTATACCCATGCACAACGAAAAATAATCAAATATTTCTAAGGCATAACCAAGTTATTGTTAGCCGAATTCTGTGTCACATCCCATATACCCCAACTGTGTACAAAAAATACCGGACACATCTAAAGTATTCCTAGGATGGTGCTTTCAAAACTTTGCGATTTTTACGAAATGAATAACTTTATGATACAAAGATGTATAAATAATACATGCATGAGTAAATCAGCTAAAAATAATATAACCGAATAAACATAAACAATACATATACAAAATAAACCGAAAGACAACTACAGGATGAGATCTCTTAAAAAAATATATACAAAACATTTATTCAGTATAATAGACTTTAATTATATGATTAAAAAACATATTAAACAAAATTAATTATTTACTAAGTTTTCCACAAAAATTAACTGTATAGTAAAGAGATTTGAACGACATAACCGATACCTGTACAATAATTGTATTTTACCTGAAAAAAAAAACACATGGAAACTTTTTAAAATAATCATTGCACATTGTGGTTGTCAGTTTCGCAAGGACGAAATTAATGTAATACAGCTAGTAAGTAATAATTAGGTATTTCAGCTGTATAACCTCATTTAAGGCATAAAATAACTGATATACGAAGTTTTTAAAATATATATTTTAAAGTATCAAATGTTGTAAATAGCTATCTAAGTCTCTATGATATACAGTCGATTCTCTTTGAGCACAAATTATATGTCTAGTTATGTATAGTGTTTTGGAAAATAAACTATTCTTTGCAAAAATGTATATATATTTCCAATGTTATATTAAGTTGAAGACTTTGAATAATGTTAACAAGGCAAATAAGCCAGTAGAGGTAAAATGTTATCTTAAATATCTTTATACAGTTCCTGTGACACTAGTATTGCTTCATTTGCTCTATATTGTACTTAAGGTTAAGTTTGAATTCTTAAACACGTATCATGAGTTTGCCTGTTAAAATGTTCCTGTTCACTTTCGTTACGCTTTTGACTATTTTTACGAGAAGTTAACCCGACTTTTGAGATATGCGATAACTTCCAAATCGTTTATGGATGTATTAGGACTTGGCTAATGTATTCAATAAAACTATTTCATGCAGTCCGTATGTCTAAAAAGTCATTTTCCTGGTCCAATTATTTTCTTTCAGAAAAAACATACATGATTACTCTAGAATGTGTTTGTAAAAAAATGAACAATTTATTTTCATGTTATATTTAAATGTCAATTTAGTGAAGATTATTTTTGGGGTACAAATAAGTGACAAGTAATTGTTTAATTTCATATTAGCAAAATAGTACAGCGAAATGTTTTGCTGTGTTATACGATTGAGACGTCATAAACAATTTATTTCTATATCAAAAAAATGTAAATAAGATATACCAATATTTAAGTCAAGCAAGTCAACAAGTTCTGAGAAGAAACTTGTGGTCCTGCAATTGTATTCCAGTAGAAATTAGATGTGAGGAAAGAAAACCAATATCGAACATCTATCTGTTTCTATGTCTCTCTCTCTCTCTCTCTCTCTCTGTTTCTCTCTCTCTCTCTCTCTCTCTCTTTCTCACACACACACACACACACGCACACACATACACACACACACACACACTGTCTCTTGTGCTGGATCCATAACAAATGCATGTCGAAACGTTTCTGTACGAAATTTAGATCAGTTTTCATTAATTGTCAATAATAGCAGTGTCAACAAGATAATTCCTAACTTACTTATATGAACAATGTCCCTTCAAGCAATTACAACTTGTAGAATTGTCTCATCATAAAGAAAATATAATCATGCATCAAAGGAGACAAGCAGAGGCCTTAACTGCGTCGAATGAAAATGTCTAATAAGGTGTGTACTCGTTAAACATTTATGAAATGATTTTGTACATTAACCTAACCTCTCAATGCCAACAGCAAGCGAAGCAGAGTCTAGCATACTTTTAATAAGTGTTTGGTATGAATAAGTTAAGGGTTCAAAACAGCGACCACCAGCTATCCGAGCCTGACGCTATAGCCGTATACCACCAGAGCGGTCTGAGTACACTGTAAGCTACGAAATACCTCAACGGTAATAACACCATAATTAACAACGCTGCCAGCTAAGTACAAATCTCGAAGAAATATTACAATACTTGATAAATCACTGATCGGGTCGGAAAGAATGCGGAGTGTGTAATTCAACAACGGGTTTCCAGCATTACTGCTATATACACGATGGATCTTAATCAGCAACAGTGTTAAAACAAAGTAACAAAACACACCGCTGAGGTCACCGGCATGTACAAACTATCAGCCTTCAGCTCTGCAAAATTTTGGATATTTGTGACATATCCATGGCGTCATTCAAACAATGAACCGTGTCAGTCGTTCTAAGAACGCTCCGGTGGCCTATTTGTTAGAGCATGCGTGCGGTCGTGAGTTTAATCCTCGGCAGAGACATACCAATGACTTACAAAGCTGATGCTCACCATTTGGAGGTTAGTGTTAGTGTTAGGACTGACCGGCCTGATGTCAGGAGCATGTGACTGGAGGGATATCATTCTACATGTATGATAGACATGTATGGTACTAAGTTAAAATTCCAAATCACACACACATACCCAATATAGGAATATATATATATATATATATATATATATATATATATATATATATATATATATATATTGTAACGTTGTAACGATTAACCTGCTTTCAGATTTTATATGTTAGACCCTGAGGCTAATAATTTTGCGCCGTCAATATGTATGAAGGTCACTTCGGCGAACAAAGATATCAAGGCAGTTAATTTACATGGCCATACAATTCGTAACTCGCTGTAATTTGGACAAGTATAAGTGATGGAATTCTTTTTCGGATCAAATGAACGTCGTAAAGACACCCTTGACAGACTGTTGGGAGGGGCAGTGTCTGACAATGATATAATTCAACATCCACTCTAAATTGAGCAAAGCGTGGCCAACATTAGGATAGCCAGTTTCAATATTTTATCTTGATAACTAAAAGCAGTAGTCGCCAAGTCCAGCTTGCGTAAAATAAAGGAAACTTGCGGAGTAATCCAATGATTATGATTGCAAGCAATCGCAAAATTTGGTTGACTCGGCACTCTGTTGTGCTTGATAGAACATAACCACACACTGCGGGTGTCCAATATGCAATGCAAATTATAGACTGTCATGGCCACACTCATACATTCACACACACACACACACACACACACACACACACACACACACACACACGAACACACACACGCACACACACACACAACCATCATGGGGGAGAAAAGGGATTTTGAGTATTAACTAATCTTGGCGAAACGAATACTATCTGGATAAAAGTCATCTTGCAAACAAAATTGAAATCAAAACCATACCATTCGTCTTTCAGTCGACCAAGTGACGGCCTATGTCATTATCTGATGTAGTGTGATTACTTTTCCACCTGTTCTGTGTTCTTACTCATATGTATGATGTTTCCGGACTGGTAATCCAACTCCCTCCTGTCCGCCTATCTTCTGCCTCCGTACTTCATGTTTCGTTTGTCTCCCAGAGACTCTGGCCATCTGAACTGGGGTAATTCTCTCTGGTTTATATAAGCTTACTGTATTAACGCACAGAGTAATTAGAGTAGCATATTCCCATAGCTATGCAAACACACATTAAACAATGATATCATGAAGTGCAAGCAGCAATTTTGATCACGCATTATTAAATATCGAAATACAGATTATCCATGATACGTGTACACAGTATATATATATATATATATATATATATATATATATATATATATATATATATATATATATATATATATATATATATATATATATATATATATATATATATACAACCGACGATAAACAAAGCTGGTGATGTTATTCATTGTATCACTGATATCAACGAAGCACCGCCAGCTGCGATGTATCGATATCTTTCCATCAATGTTTTATTTACATTTAAGTGGTTTATAAGTATTTGTATTTATCTAGATCATGCATATATCAAACAGGAAGCAATGTTATATTTCGGAGAAGGTTGAGCCTTTTAGCGATAGAGAGGGCGAATTGGACAGCTTTATAGAGGTGTCTATTTGGTAAATAAATCTTCTACGAAAATGAAAACAAAAAGAAAAGAATGTATGTATGTGTGAGTGCGTAGTTGGTTAAGTGCGTGAGTTTATGTATGCATGTAGGTATGCATGTATGTATGTATGTATGTATGTATGTATGTATGTATGTATGTATGTATGTATGTATGTATGTATGTATGTATGTATGTATGTATGTATGTATATGTGTGTGTGTATGTTTATATGTATGTATGCATGTATGTATGTATTTCAAGCACAGATTTAGTTCAGCAGTTCTCATATGACCAAATTTCACATTTAAAACATATAATACATCGTCTGTATATGTGTATCTATTAATATTTATTAAACAACACTCTATAGACGTGACTTGCATCGAAGGGCTCATCCATGCGATTATATTCATACATCGAACATTGGCTGACAAAATGATAACAACTATTTCCATTAATAGTATGCGGATGCCAGAGAGATTACTGCTAATATGGTATTAAGTATGAACAGTCTTATTTGAGATTCATGGAGTGCAGCTGAATACCAGAATCAGCCTGATAAATGTGTGCAAAATGGTAGCTTTAGCCTATCTTGAATTGTACCAATTGCTAATTCCATAGCAACAGTGTTAAATTTTTTTTAAAAAAAATCATTTTTGTAATTAGTGGGCAACACAATATGTAATCCTCTTAATGTATGGATGTTTTACAGTTAGAACATCAAAGAATGTGCGCATAATGGCCTTTATGTGATTCTTATTCCACAGAGAAATCATTTTCATATATCAATATATAAATATCAATAAAGCATTAAACAAAACTATGGCATTATTTATCCAGCGACAAAAAACTTGCTTTCAATTTAGCATCGAATATATATATATATATATATATATATATATATATATATATATATATATATATATATATATATATATATTAAACATCTATATATATTAAACATCTACGTTCATCATCTGATATATTGCGGCCAGGATATCTTGCTGAGTAATAGCACTGGAACCCTCCCCAGGGTAGAGCCACAGTCTCGTTGGAATCTTTATCACATACCCACGTTGATCAAGCCCAAGGGAGACAGAACTGAGATGCCACTGATATGGTAAGACGAGAGTCTTAGACTACTCAGCTGCCTAGTGCACCCGACGGTAACTTGATTATAGACTATGGTCATTAATGATGCATCTTTTTATTTTTATCACATCCTAGGGAAATATGTAAAATGCTATACGTTATCTAGATTAGCAGCGGTTTGTTCGCTCGTGCATACCAAAATGAAATGTTTCTGCCACCGAGGAGTATCTCAAATTATATCCTTCATTTTGTGTCATGTATTAGTTTAAGTGAGCATTCATTGGATGGCTCCTATTTTATATATTCTAGGCAAATCTTTACTTGGTATTAGTAAATATTGTCTGAATGTCATGGATATAGGTAAATCATCATCGAACGTAAATCCACCGTGGATGATTGTCTATATGTATTAACTTCTTTTGCTGAAATTTAAATTTAGGACTTTTTTTGCTTATCCTGTCTTGTGCTTCCATTCTAACTTGTCTTTTGACTTTTCATCAAACAACCGTTACAAATAATTGATTAAATGTCATAGAATGTCGCAAGAAACACATTTTGTAAATAACATAAAGGAGAATTATATATATATATATATATATATATATATATATATATATATATATATATATATATATATATATATATATATATATATATATATATATATATATATATATATAACATAGTTCACTATGCGATTATCGGCTATTGAAATTCACAGCGTAATTGCCACCTCAATTCAAGGCTTTGAAAGGCTTCGATTGTTAAAAGGGTCATTTATATACATTGAATTTACGAAATTGTGCTTAATTATCAAATATGATTGGAACCTTTTGCTTAAAGTAGTTTTTCTTTCATTTTATCTTCTGGTAAGCGTAAGACCACCAAATAATGTGATGTGCATAGTTTTTATTACGTTTATGTTTGTAAAATATCCATACTGTTTTAGTTCACAATGTTTTTTTTCAGTGATTCAGTAACGACCATTGTGGGAGAAGGTATTTTTATACTCTGCACAAATGTGTCTAATGAAATGACACATAAAGCATACAAAGCTGCCTTTTTGTCACCCGCATTGCAAATTGGAGGTTTCGAATGCTTACTTTAAACATGACATAAATAATGTTCAAATCATTATTGTCAAGTTATGTCGTTTTGAAACACCAAACAAAAGCTTATAACCCACCACTAAAGAAAAATTACCTTCGTGTGGGATATAATGTAGAGATTAAATGGTATTGAGCTGATTTCGTATTGGACACTGATAGCGGACTTAAGTGTTAATCCTAAACGTTGAACTTCAAGCAATATGCTAATTTAGTCGGTCTTACCTTCGTCTTTATTATTTTATACCTTCTGCTGAAGTGTAATATCTTTACATTTTAAATTCCATCTTCAAATACCTTATTTGGAGATCACTTCTACGACCTTGATGTAGAGATAAGGTATTATAATATCCTATTGTCAGGGTCTGCATGATGAAACACACACAAACACATATACATATGTTAGGATCAATGACTGTCAAACATTCTTTCTTTCTCAGTAGGTGGCAACCGTTTGAAGGGTTTCGTGGCACCAGTTTTGAGGTGAGAGTACTGGTTTTGTACGTTACTGTACATTATTTTTGGATATTTGATAACGTAGTTTGATTTAGCTCTCATCACTCTGTATAAATACTGTAGTAAGACGAACCATGAAACTTGCCAGGTGATATATTTTGATGATTGATACACCAGCATCATAATGATGTCAATGCGATTTATATTTTATGCATCACTGACCATGATTAAAGTGTATTATGAACGTTATGTGCCTCCCAGAATCACCAAAGTATATGAATGTTTCCGACCATATTATTCCCATACTCTAATCATAAAGAATGGTCTTATTTCACTTAGAGCAACTGAAAGAACTCTTACCATGGAATGTACATGTACTAAACGAGAGTACAAACCATTGAGTTAAACAATATGTAACATAAATGCATAGTCTCAAATAATTTACATAAAAGTATATTATTCATTCAAAATATGATACGATAATTATGTAACAAATAGATCAAGATTGAAGATAAAGGAGCGCAAGGTTATAGTGTAATAAATCTTTTATGATTCAAGTTCATTGATTTTCTACTCATAGTAACAAGTCAGGATACCAAATTTTACAGCGCACTTTACAAGTATCATGTTACCCCATTGTAACTGAAACATACGACATTTATTTTACTATCACGGTAAACGTACCAGAGATGCTTTCAGAATTCTGCAGTAAGAAAAAGCAAGGGTCCTATAATGGTATTTTATAAATTATTGTCACTTCTCCAGAATCGCTAAGCCAGTTGTATGATGATCTATAGAAATATGGTGATTATTCTTCCCATCATAAGCACACATTTAGTATCGAGTGATCAATACCACATGCGACAATTTCAGGGAGATTTATGTATGCAATAGCATCCGATCTACAATTGTACCTATGTCATAGTTGATCGTATCCGGTGTATTAAGGGGAAATTGGATATCAATTATTTCTGACTGACTCTGAGATGTTCACTTGTATTTACAGTTTCTCCAACCCTTGGCATGGTATGTTCGTAAACATAGGTAGCAGGTTACACCAATTCGCTATAATTTGTTCACGTTGTTCTTCAGTCAACTCTGGATACACGCCGACCTTATATACTCCCTCATTTCCAAAACTCAATGGGCATTCCAGGAGAGTTTGTGCATTGGGTATAATTCACGCTCGTCACTCAAGTCGTCTTGCATGACCACGGTACATACTTCATTAAATACTATTTTCATAGTTGATATGGCAAAACATAACACGATCCGTAGAATATTGACACCTCACTATTCACACTGGGTCAAAAATGTCCGGTTAATACCATGTTAGCATTATTTTACCTACTCAGCTGGATACAGGCTCCACTCTAAGTAAATGAGTCTAAATATACGGGGACACAAGTTCAAAAAACGTTCTTCAGTTCAATTAAGAAAATTGCCTTTACATACCCCCATCTCTTCGCGTACATTACACGTTTGACCAACGCTAATAATTGTTACGAGTACCAGATACATAAATTTATCCGCGGCAACGCTAACATATGTGTGATGGTCTTGCTCATCCATGAGTTAGTTACTCGCTCGCGATATCAATCAAAGGTTCAGAAACCTTCACCATATGCAGAGGCTGTTAACCCATTTTTACGTGTGACCTAGTTTCGATATCTTGTATAATGAGCATACTAATATCTTACATAGTTTTGGGTATGGAGAGCTTGACATTTGCAATAGTTAAGACCTATATGCGATTGCTCATGCAAAAGGCACCAATACTTACGGCAAGGAAAGCTGTCTCGATCTATATGCTTGCGATTGGTCTGTGCTTAATCCTTTGAGTTATTACAAATTTCCAACCAAGCATTTAGTCAAAAATAATGAGATTCTTTTTTACAGAGACACTTCTACTTCCAGTCTCTTAAGACTCTAGCCACTTGAAAGATGTCTGTGTCACTAGATATCAGAAACTTCATTTAAGGAAACATCATGTGCCAATAGTTTGAATGACATGCGTTAAACAATTCATATAAGCAAATTATATTGTTCCTAGCTAGAAGTAATAAGAACATTTAATCAAAACGAGTAGACAACACGAATAAACGGATGGAATTTATAAACCAATGTAATTGACATCTGGATATATCACCATGGAAAATCAAAATGTATACTGTAACCACAAAAATGAGCAATGTTGGATCAACCTCCAGATTTATCAAAGTATATGGCTTTACACAACAAGAGCCCGCCACCCACACCCGCCTTAACGTTTACTGCAGACTCTTTACTTCAGAAGCTTTTGACGCCACCAGGAAAAAATCACTATCTTCAGCCTAGTTAACGTCACCACCGACAGCCACAAATCCCCATCCAAAATTACAGCTAAACAGCAACATGTTGTTACGTAAAGTGCACAGCTTCCTGACACAAATATGTTGTATTGTGATACTATTGCCTGCAATTGCTCCATCGGTACCCTAGTTATCGTCCAATCTACTGCTTGAGAGATAAATGTAATCGTTTGCCTTGGTACAAGTGCGGAAAACATTAAGTACACAGAATCTTGTACCAAAACAAATGGTACTGCTTACGAACGGAAGGCAAAGACATGTCATTGTCTTCCACATAATTATTACAGCATAGAGCTGGTCCATAATGAAAATTGGGCCAACTTTGCATCCAATATACCTATTACAACTGTCACAAAGGCTACCTTAAAAATTATGTTTATTATTACTTCTCCTAACAGAATGGTATTGTTGACATGCGATGTTCACCAAACGATATACGATAGTCTCTTCTTGACCCTAAATGAAAATGGTGTAAATTAAATTAAATAGTATTGCCACAGCTGCCAAATTGTACGTCATGTTTTTACTTATATAGTATGGTTTCAAAACCCAGCAGTACAATGTAGAAATTGTCTTATTTCGAATCAATGTATGATATTTTCTGAAGAATGAGACGTTCAGTCCATTAGTGAGGTTCTTGTTTAATACATATTTTTGTCAGTTGTGTTATTGGTGGCTCTTCAACCCTTGTGTGTCTTCGTTAGCACCCAGGTGGGAACCACATTGAAAAGTCTTTCCGAACTTAGCTGAGGTCAGATTTGACCGTTAATGATATAAATTTATGCTGACAACCAAGTGTGGAAAACCATCCCGTTATGTTTGGCTATTGCTAGTAACATATGACAAGTTCTAACATATAATATGTGGCTAAATTATCACAAATATGAGCCGTAGTCGCTGAGTCAGTACAGCATCATTTGCAAAATATTGCAAAATTTCAAATTTGAAGTGCAGCTCTTCACTATATTATACATGCTGACTTCTTGTTAAACAATACATTCGATAACCATTTTCAAATACTCCATATGTAAATGTGACAATTACCGGTTAACCCAGGAATACATGTTATCACCAATAATGTGTGAGGTGAAAGTGGTCCTAGCTTTATACAGATTCTGTCCTTGTAAACACATGTGCAGATATATGCTGATCAGGTCGCCGGAAATCAGCACAAGGTCCAATGACAACATACCGATGTCGGAGAGGATGACCCTGCAGGATATGGGCACTTAAGTCTGCTCTGCAGAATATGGAATTCAGGGAATCATTGGGGATATTATTATGACGTCACTGTGAATCTAAATGTCACAGGTAAAAGTGCATGTTATAGAATTTCTTCATTACGATTGTAAATCATAAATCCATAAAGATAGGTTCAAATTATGCTAACTGTTGTTGCTGAAGTTCTATATTGCAACTGAATGGTGGTGACGTGTAAATTGAAATTGTGTTGCGAATCTTATCTTTAATGATTTGTACCAGAACCGGAAGGTTTACCGGAGAAAAAGTAGTAGGAAGTGGTGACGTGTTCTTGACATTAGTTTTTTAGTTATCTGGAATAGCTCGTTACAGATTGAACTCTCCGTTATCTTATTACTATACTGTAATAATTTGGCTAAATAGACTTTATGACGTTCTACTTAGCGGCTTCATAGATTGGTTTATGAATAGTAAAACTGATTGAAAGCCGAAGCCTCTCTGCTTTACGGCAGTCTCTTTCAGCAGTGCAACACTGCTATACCATGGCGAACACTTTTGAATTTATACTCTGAACTTGGTGACTGGGGCATGTCTTTCAAGCAATGAGCACAATCAGATATCTCATTGTTCTGCTGCAGGAGGTAAGCAAGTTGTTAGGTTTGCTTAGATGTCATGCAATAAATTTGTTCTATTTATCTTACAGAGTTTTCTCTTAGTAGCAAATAAAGGTGGATGGTTAGGGACTGATAAGTCCAGATGGCATAAAATGCAGAGGAAATCTGATGCTAGTTCGTGGGATACAAAGGTGGACCTTAGTAGTAGAGAGGGAGAAACGGAAAATCTCTAATTGAGTTAGATTTCAAGCAAACAACGTTAGATGTCTGTTGGTCAAACTAAGGCTTTCTCAAAACCGAGAAAAAAATATCCAAACACAATACGGCTTGGTACGAAACAAAAAGCACTGACGAATATTTTATTGTCGTGGTTTCCTTAGTTATTATCGTTTTAACCGAATATTTGATCAAGTCTGATGATATCTTGATCTAGGGTCACGTAAATGTATCGTTACAAATCGATTTGGAGTTGACTGAGCTTGACTAAAAACAATTCTAAATTTATTACAATCCATGTCACCGTCGCACCAGGTTTCATGAATGTTTCTAAGTGTATGTTTGTCAACTCCATTAAACACGGAGAGGATATTACAATTGTCACTGATCACTTTTGGTACTTGAGTATACCTCTGAGTAACATATATTACATCAGTTTTTGTACGTCTACCTCGTGAAAATATCCTAGCGGGATTGTTTTGATTGTCTAGCGTCACATCATCCTACACAACTAGATTGGTAATACTTTCATCAACATGATCAATACTCGGAGATTCTTCGATATCGGTTATAAATTTAATAATATCTTCATCTATTTACGATATCGCTTTCTCGTTAAAATCCTTAAACACCTCGTAACATTGCTTATCGTCTACACTCGGTTCTACCAAATAAAGATTTAACCATTTTATCCATCTATTTATCAAATTAAGTAACAATTGTGTTTTACCGCTTCAAGAAGAGCCAAATATAATCATTCTGATTGAATTTGCCACCATCGCATGGTGTTTAACAGATTCCCGTCGTCGGGTATCTGAATAATCGATTATATTCATGTTATTATAAATAATTATGGATCTATATTGTGTGAAATGTAAGACGCGTACTAGCGCAAACGACTTGACAACAATTACAACAAGCAATAACAGATCAGCACTTGTTGGTAGGTGTGTACAATTTGCTACAGCTAATTTAGATCTGTTTCTATTAAATCGGGTAATGATTTTTTTTTAAAAACGAGGAGGTGATATTGCAGCAATCTTGACTTCCGGGGACTTCATGGGCTAAATATCCAGGAGAAAAACACCTTCCAGGGTATAGTCATTGTGGTCCGGGAACTCGGTTAGAGATCCGATTCGATCATAAAGACCAGTCCAGACCCGGCGAATATCCAATAAATGCTATTGATAAGGTGTGTCATGCTGATGATGTTGCTTATACAAGTTGCAATCTGCAACATAGACATATCGCAGATGTGGTAATTGATTCATGTGTTGAATTATATTCAGAAAAAAAGCTTTCAATGAATCATTAGCACACTGCTTAGTAAGATCTGCGATGAAGGGTAACTGGTATTTGGCGCTGGTAAACTGGTAAACTAGTATTTGGCACTGGTAATTAATAACAATATGGAATCTAGTTTTTATTCCCCAAGAGGATACTGTCGGAGTAAATCAGCAAAATAATAAACTAGCCAAAGCGGCAAAAGTCAAAACCGTTACTGCGGCGGATTGGTTGTCAAGAAAGGCGATGCGGAAGATTTATCTATCCCCGCCTAAACAAGTTCACTTTGCTGTCAGCGTCCCTAATGAAGTACATCAGGCTGATATATTATTTCTGCGGCATGATACTGTTAATAAACGAACATAGAAGTATGCGCTAACCGTAGTTAATGTTGCGAGATAATACAAGGAAGCTGAACCATTGTTGACGAAGGCGGCATCAAAGGTGTCTATTGCATTTGAAAGGATTTATCGACGAGGTCCTCTACAGTGGCCAAATCTTTTACAGTTTGATCCTAGCAAGGAATTTCAGGGCCCAATGTTACCAACAATGAAGCATCATAATGGCACCATACGACGAGGACATACCGCCATACACCGTGAAAAGGCAGTTGTTGAACGATTTAATCGAACAATTGCTGAGCGGTTATTTTGATATCAATACTCGAAGGAATAAATCGAAGATAAACGATCTCGTGAATGGGTCAACATATTACCATGTGTGATTGCTGAGCTAAGTAATGCAATTACTTGAACAATCAATACGAAACCTGTTATCGCGATCAAAAAATGTATATACCCGTACAAAAACCGCGAAATGATTTTTCTAAAATATCTAACATAGTAAGATCCACGGGTAGGACCGACATCAATAGCTGAGATTCACTGCTCCTCAGCGTGGATTTACACGTGAACAGTTACAAGTGATACTCAATTACCGCCGCGTGGTCTTAATTAGCGCGGTGATTTTGATTACACTCTAGGCAGGTCAATGTTACATTATCTATGGTATGACCACGACTATTATCCTTTCTATCCACTGTAAATTAACTAGTATCTTTATCCGAATACTGCCAACGCATTATACAAATACATCTCGCGCAGTGATTATTCTGTTGTTCTTTCAGCTTAATTATACATTTAACATCAATATCAAATGCTCGTTTATATGTGTTATCTTGTTTATAACCAGCGAGATTTTTTTCTTGGTATATCATCGCTGACAATATCACTGATTGCTGTGTTATTAAAATCTAAAAGAACTCGTATTTTGGACACTGAGAGATAAACGAAATTCGATCAGTCCATGTGATCATCAACGATCCAAACAATCGTATCTGATATAATCAATCCGTGTTGAAGAATCATCTTCGACAACACTGATATCAACCAACAAAGTATCATTTAGCACAAGTGTTTGTTTTTTTTGTTCCTGACCCTTTCAGACGCCCTGGAATATCAACTTGAATATTCTGTCTTCGTGAATCAGCTCGTCTATAACAGAATGGCACTGGAAGTGTTGTGAATGTTTCGTTATGTGTTTGAAACAACTGCGCTTGAAGTGTGTCTCTGACTGTCTTTGTACTTGCTATTATCAAATCGTTTGGTCCCCACGCTTCTCAAAATACATTTAATGGGGTTTCTAAATTTATTTCACGTGCTTTTCACACTGGATTCTAACCGGTTTCAATCTGCTTAATTATTGAACTCTCTTAATTCTGGATCAAGACATATATGATCCATATTAGTTTCTTCATAATAATCTACAAAAAAATTAACCAATCATGCGGGGACAAACCTAGAAAAGGTGCTGGTTTACCATGATTGCCACACATTATCACAGCTGTATTTTTCAGTAACAATCAGTCGAGAAGCATTTTTTATATATCTAACGACACTGTGCCTATCTCATCCCAAATAATAATTTCATGAATATATATCTCATCCATATGACCAGGAGTCCATGCGTCACCTTTATATCGAAGAAAAATGTGATATGTGCAAGAATCAACTCCTCGTTGTTTCATCTCTATTGCAAGTATATGTGTTGGTGTTGGCACAATCTTTTCTGACTTCCTCGAAATATTTCGATCACTCGTGTTGTTTTTCCTGATCCGCCACATCCATTTAATTAAACGGTTTTATATCTGCGTATTGGATCGGATAATGCAGGTGCTATCGATAGTTCTGATATTTGATTTTTTTAAACGTAATTATCTTCAATCGTAAAATCTGCTGATTTAGAATAATCGTGTAACAGTTCTTGTTTTATTCTCCATGACTCCCAACACTCATCGAAATTTGTAAATTCAGCCACTGCTTTTAATATTATATTATGTTATATTATATTATATTATATTTTATATATATATATATCATGGATCTGTGGCGACTTTAACAGCAAATTCAGGAAATCTATTTATCATCGATAGCAAATTGATATAAACATAAACTAGCAGTAATGCTTTTAGATGTACATTTTGGAGAGAATATCCATCAATGTAGCTAACAATTGTACCGAATTTTGTTATATCGGACAAGTAGGCATTTTCATTACTGACATATCATTTCTGACTGTTGCACCCGCGATTATAAAGTCGTATTCAGCGTCATCTAGAATTAATCGTGATAATGTCGCTTGTGATCAAATGCTCCACATTGGGTGAATATACCGATTATTCTTCAACCAAGATCCTTTGCATTTTTATTTCTGACTTCCAAGATCTCTGTGGACGCTTTAACAATATATTCTTCGTCGATATCAGGAAATGTTTCCTTGTAATCGTTAATTATACTATCAAGACTATCGAGTTCTGGTAACCAAACAGAAGCTTGTTTCCGATATGATATAATTGCCTCGGAGACAATCAGCGATATCAGTATTTTAAAATTGATCATATACCGTAATAACACTATTGGTACCCAGTGTTTTTTTTTAGATATATGTCTACCCACCCATACATAACATATTGGATGACGTCCTTTAGCGAACTCGAATGATTCCACACGAGCGAATCCGATTAGATCAAAATCGGGTAAATGTCCATTAATCGCAACTTGTGTCATCTCGTATGTGGGATACCCCATACATTTAAAATACGCCGCGCATTCTCCATACCCGAGAAAACTCCCTGGATAACACGCAACCATATCAAACGAAAAAACGTTTCCTATTTGGTATTCTTGTATATGCCATGTCCGTATCATACACAACTGGCTTGAACATCCGAGATAAATTCAGCGCGTGTTGGTTTCCACAGATTTTTCTTTCTCGCAAAATTAGTTGCAACTGACGAGACTGAAAAAACAATTTGTTAGTAATTGCTCGTTATTATCCGTTGCAAATTTTCGAACTAGTTTTCTCATCTCATCGTGAAGCGATTCAGCACGATATATTTGAGGTGTATATCAGCAATTATCATACTCAGTACGGTATATTACAAGTTGGTCGAATTTACTATCTTCTTCTTCAAGACTCTGAAATTACTGCACTGACACAGGCTCGTATTTACTTTCGGCGTGAGTAAAATCAAACCAATTCCCTGTATAGTATTTTACGGTTCTAACCGTGGAAATATTGTTACTGAGTTAAACCATGCGTGTGCATTATAATCAATGCTCTTGGTTGGAATTCCCTCTGATTTATATTTCGATTTGTATAACATTTATCCTGTTAACGTCGATACTGGTATTGGAAATCTTAATAACTTTTCTAGCTCATCTAAATGTCGCATTGTTGCCCCAGAATCCTTGACTGTTAGTGCCCATTTGTTTATTTTGTTACGTCTTAAATCTGTCTACCCGTTTCCATGCAACGCAATTGTAAAATGCTCTATTAATTGTTCGGATACACAACTTATCATTGACTGTTTCATAGCCTTCAATTTCTCAACACTCGGTTTTTCATTTATCGGATACATTCCATGAACAACCACGGTATCAGGATAACCTCTCTTGTAATACGGTTTCCAATTCCAGCTGGCGAGTTTGATAATTGCTGATATACCCCCCCCCCCCCCAGTATCCTCTTGCAGAATAAGCAATATATTCCATATTGTCGCAGCATGGAAACCGAATGGGTTTTGGATTAAATGAATAACTCAAACACAATGTGTACAAGATGAAAATGTATTAACTTAATTAGTAAAGAAAAATGTATGATGTAAAAATGCAAAGATTCTCACACGCACTCAACATACAATTGATCCAGTCACTCTATAATAACATTCACACATTCTAAATATACATCTATCTAGTTAAAGTACGTACACTTTGTGCAAGTGCAAATACTGAAACAAATTGAAGCAAGAATATACATTTTATTTATTGGAATCATTATACAAATAGCTGTGATAGAAAATATAAATGATGCATCCTTCATACAAACATTCATCTGATTAAACATCAATACAATCTAAATATATAACTGACTTAAGTACAAGTTATAAGTTACTTGCAAGTGTAATGAGTATTTATATGGTGATACAAGTGCCAGTACACAAGGGTATTTCAAATTAGTAGTAGTAATTATATTTGAAAAGTAAGACAATGTATGGTACTTCTTTAATATGACAGCAAATAACGATCCTCACATGAACATTACTATTTGCAATGGTCATATAAAATGGATACATATCTACATTTTGGTTTATGAAAAAACAAGCTAGACCTCGCTTGACACTATTGTAATTTGGGAGTAATTTATTTGAGGCAATATAATGCGATTGTGTTAAATCGGGTTTCGATTATGATACCGTTCTCCATATATTCACACCCCAGCAATCACAGATCTATGAAGCGATGTATAAGTTGATTTGCATTATCGCACTGAACACTTACTTCAATATGAATTCGACGTAAAGGTTCATTTGACCGAACAGAAGGATATCACAAAGGGTAAATAAAATCATTCTTAGTTTAATATTACGAACATATCGAGAAAAACCTACTCCTTTGAGCTGAGCTTCTTTCATTTGTCACTGTTATTGAGATCCGTTCGGTATTGCAAACCACAACACCTAGGTGACCAGCGTACGTCAGTTGGCAAACGAGTGATGATACTATCATTTACTTCCATGCATAACGAGTTTTAGATTGATTTAGTAGTTTTCATATTACAATATTGACATTGCTATTGTTAATGTTTTTCAAACAATATTTATCTAATAAGATATATAAATCGCTATCACGTTAGCATATATACAAAATCATACAGACATCACTGCACTGCGATCAACCGAAATAACAAGCTACACCAAACACATTGACGTGCAAATACAGTAATCACATAAGATGAAGATGTGCCGTAAGCATTAGCGTTTACGTCAGCGAGCATGTTCAAGATACTTCACCATCACGAGTTGTATGAAAAGGTACGATGTTTTGCGTTTCGTTTAAATACAGGGAAAAAAAACAGACATATAATTGAATATGTTAGCTAACACACTAGTCACTATCTAAATGCAGTGTTTACAAAAGATAAAGGTAACAACATCCGAGCAATTAAAAATTCTAAGGCTATTACTATACATTCATTATATTACACATATCTAAGAGTAAAGTGTGTTATATTGTTATATAAAACAAATTAGCAGTATCAGTATGATGTACTGTCTTGCATAAAATCTATTCAGGTGTACAGGATTATACATGTAAATGTATAATGTATTACCTTGTGTTTATTAGAAATATGAACACATTTTTCAAGGCCACACGATACATCGCAAACGTTCTCTCTGCATATTCACTCTAGGTAATTACATTGATATAATATGAATTTGTATATTAGGCACGGTTCCGTAGAAATGTTTTTTTTCATTGTACACAGAAAAAAACTGATAACTGTTCAGAGAGTGAAAAGTGTAAGAACAATCTATGTTCTTAATTGTACTAATACATATGTTCGGGATATATAAAACTATACTTGATTCAGATTGCCAATTCATGCGTGCAAAGATTGTTGCTTGTATGGACAGGTGCAAACCGTTCATTCGCAATCCTTTGAAATTCTAGTAGGTGTCGATCTGGTCTAGGTAGGCAGAAACAGCATCGTAGCAGAACTTGAACTGATCCTGGAATAGTTCAAATGTAAAGTCGGTTTAGTCTGTAACAGCTTTGTTCATTTAATTAAGACTTCGAATACTGCTCACCTCATTTAACACATGGATTAATTATTCAGTTAATCAAAGATCCATTATTATTTTACGAGGATTGTAGTGATAGGTAAACACACGTTTTTACTCATCCATGCATATATCTTGATATTATAATTTTTATTCACTTTTGCTCGTTTTCTGTACTTCTCAGCTTTCTGTTTTTACTTACTTCATTACAGATTCTCCATCCGTTACGGATCACTGCCATCTCACCACTGTCTACGTTGGTTCGAGTCTAACATTCAGGTAATGAAGTTATGTGTGAAAGCATGCCAGTAGCTTTTAGTGGGTCGGTGGTACTTTCCGGGGGTTTTCCCGGGTTCTTCCTCAACTAATAATACTGGCCGCCATGTATAACCTATTTTGTGCTGAAAAATGGCGTTAAACCCTAAAACCACAACAACAACAACAAATTCCCCATACGGCTATATTTTCAAGTGTTTTGGTTGTATTGTTAGGAAAACATTATAATAGTGTTATTTTGTGGTTATTCCTAACGCGTTTTGAAATAACTTCTTGCTGAATATAAAAAGTAAATGTACATTTCCACAATATTCATCTGACACAGAGTTTGTATCTTTTTTAAGACTTCGTTCTTATTACGGAATACGTTAGGCTGGTTGTATCTCACATGTTGAAGAGAGCATATTCATTTGTATATTTGTAACTAATCGTAGGTAATATGGTTATGCTAAATGTCAGTATAAATCTTACTGTCTTACAAGATGAAATGTATTATTTAGATAAAGAATATATTTCCTTCATAATGGTAGTTCAACATTACTTGGTATTACAAACGAAGCAATATACTGAACAAACCTTTCATTTGAATTAAGATGCCTCTGATTCTAAAGCATTCGAGTCTAGATTAAAGATGAAATACTAATATATATATATATATATATATATATATATATATATATATATATATATATATATATATATATATATATATATATATATATATATATATACAAACAAAAACAGTTCTGTTATTACTGAACCTGAGCATCTTACCACATTTGGAGTGACTTGAGGTTGTCTACTTCGCATCCGGTTGATAATTTGCTCCACAGCAACATCATGCTCAATCTTGGTCCGTTCTAACAAGGCGGCAACGACACAAAACAGACCGCTTCGTTCAGCCCCATTGCTGATTCAAATGCATAACACATATAAGTTTTATATATTTGTTTGATAAACAAAAAGGAACAATATTTAATACTTAACAAAAGTTAAAACCATGTTAAGGGAAATATCATGTACATGCAACTTGTGCTCAAATACATGTGTTACTGTTTCAGAGTTGGGGAATTGTAATAACCTCTACCTGGATTTCTATCAGATTCAGCCAATGTGAGTATGTGAGAAAGCATGCCAGTATCATCTCGCAGGTCGATGGTTCACTCTAGGTGTATGCCATCACCTAAAGCGTTTTTATGTAATATATAAATGCCGCCCCTTATTTGCAACATCTTTTCATCAACATGCGCCATTTACATCTCCCGTTCATTGGGAAACTTCCTATATTACTGTTATCAACAACTTACCATTTTTACGTTTAACTATATTGTTTTCTATATGTCTGGTCGATATTAAACATTTTAGTATTTTTAAACATGTATAAAAAAGTCTATTGTATAGCGCTAAATGGCCTAAACGTGCTGGTGCCCAGTTAAAAATCAATCGATCAATCAATCAATCAATATTTCTAGATATTTTCCTGGTTCTTCCTCGACCATTAATAGTGTCCGCAATCTATAGCGTAAAAAAATGTTGATATTGAACGTGCTGACTAGCCAGTTGTATTAAATGTGTCCAAGTACCGTCTTGATGAGACACTTGAATATAATCCAAATTATCCTTCAATGAATTCAGGACAATCACAAAGTAATGTTCTAGTCTAAAAGTATCGAGCAATTAGTATTCCCAGTAAATAATGTAAATACACGAATCTTCTCAAATATTAAGTGAAACACAACTGAGTATGATTCATCTAAGTAATGATCTAAAAGTGGGAATGAGACTTATAGTTACCTCGACCGTATAAAAAAACCAAGACACAACATGAGGAATATTTTGAGTTTCAAATGTTCATTTCTCGAACATAATTAGTTTTCAACAATATCAGGGATTTTCAAATAGCAAACATGATGTACTATACTCAAGAGTACAAAATCATGGTTAACTTCAGTACTAACGAACTTAACGTAAAATCGAAAACCAAATATAAAATGTATATACTAGTATGTGACATGTTGTTTAAAGAATAGCAAAATATTTGCAGGCTGGCGCTACGTAACTACTGACCAAAGTCAATTAAATATTATAGTTATAGATAACATATATACATGGAGATAAAGCAACACACAATACAAGTTAATGATACATCACAGTATAAAATACATGAACTTCAGTCTACGTATCTCATACACACACATACACACACAAACACATACATACATACATACATACATACATACATACATACATACATACATACATACATACATACATACATACATAGATATATATATATATATTGAGTGTACAACACATGGTTTTATATTACATACTTCAATATCTGTGCATACATATATGGATATATTTTTACTTGACACTGATCGTAGCCCTAATGTGCATTATAACTTTGTTCTAAAATAGTGGGTAATTGCCCTTGACGTTTAAGGAATAAACAGTAATGTGTAACATACTGATTAGCATTAGTATTGTGTTGGTTACAAGGGGATGAAATGATGTTATACATTTTTTTCGAATCGGTTCAAGAACACGAAAACATAATAAAAGCGATAGGCATGGTTTAGTGTATTGTTTGAACATATATGCAAGCACAGTTAATTTGGTTATTTCTGCCAGTCTAAAAATAAATCACTTGTTTATTATTACATGCAGTGAACAACGATATGTTTGTTGTAGGTTTCACTCTGCCACCTCTGTATCAAGTCAATCTGTTTCAGCATAGCTGTCGGTGACTCGGGAACATTCTTCTTATCTGGCCAGTATGTTGCTCTGCTTAAACGCATCTTCCGACGCTGGTAATATTTACATACATATCATTAATATGTACATATAAGTAAAACAACCGAAAATCATCTTCGGTGTTAATTATATCCATATATATATATATATATATATATATATATATATATATATATATATATATATATTATATATATATATATATATATATATATCTATATATATATATATATATATATATATATATATATATATATATATATATATATATATATATATCTATATATATATATATATATATATATATATATATATATATATATATATACAGTATTGATAAATTGTTGTCCTTTTACTTATCTGTATTTATCGTAAACTGTTATGAGTATGAGGGTAATACATAATTGGTACTCTGGTACTTTGGCTCTTGTTTCTATGTTTGATGAACCATTAAACAATGTAATTGTGTACTTGTAAATGGAAAATGCTGGTAGCGACATTTCATTTAATTAATTGACCTCATTAAAGTACAATTCAGGAGTCAAAATATGTATGTAATAACGACATGCATGCTCTTAGTAGCTTTAAACCTATTCAAAATTCCATCTCGAATCCAAAACTAGATGTGTAGAACAAATGCTACCGTCATAGCAAAAACAATTTTTTTTGAATCATCCTTACCTATTTTATATGAGCCACTTGTGTAAATAAAATAAAAACGTAGAGTATACATAGTTACATTAACATTGACAACATATATACATTTATATTTTGACTTTGATAAATATACCTAGAAGTTTTAAAAAGTGAAAGTTTGAAGATTTGTGTTATGTTTGCTGAATATCCACTAATGCATTTTATAATTTTTTTCTAAAAAGAGCACTATTAATACGTTGATGACAAAAGATTGCTTCAGGTAATTTACTAACCTCATCATGGTAAGTCAGCAGCATTGTATAATTTGTGCAAATATCATCCGATGTTTTACTTTCAAGAGTAATTCTGAAAGGCACTATTTCAAATGTGTCTTCGTTATCTGTCCAATAGCGCTCTTCTTCCTTAAGTAATCGATAAACAAATGTTTTAAAACTTATAAGAAAAGGTACAGGAAAACAAAGCATTAACTCATTTAATTACACGGTGTTACCAGTCTTAAATATTAACTGTACATGCAGAATATAGATAAATTATAAGACGTAAATAATATAAATATTCTATGCTAAATTCCAATCGGTTCCTCTTTCACATATATTCTTGACATTGCTAAACTTTGTCAAAGTGTTTCGAAATATACTTTCTGACTTTCTTTGACGTAGAACATCATTTAATAACGCATTTGCGGCATTTTGTTGTCTAGTATCAGCCCCCCAAAAAATGTTCAGTATGACGTAAACTGAAACGAGGAAGTGTTATCGAATACCTTGTTATACTCTTGCACTGAAGAATTAATTTATTCTATATTTGTAGCATCATTCGCATACACGGTAGATACACATGCACAAGCGTGAACATTAATAGACGCTGTAATATCATTATCAGAATAGGTTTTTCTTACAAAATCGCAATCCTATAATTCAATAAGAAACCTTCAATTATCATTACCTACTCTATCAATGCTACAAGAATGGCATACGCCCATAGGCATGGAAGGCATCACCCCCTTTTCATATCCTTCTTTTAATACACATTTATCCTATATAAATAATCCAGATGTTTATGTATATCATCCTTAGCCTAACTGAATGTCTTGGGGGAGCGGTGTAAAATTACTTTGCTACATTCACATATTTCCGTAAATGAATTTGTTTTTAAAGCCAACTTCCAAATGTACTAGGTGAAGTCAGCCGACGGCAATAATACTGGTGCTATGTATAACGTGTATGCTGAGCTTGAGGTCAACCGTTTCATGTGGGAGTGGAATACTTAGGTAATTTTGATACCAGTGTGTTGGGTAAATTTGATAGCAGTGTGTTTTAAATAAATTACATTTCGGTTCAGAAGACATACGAAACTAGTTATCCCACGTATTTATATGTTGAGGTTTGGTTGTCTCTCTTAGTGAAGAAAGTGTGGCTTCGTGGAAACTTTAAAACTTTGTCGATGATTATCAGAGGCAGAAGTGGAAGAGCTGTGTGATCAATATTGTGGTAATGACTATTATATATGTTCTGTCTGACATTTCCTCTCTGCACTACTCCCTGCATCCTCAACGTATTGGGTCGCCGAAGGAAGTGTTGACGATGATGTAGCACAAATTAAGATCTGTTACGTGCAGCTACATTAACTTATTGGGGATTTGACGTAAATGATTAATAGTTTAGCACATTACATACATTTATCGATGCAAACAAATTATTAATAAACGCTTCAATCCGTTTTTGATGATTATATGTGGGTGCTATTATCTACTCCATACATACTTACAAGTGAAGCTATCATTAACATTTGAATTGCAGTTAGTTGGCATTCAATATTTGGTTATTACTTCCTATACCACATCAGAGTATTTCGTGACAAACGTTCTGTTTTATGACGAAATTTAGTTCCTCCTGTGTACTAGCCTTGAAATTACTTAACAACATAAACAAATATTCTGGACTCTTGACAAGCAGTCTGAGGATGTGTGCTAACCAATCACATGACTGTAATATCGCTATTTGAGAAATGATACTGAGGGAATGGCATGAAAAGAATCAATCATAATATAGAGGGTTTGAGTCCAGAATTACCTTCATTTCCGATAGTGTGTTTAACATGACAATGGTACTGACATCTAACTGGTACACCATTCTCCAAAAATCTACAATTGTGTTCTCCAGAGGTGTTTGAGTGACAACGAAGATGTTGTCCTCCTTGTAAGCCTGTATGATAATGTATCTTTATATATATATATATATATATATATATATATATATATATATATATATATATATATATATATATATATATTATACTAACATATACATACAGATACTGAAAATATCTAATAATATAGCCATTGATAATGAAACGATGGTACCTATATAAGGGCCATTTATTGTACATAAGCCACAGTAAATGATAATTCGATAGCAATTTAGTAGCAAATGTTTTGTCAACCCATAATAAAATATATTCGCCAATACATTTTAGTTATTATAGATCTACAATAAAACCATCATTAATTAACAAAAACGAAAACACAATAAAACAAAAGATTTTTGTTGAACGGTTAAATCTTATTAATGCTAGTTAGATGGATTTTGTTCTAATGATGGTGTTTATTCTTAATGTATTTAACTTGTTTCATGCATTACGTCACTAACCGTAATACAGACTTTGTATACTATTGGTCGACTGAAATTACAAAACTATGTTCCCATTCATGAGAATATGTTGGATTTGATCCATTCTAGCAATCGGTAAAGTGTGTTACAGGTAGTATGAATGATGCGTTTTCATTAGATAGTTACTTATACAACACACGCAGAGCTTTTGGTGGTAGTGGTCTCTTATGGTATGAGGTATCCATTGAAAAGATGACACACTAGTTAACTTGGTTAAGCATAAGATTATTAATCTTTGTTGCGATAAATTTGTCACTCACAGGCAGGAAAACAGCATTGATATATGAATCTCTCCCTTTGACGTACACGTTTAGATACGGACAATGGTTCTTATCTGAAAAGGAAAATTTATAAATAAATAACTTTTTGTATTGATGCAGAAAAGGTCCTATTGAATTCCTTTATTAATATGTTTGAGAAGGTGTATGTACATATTAAGTACTAATTACTAATCAAAACAAAGTCAAGAACATACTATTTGTATTTTTGGAAATGTGTACTTCCATAGGTCAATCTCTCAGATTCGGAATATGTAAATATACGTGACGACTTTGTACCTAGGATAGAATTATATATTTAATTTCTCCACAAGAAATAATTGGCGTTATAGCAATACCTGGCAAAATGTTGTCACATCTATTCTTGTCACGATTTTCTCTGTCTTTTGCGTTTGCATACACGTCTTCTCCTGGATTGGATACGTGCATGGTTAGCTTCTGCATATAAAAAAATATATTAATTGCATGTCCATCAATCACCTTATAAGGTCGTACGAATAATAATTTAAGATTTATCAGCTAAATCTGAATTATGTGTAAAAGCTAATTAAAGCTCATAGGTGATTAAATATGTACAGATCGTTTTTTGTACAAAATACACCGACTTAAATGCAGTTATTGTGTTTGTTGGTACCGATGTGTATTTTAACGCAGGCTGTCTTTATCAATCTTATAGTTCTGTTTATTTTGTGCTCGAATCATATTGCATATATATAGATATATATCTGTGCGTGTGTATATATGTGTGTATTCCATCATCATAATTAAAACCAACTAGAGCTTTCCTTGCCATATTAAAACGTAATTATTCTAAGTATATTCCAGAACCACCGAAAACAAAATTACAGCAAATAATGTGTCGTTAAATTATTTTAGACACTTGCTTTCCTAGAGTGACATTTTACCTCGAAAGATTAAAAGAACTGTGGCAGGGTTGCTATGCCCATGAAACATTCGTATCCCATTCCATTGTGACCTTAAACATCGATATCATTCAATGTTGAGAACTACCTTCATACAGAGGAACAATAATTTATGAAACTATTTTCGAAAATGTCATGGCCATTCCTATGTCTAACATAAAATATAATTATTTACTGATCAGCGCTACGCTATCAAATCTGGTACAATGTGAAATTTGATTCGTTTAAGATTATCATTATCATGTTACATGTGCAAAAATAATTTTACAATATAAAATTAAATATTTCCAACGTACGCAAAACCCATTTAAGACACATTTTTAGGTTTATAATGGGCGGATTTGCTTATTCTGTTTTATACAGATCAATGCATATGATACCATGAGACTCTCCTTTTGAGATGCAATGTCGACTGCTATGCTAACGAGGGAACATAAGATAATGTAACAGACATGGCTGCTTGCATGTCAACCAGATAAAGATAATACATATGAAAATGGTACAATGAGCAAATATGTGTCAGTTATGTTAGTACCTTTCGGCTTGTGTAAGTTATACTCAACCTTGCTAGAAAGAGATTCAGGTGATTTGTTCACACCTTCTCGGAAGCCGATACTTCAAAAATGGAATTAATTTTCATTTATATACTGAGTAAACCTTTTTGTTTTGTCTTGTTCACTAAATAAATCTTTATATAATTCAAACTTCTAGCGGCAGTGAAATACAGAATAATACCTTTATGTTTACCAGAACATCAACTCGTTAGAATCATAATAAGATTACAAGAGAAATATGTTATGAAAATCTGTCTTTAGGTTTAACGAGTAGGCTTGTACTGTCTGGAAATTATATAATTGATATTATTGATATTATATCAAGAGTTAATAAACTAAGTGTAGAAAATCATTTGACTTTAGCTGCAAGGATGTAGATAGAAATCAACACCTTTGCACGTTATTCTAAACAACCAACTCCCTGCAACTTCAATGGGATGAAACTATATAAAGATTAGTGTTCGCCCGTCCTAGGAACTGAGTGATAAATTATGGTTTTAAGGGCAGAAAGAACAGAACAAAATGTACAATGGGGTTGAGTAAGTTAAAAATTACTTATATACATAAAAATACTAAGCGAGTTGCCGCAGCGCGTTTCTAAAACACAACCTCTTATTGTGCATGTTAGAAAGACAAATATGGATATTTATATATAAACTTAAATTGTGTACTTCGAATTTATCATCCAGCTTCCGTTTCCCTGTCTTAGTGTCCCTTTCAAGTAATTTTCTGTAGTTCTCCTGGAATTCACTAGTCGACATAGCTATGGTGGTACAAGTCAACGCTTCCACAACTGCCTCATGTACAAATATATACTGCTCCTAAATATGCAAAAGAAAATAAATCATTCGATTATAATTTTGAATGATTTTTCAGACCTATTTAAACTTTTGTATAACGTGTTCTGTTCCGAACGTATACTACCGTTGATACATTGCGTTCAAACTTATATAAGATATATGTTGTACAACACTTGCATCATTATCGTGGTCATCATTATCATAACAATTATTAACATTATCTTCATTGACTGCGTCGTCGGTGTTATCATTTTCATGACCATAAGCATACTTACAACCGTCTGCACAAGGTTGACTCTCTGTTTCCTAAGATTTTCCACACAGTGCACTACGTTGATGTAACCCATTTCCTCTGCCTGGTCAACAAGGTAGTCAAGAGCCAGGAAGGTCCATGTCCTACCAATACCTGCACTGTGTGAATAGATAAACATACATCTATGCGTCGAAAACAGCACTTTTATAGTTGTAAAGAGAGCTCTCAAAAGTTTGAAACTATGTTTTAAAACAACTTAAATCAATATTAGTTTGCATTACTCTAACAATTATTACATTTTGTTTAAACCCAGTCATCACCGTGGTACGATTGTATGATTTTAAATTAAATAGCAAAACAGAGCGAAAGCTAACACGCTTTGCAAAAAGTTATTTAAATCTCTTGAATGTAAAGTGAAATTGTAAAATGAACTTAGAGCACAATCCAGCTAATCATTCAGAAGCGAGTGGACAATAGCAGCAGAGCAGGCAAGTCCACCTTTTTAACGAACCATCCTTTGCTTATAAAATAAAGCTTCCTAACAAAATGAATAACATAAGGTTAATATTGCCGAACCGAACACTGTAATTAACCGAGAGTTTCTCCCCAAGACTCTCTCTTGCGGGGTAGATGTTTTGCTATTTTCTTTAATGTTATTTGTTTGCTTCTAAATGTGTACGCGCATTTTAGTTTGCTATCTTGATGTCGCATTGAGGTCTCGCCTTCTCTGCTGTTATACTTATCAAACATTTACCAAGACCTACGTGATCTAAGTCCATGTAACTGTATCGTGATACTCCGTGTATCCATATCTACTGAACACCAAGTCTGATGAATATTTTTTAAGGTATGTGTGACAACTAAAATGAAATACAGCAAACATACGATTTATCTCTGATATAATATTTGCTTTAATGTCGTTGAAACAATCACTACATTCAATCAATAAACATAATTGTGGAGTATGTTTAACGCAAAAAATATTGATAAATCCCTAAAACAAAGTTAACTCCTTTGCTTAAGAGCATTGGCAGTAACAAGGGAGGCAACAACTGAATTACTGAAGCAATCTGTCTGACTATGATAATCTCTCATTAATAATACTGAAGGATCATACAATAATCAATTATTCTCTCTCGATATTTTTGTGACTGCGGAAAAGTCCGGAATTACATATATTATAAGAAACTGATTTTTTCCCAACTTAGGAATATTTTGCATCTTTCGTCACTAGTCAAAGTGCATTGAATTGACAAACCGTAATATACACGAGCATATCATGTAACCGAGAGTATTTATGGGATATATATATATATATATATATATATATATATATATATATATATATATATATATATATATATATATATATATATATATATTATAAACCTAATGTTAATGATTTAGCCCCAACGAAATTTTCTTTCTTCAATTGTGTAGATGAACGAGTAATGGAAGATTTGACAAATGCAAATATTGGAAATTATTTAGCGGATATAAGACATAACAATAAGCGAATGGGTTGAATTTGTTAAGGATACCGAAGCAACAATCAATTGTGAATCCAAGTTAGCAAGAAAGACTACACATTCAATCGCGGTGATATGTTTGATTTTATCGCGAAAATAATTAAACACGAACATGTATAGGTAATGCTATTTAAGAGTTCGGGTGATGAAACATAGTATCAATTTGTACGACCTAACAACGACATGTGTCGTAAATAATCTCTTCATGCAGAAATGAAAAATCTTCCGCAGGACGTTTCAACAGAGAATACGGAAAAATGACTAAATACATGTGTTTACCGTTCCGTGGGCTGCATCTCACATTGCATGAGAGAAAATTCGTAGAAGCCAACAAGATGTGAGTTTCTCGAAGACGTGGAACAAGGTTTTTGTGAATACGGGCACGGTGGATTTTTGAATACCAGGCATAATTATAGCAACGTTATCTAGGTTGATATGGTCGCGTGTTATCCTGGGTGTTTCTTGGTTACGAAAAGTGTTCTGGATATTATAAAAGACATCACACCCACGTGATCTCTAGATTATCGATACATGGACCCCTACCTGACTCTTATCTGTTTTCGTTCGTATTATTTCATTGGAATTTGCTAAGGTCTTCATCTGATATGCTATGTTTGGTTTGTTAGGCACTTTTCAGAACAACGTAGTCACTAATAGTTTTATTTCGATATATGCTTCATTGCAAAATACTAAAATACCGCAGATTGTAAGGAAGGCAATTATATAATACCGTCCTCAGAAATAACTATATTTACCGCCACTGATTTTGATGAAACCGCAAAGGATTTCGCTAGAAGAAGAATCGGTACATTTGCTCAAGACCATGAATATGATAATAAACGACATTATGCATGACTAAATTTATATGATGCTGAATATAAATTTTAACTTGAAGATGCAGCAATGAGAGATATATTTGAAAGTCGAGAAAATGCTCACTTGACAAACGGAACACGATTAGGTACATTTATTGGTTATATTGATGTTGATTCACCTAAGTTTATTCATTTAAGAATCTCAATGATTATACAAGGGTGATGAATGGACTCCTTAATTAATGATTGAGAAATATACTTTAAAAAAAATAAGGTTGAAATATGCAAATTTTTCATTAGATGTGTTAAATTGCTTCTTGTTCGGTTATTGCTAACGAATATCGCAACTATACTGTGTGCTGATCACGGATAACCACAACGGTTTTGTTGGATTGTCTTTACATGAATGGCTTAAAAGGTTTGTAGATTATTGGGAGAAGATAGAATTTAAGAAATTAATTAAATTACATTTGACTTAAAGTTCAGTGCGAAATAATGCGTGAAATAATTTCATTAACTTCTATGATTGATGTATGGGATAAATGAAGACCAAACAATTTGATAGTGGTCAGGAGATGAACTTCTATGACAATTATTTCAGTTAAAACGAGAGAAATTAACAGAATTGCCAGCAGTTATGTTATCAACCAATAAATACTCGACGACATAATATTGATGTTGATATACCAGGAGGGACCTAGAAAAATAATCTAGTGTTAAATGATATTTTTTTGGTAGATATCATTGTTGTCGAGGATGCGTTGAGCATAGTTAAAAATCCATGGACGCTAGGATACTCAATACCAATCCACTCATCTCAAGGATTATTTATTACTCATACAGTTGTATGGGTCACTGGTTATCGTATCGAATAGTCACAAAATGAGTCCATCTTGCAGAGTCTGGAGTTATGAATATAGGTCGTGTTGTAAATTCGTTACTCGATAAGCTACATCATGAATGAGGCACGCGTTATCATTTATTGGATATTCTATGGGTCTTAGATGATCTTGGTTATCGAGTCGATTAGCAAGTCTGGTAACGGAGCACAATAATTATCTCATGGAACATGTGTTTCGCCTAAATACTTAGCCCATGATGTTCTGGATAACATTCTTAACGAAGTAGCTATATCACCGCCTGTTTTCCTTGACGTGTCAAGGTAGATTCATTTATACTTTTTGTACCACATTGCAAACACTTACTCGTAATCGCGCGTCTGTTTTCTTTGTTGTTGTAGTCGCTTGTTTATCTGCATGGCAGGATGTTCTACATCTTACAAAATATAGATCCATATTATTTATTATATTTCTAAATATTGATGTAATTGATTTCACAGCAACAAAAAACAAGAGCGATTCAAGCATTGTCCCGCGTTACCAAATTATATCAAGATGATAATAATAGGTCCATCTGGAAATGGTAAGAGGCGATTATTACTTATTTTCGTAATGAGATGGCTCAAGTGAGATACATTATATTTAGTGAATCCATCTGTAGACGATCAGAGATGCTACGATGTACTTAAAGGAATGTACAAAAAATACAGGTTTATAGAATAAAGAAGGTATCGATATTATTAATGTTATCACTGATATTGATGAAGCGCCTACCGTAGATGATATTGATGGATTTATTAATAACGTACATTTATTTGTGTACGATATTGTATTTACTGGATAAACATTCAAATCCAGCTAGAATATTTTCTCGTGGAAGACATAAAAATGCTGATGTCATTTATGTTACTCAGCAATATACACAATTATCTAGAGTGATCAGAAACAACTGTACAATTCCTACTGTTTTTAACGGAGTTTATTACACATACTCAAACAAATATTAACAAGACTTGATGTAACGATGATATGGATATAATTAAATTTAGAAACTTTGCCTTGAGTGCACAAACTACCCCATACGGATTCATAACGATACATTAACCTGATCCAAGATCAAGATATCATGTAGGTCGTGAAAAAGGCATTTTTTTGAACGTCCGATCTAATTCACAGCAGCAGATGGATACAGCGGACACATTACTTCGATAATAAATCTGATCTTCGTTGGAAAGGATATAAGTTTCCTCTGTTTTAGAACGTGCATGTTCCTAACATTTTTTATTCAGCTGATGGTACTGATCCTCTTGTCCATGTTCCATTTGCGATATTAGGTTTCATAGTTTTGTTGCAGTATCATCGTAACGCTTTAAGCATTTTAGTTTTGGCTTCGAAGATTGCTTTGATTGGTGTATAAAATACACTTTAGCGTTTGGTTTTAGTTTTTGTCTGCATACGATTCTCTGCAAGTGATGACTTTAGAGAGCCAGTCACCATGTATTGCTAAAAGGTATGATACATTTATGAAGGTTTGAAATTGTGTTCGTTTTTTAGAAATGTAAGGTTTCCAATCCAAGACATTCGTTGAGATGATACAATATCGTTGCTCGTAGTATATGCATAGTCTGACCAACCATCTAAGTACAACACGTGGATATTAAAAACGAGGCAACAACAGATGGATAAGGGGAACTGAAGGCCTTTACCTAAAGTGAACAACAATTGGACCTTCAGAGTTTCGTCGTGGTTTGGTAGTATGAATCTTATGCCGGAAATGAATCAAGGATGACGCAAATCTCGGTACACACCTGTCTGGCCAAGCAGTGAAATGAAATTGTTTTACTTGAAGTGCCTTATTTCTATCCTCTTCTTTTCTTTCAACTGTCTAAATAAAAACAGTGACAATTATTCTAAAATATGCATATTATTGTACATATACCTATTTATGGTAATCGTTTTGACAACACAGATTTAATATTCTGTTTAGAAACAGTAAAAAAAACTTAAGAACTGACGTTTTACTTTGGTATCTTTATACAGTTTTCATTTCGTAATTTAGCATCAATGATCATCGACGGCAGAATAAAAACGGTTAAAGCTTCCATATAAATGTATTATCTTATTTGCATATGCTTATCAATTGAAACTATTAACGAACTAATGCCGGCTGCAAGTCCACATATTGGTTAAAATATTCATTATATTGCGTAGTTTCCTAAAAAGTTGTCCGCAAAATCGCAATGGCCTCTAACCCCCATGAATTGGCATTCAAACTACACATTATGTGCACCTCGTAGATAATTAGCATTAACGATACAAGTTCTTGTGTTAATGTAAGGTATCAGTGGTAGGCAGTTACTAAGCAACAGGAGCCATATTGATCGATATTCAAGCAATATATTTAGAATGCATAACGCATGAACCATTATAACTCGATGCAGCTATAGTTATGTCATGCTTATTTGCAAATACGAATTTGATTTCATATAGCAACAATTTAATGAGAAATTAAGGCAAACAATTGAATACGCACCGGTCATAAAAAAATATTTTGCTGATATCAAAACCTATCTTGAATATTTCTAACGATCACGGTGGCGAAATATACGGTTGGCTTATAATTAATATTATCTGAATATTTGAGTACCATTATAATGCACCTGGTCTATATACAAAACAGTGTTGTAACATAGTAATTTAAAATTGCACATTTGTATATTTTGATTATGAAAGTGGTTGCTCTCATGTTTTTGTAAAATGATCTTTACACTTAACTTACGAAATTGGTCATTTATGATAGTAACAAACACAATGGTCCTTAACAATAACGAGTCGTGTTGTCCTTAATTATTAGGAGACTCCCAAGTTTGTCTGAGCTGTTCAGTGTGAAAGTGGGAGACAATGTGATGATGTAATGGTGACAGAAATAACGAAAAAGTGAAACGCACAAACTTTAAATAGGGTCTAAAACACTCATAAGGATTGCACACATTAGTTCGAGTGCAAAACCTTACATAAAACGGCTTACAATTAGTCAACACAGTCTTCTAAAAAACTAATTCAAGACATACTGCTTGGTGAGATAAATTTCCTTTTATACACTTATATGTAATTATTAAATATCCGATTGAATCTCAACACTGTCAATGACTTTATGATTGTCTCCATTAATTTACCAATTCCTGAGGAAATAAACCACTGTGGCAGAAACAAATCTTGAAATGATCTATCATTTAAATGCATCAAATTTGTTAAAGAAACTCAACAGATCTTATGTAAGTTTAAGGAGACAGAGTTGGTGATACATTAGTTAGGAATGAACGAACTAGGCCCATGAACATAAAAACATGAAACCATGTATATATTATTTTGCAAGAACGGATAAAGATCCGACGTCGAGCATACCAAATTCTGAATCATGTGCTGATTTTAGTGAATGTTCTAACTGTGAAAATATCCAGGAACAAATCAACTGTTTGTGGATATTAATATAGAAATGGAATCTGAACTCACCAATATTCAATGGCTAAATGAAATTTTACTATGAATAAGCAGATGATAAGCAGCGCAAGCACTGAAAACAATTTTCAGAAACTCTTAGTTACAACAATTAGGCAAACTCTATTGCTCTATTAATCAACAACGTCACAAACATAGTCCATTTAGCCAAATTATCCCACTACAGTACAAAGATGACTGAAATTTTCGGAAGCACAAAGCTTTTGGAGATAAATAGCAAACTAATATCAAGGAGCAAATGTACACCACTTCCAACTACCTTCTCTTCCACAGAATTTCCGGAAATGTTGGTAAATTTATTCCGTGACAATGTACAAACCATACGCTTGACAACACAATTTCATTTGACTCGTTGTCACTATACAGTTACGATACAGAATTCAGCGACAATCATTAGGATCATTTGAACCTGCCTCTTCGGTTTACTACGGACAATCATGATGAACAATGAACAAAAAATCGTGTAACTTGATCCGATTCCAACATCACTGCTCCTTGAGTGCTTAAATCCCATATTGCCTTCATACCTCTCTCTCATCCGGGAAATTCCCATTAATTTTCAAAACAATCATTTGCGGAAAAGCCTCTGCTGAAGAAATCAAGACTCGACCATAACAAATTAAAGAACTACCGCCCAGTTTTTGATCTGTCGTTTATAAAAAAGATCTCAGAAAACTTTGTTTTAACCCAACTTGTATCTCATCTGAATTCAAAGCGTCTTTATAGCAATGTACGGTCTGCATTTCGCCCTTGCTACAATACTGACACTACTCTCCGGAATGTAGTTAATGATATTCTGTCTACTTTGGATACAGGAAATATTACAGTCCTCACCCTCATTTGTATGTCTGCATCATTTTACATAATATACCATTATATATTTCTTCACTGTCTCCAGCATGTAATTGGTATTCACAATACAGCCTTATCGTGGATCAAGTTCTACTTAGACAAGAGGACACCACTTATATCTACAAATGAAATAGTCTCAAGCCCAGTTGATCTATGTTGTCGTGTTCCACAGAGGTCTGTTATTTGACATTTTCCCGTCATTCTATTCTGACCACAAACCAGAGACTTTCTCATTCACATCCTTTACCTCAAACAATAACTATGAGCCACAAGAACATTTAATTCACACAGTCAGTACGAAACCTATGTGTTAATATAGACAGTGCTCTCACATAGCACCAACATCTCATGAACACATACAAAATATATGTATTGAGCGCTCACTTCTAGGGCTAATCCTAACAATGAGGGCGCAAACAACACAAAGGTAGACTGGTATGAAAACTCTGACCCTGATGACAAGGCAGTTATGCGACCATTCCTGGTAGGCTAATATCAGGTCAATTGATCTCACACACATTGACGTGCAAAACCGCAACATCAAAAATGTGCACGTAAACTTCAATGAAGTTGATCTAGACTACCCTGTACATTTACATTTCTAAAGCGTTGTATGTGCCAGGTACTTTGTTGTCCTCGTATAATATCTCCAGGCACATACAGATACAAAACGCTTTTGAAACGGCTATGTTCTAAATACATGTAACTGTTCCTGAATGAATCGCATTAACTGGTTTTAATTCGATTGCACAACTGTCGTGATTGTTTCGATCTGCTATTAATACAGAAAAGCAGTACCTATTTGTGTCACTGCTCAAAGCCTGATGAACGACACTGGTATTGGTTTATCAAACCACCCATTTGAAATCGTTCGTGGTACTGGCAAATAATTTTGCTACACCGCGTGTTTGGCTGTACATTTTAGAAGAATTATCTAAGGGTTCCAAAGGGTATTCAAGTCTGATTGTTGCTGGATCGGCGGAACATGACTCAACCGTCAGATGATGACTGGTCGTATTATGTTTTAAAAGTGTCAAGCAGTGATTTTAACATCACGATCGGTATATTTTCTTGTCCCTTGAGCACCTAGCAGTGACTACTTGTATGCAAACTAAAGCAGTATTTTAGTATACAACATTGTGATGCATGTGCATCAAGTCAACTGTATTCAGTAGTAATCAAGGATAAAATAATTAACGCAGCTGTTATTATGACAGTGTTGGCCGAAGTGGAATATCATCTACATCTCGGAGCAATAAGGACTGTGCAGTTGCGGATTTAGAGACCAAACGCATAGTATAACACTATTCACTTTCGAGGATTATTACTGTGAATAATCCACCGGTGCACTTATTATAAAGTTTGCTTGTCAAGGCATGGGGTACATCAGTACCCTACAAAGTTTAAAAGAGCAAACTCTGTTTTGACACTACGTCTTGCATAATGCTTATATATTATTATTACACTGTATTAGTATATATTTAGTCAATCGGCATAACCAAACGTAACATATATAAGTTCGAACTTGCTTTGGAAACATATGAACGATACTTAGGCAATAATTATGACTAACAATACATTATCAACTTTATATCAATTGTATTACATTGCACATAATTGTAATGCAATTTGATGTGGGTTTATTTGAGTTTGCGTAGTAAAACTCGCACACTAGATTTATGAAATATCTTCAAAACAGACAGCAAGACACTCAGCGTCTTGATATATGTTTGATGAATATTGTTAATGACATCATACAATGTATATGCAATAACCATACGATATATTTATATTGTTTTTTTTTTTAGACAATACAAAACTTCACCATTCTTTTCCAGTATGGATTGTATGTTAACATATACTACGTACACACGTTACTCTATCCTCTGTATAAATGTGTGACTCTTTGTTAGTTTTACTAATTTTAACGTATATTTTACTTCATAATCTATTGGGATTTTCCCATTTTTTTATTAGAAAAGGTATTGGGTAGGTCTGTGGGCTGTATTTTATTTCAAATAATCATGCTCTACTGCGCAGTAATAGTAGTGGTCACATTTTATTGTTTTCCGAGGACTGTCTAAATTTCTTAATATTTTGTTTAAAAATGTGATAGATGCAACCCAGATTTGATTAGTTCCTTCCAGTACGCGAATTTTGTCTTCTATACTACTTGTAAAATATCGAAACACTACTAATCCTGTACTTTATTAACATGTTCTTCCTGGTTGACTCTAAAAATCACAATATTTTTATCCAAGACTTCTTATTATCATTTACAGAATTCTGTCGCATATAAAAAATGTCAATTTTCATCAAATGCTGCTTTTAAACTATGTATCTGCCAATTACAACTTCTGGAAATGTCCGAATATTAGCAACTATATATTCATCAAACGGAGGTTCATACACAAGAAAACAGCAAACTTGCGTGATGTATGTCTTTAACTATAAGATGATTATCACAAGACCAGCATCCGGCTGTATTCGCTTTGTGATTTATTGATGAGAAAAACGGATCGCATGCCGTAGAACCCGTCTACACCCATCCATCCGAAAATATCATGCAATAGATATAACTACTAACACAAATTAGAACTAAACAGGCTAATTAATTTCATTATTAAATCAATAAACATGTTAACTTATGAAGTTCAAGATTGTTCAGAGAAGCATTTGTTTTAATTCAGACTGGTGCTTTTTTGAGCCCTTTGTTCAAAAACTGACAAAGGCAGTCTCTCTCTCCCTCTCTCTCTTTCTCTCTCTCTCTCTCTCTCTCTCTCTCTCTCTCTCTCTCTCTCTCTCTCTCTCTCTCTCTCTCTCTCTCTCTCTCTCAGCTTCGGCTCAAGCGAAACACTCTTTATGAAGGAGAAAACCAGAGTACGATTTAAGGGAACACATTGAAAAGATACAAGTCATCCTAACTTTTCATTCGTAACGCCAACCACATACACACACCACTGCGAAGAAAATCTATGAGCAACACTAGCATTTAAACACTTCGTCAGTAACCATAAAACAATTTTATCCTATAAACCTATTATGAAACACTGCAGATGAAATTAGTAAGGATGCATTATCTCATCCAAATCCTTCCACACCTAACTACGACAGATTCATCGGAACCGTGAAGGAATAAATTTGCAAAACATACCAATCTGTGATAAAAGCAACTAATTTAACTAAGGCAGTAAAGTGTTTAAGTCATCATTCTTGGCATCAACATCACATGCGGAACACAAAATACCTTCCGTTGATAAACTTACAATTGTGTAGTAATCAGTATGGGGGGAAGCGATAGAAAAACACTCAGAAGATTTATTAGCATAATTACAAGCAAACTAAAAATAGTTCCATATCCCGTTCTAAAAATATTTGTTTCTTTCGCCGACCGTCACTTGAATAACATTTTCCTCACTATGAGCAGCTCAATAAAGAAGTGGAACATGTTAACGGGAACATTAAATTCAACGCTATGTATTCTGCGCCTGTCAACTCTTGGATTGAACCAAGAAAAATAAACAAAAGTTTTCCTCATCCCATATGTTTCATCCGTACCCTTTTATGACATATATGCACAAGATTATGGGGACAGAAATTTGGACTACATAGAGCGAGACAGAGATAGACAGACATATAGACAGATATACAGAAAGGGAGAGAGAGAGAGGTGAACTCAAATGAACAAGCTGCAATTTTGTACAAGGTCCATATCTTTGTTGCTTTTGTTATACCTTTCGCAACTCTAGCGTCCTTATTGTGAAGTGTGAAAACGTTTCGCACTGGACCAATCTTATGACAATATCTCCATATTCCACAGAACCTTCGTCAGGCCAATATTGTTCACACTTGTGCTGCAAAATTGAATTTTAAGAGTGCACATTTCTGATTAAAGACCTAAAATGTATGTAGTGTGTTAAGATAATTAAAAGCTGTTTAATTCAGATCACAATGGAACTTCGTATGCGTAAAACCGAATTGTACAACCAGAACCAAATTGGTTAGACCAAATGAAGCTTTATCATGACGATAACATCAAAACAATTAGTAAGAATGGTAGCAGACGAAGAAGAACCAGAAGACGAAATAGTAGTCATTATAGTAACAAGTTCCATGAAAGAGGAAGAAGCATTTTGTGAATGTTACAACAGCAGACAATTGTCTTATCTTCAAGAAAAGCAAATATATGGGTACAATGACAATGATTTAATCCTATGTTTTTTAACAATAAAATGAATACAAAAATGAGTGTGCGTACACATATATATATATATATATATATCTATATATATATATATATATATATATATATAGATATATATATATATATATATGTGTGTGTGTGTGTGTGTGTGTGATAGGAAACGCACTAAATGGAGTGCGCTAATCTTTATATCATGAACAAAAAAGTAGATTAGTTTAGTATTTGTTAATGTTGTGATCTTAATTGTGCAATTGCAAAAGTTAGAATATAAAGCAAAGGTAGCGACAAAAAGCAGCGTTTCCAAATGCATCTTAAACTTTAAACTGTCACCGAAATATTTATCATCATAATACAAATTCATGTTTATACTTAATATGCATCCGCACGAAATTATATGCATATTTCTGTTTTTGACGCAGCAGTATATTACAGCTTTCTAATTCAGATTATACGAGCTGCATTTACCTTTCCCTCTTCGTTCAGATTAGTGAGCATGACAATTTTGCCGCATTTAGTCTGCCACACCATTCTCCAGAAATCGTTTAGAATACCCTTCGTTGGACATGTCAAAAGTATTCAACCTATCAAGCTGTGTATACATTCTAAAACAGTTGCAGACAAATGCTGAGTATATATATATATATATATATATATATATATATATATATATATATATATATATATATATATATATATATACATGTATATATATATTCACATATATAATCTGTGTTAATTATGCACTAAAGCAGTTAAATAATATTCGTGCATATATAAAAGTGTACTTTACGAAAGTGTTAAATCTTTAGAAAATATACAATATTGTTACAAATCAATAATTATAACAACGTTAAACATATTTTTTTTATGTGGCCTATTATTGTCCATTTAAAACTATGTAAAATAACTTAACTCTCAGCATTCATTTGAATGTATAAACGCTTACCTTGGGCGGCTATGTAAGCGCGGACAGTCTTGAAACCCTGAAAGGGATTTTTATATACCAATCAAGTAAGAAGAATATATGAAGCAAATATAGCCATTACTTGAATATGCAAGAGTCAGTTTGAGATGTTTGCGTGAGATGATTTACGTGGTGCAAACCTGATTGGAAATTTATTAATTTTACATGACGTCATCTTTTGCAGGGTGGTACTAAAAAAGTATTTAGTTTCAAAGCTCTTCAAACAATGGAGAATGTAAGAATATATTGCGATAACATGATTATTATTAATCGGCCGAACATGATGTAACTAGATTTTTCAAAGCAAGACAATCAGATAGGCTATGTTATAGAAATGTATATTGTTTTCTTTAAATAATCACGGAAGATGCAAATATTGCCGTTATCAAATGACATCCCGCACCCCCTACCCCCATCCCGTAAATACCAGAGCTATACTGTACGATTCGCACCAAGCTTGGTCATATTGTATTTCTAACGCGGGCATGTGTGCATGCAAGATAACATAGAGAAAAAGAGGATATATATATATATATATATATATATATATATATATATATATATCTTCTCATGTTTTTCATAATTTACATTTTGAAATATATCAATGAAATAATAATTCAACATGCTTGTAAAAGGTATTAGGTACGTTAGCTACATGTACAAGATACATATCTTCTACTGTTATGTTGACACAAAATGGACAAGAGAGAGAGAGAGAGAGAGATAGTTAGATAGTTAGATAGTAAATATAGATATAGCGAGAGAAGTAGAGAAAATATGTAGGTAATAAGTAGGTAAATGGATTCGTAGATGGATAAAATCATGGTATGCTGGATCTGAATTTATAATGATTTTCATGTATTGCTTACTGCATGACGAATATAAGACCCAACTCAATTTATAAAATACGTACATGGGTATATGTTTTTGTAACGATTTTTCGGTTTGTTTTCGGGTAGTACCGCCTCCTCGTACGATTTTATCAATCCATTAGGCAGTTTCTGAAATTTAAATATATATAGATACAGCTTATTATAAATACCTACCGCCATTCATTCTTATAAAGTGTATATAGACTCAAAGGGATATACTCACAATAATGCATAATTGTAAGTGCGATTAACATTCATTGGATTGCAATGAAAATCGTTATGCTGATATCACTTTCAGATTTTGTAGGAAAACACACGAATGCTGTTGTTCATCTAGAGGGGAAAGAGCAAAATGTGATGTATAATAGTTGTAGGATATAGCTTTAGAATGTCTACTCATGACTTGGAGAGATTGGTAATTAATATAATACATAGATATGGGAGTATGACAGCATAGTTATCGTTTGCATGAAAACCATGCCGGGCACACATTGTTGATCATTAAGATTTCGTAAAATTTAACAATAAAGATGCGAAATAGTTATATGCTTCTTCGAGTTTACTTACATTTTATTCTTCTTCATACAAACCCGGTTCCATTTTGCGGCTCAGAAAGAAAGAAGTTAAATCATCTACTCGGATTGAGTGCTTGTGGGTCACTTTTTGTTTCGTAAAGGAATCGTAATCCCTTGAGCTATCATTACTGTTCATGCGTTCATGTTTCGTTTCTTCTATTTCAGCTCTTTTCATTTTCTTGGGCTGAGCTGAAATATGTAAATGTATAAGTAGTCAGACAATTACATCAACCTAAGAATAGTAAACAACTCCAATTCAATTCAAAGAACAGTTTTTAGAAATAATGATCTCTTGGTGTAGAAACTTCGCACGCATATTGTTTGATCAATGGTACAAGCTGTTAATTGCTCGAAACCAAACCATTTAAAAGGTGAATCGAATGATTACAATTTACATTTTATTAAATAGTTAGAAGAGTTAGCACATTCTGAATAATTATTTATACCTGTCTTAAACAAAATCATTTAGAACATATTTTCCGAGCGTAAGGGACAAGCACACAATAGTTGAAAATCCTATATATCGCCATCATAATTGTTGAGCTTCTTTGTGAATTTGTCCTGAATGGTTCCTAGATCCCTAGGCTATAGTTTTGTTTCTAGAGACCAGTTAACAAAGCAAAGAAAAAACTTTAATTATTTCTAGCACAATTAAAATATTTTACACTATTCATTTTCCAGACACGGAGCCAAATACATCACACTTAATAGATTGCGGTATTATTTTGGATTGTTACATTATATACATGATTTTAAAAAAATAATTATTGATAAAACAGTCTTACCAATACGTTGCACGAGATAGGAAATTATATTCATTGACATTTTGAGTTTGATACCCTTCTAATCGGAATTACTTACTACTAGCATGAAGGACAATATAGGTTAAGTTTCGACTTACCATAAATGGATGTATCTAATATGACTTCATCACTATGGCCATTTCTTCTTGTTGAACTTGGTATTGTATTCAAAGTAGTATCAGTCATCTTATAATGTGTTCCTTTTGCTCTTCTTATAAAAAAAAAATATTATATCGGGTAAAGAGTGCATTTTGAAAACTTTAACATAGATATAATTTATAATTATGTCCTGGATGAACTATTAATTGTAGTTTGCTGACGAAAACATGGACACACACATACACACACACGCACACACACATAGTCGGCTATTGATTATATATTCTGTAATATGTTTTCGGAATTATTAGCGTTTTACTAAAGGTACGATAACACAATCCATCCCCTATGCTAAATAGAAAAAAAAAACATCTTGCGGAATTTCATCTGAATCCTCTTTCTCATTATCTTTTTATCTGGAGTGAGATAATAAACAGAAAATTGAACTATCATCCCTGAATCTGAATTCGTTTATGACATTGTAATGGTCAGGCGGAAACGTTTTATGAGACTGTAAGTCTTCACAATACCTGTGATATAGAGTTGCAATAACATGCTAAGATTAACACTCAGAACGGCCTTAGCAAACGCGTGGCCCGACAGGAATCAGTTTGCGGAGCCCTTCTGAATTTACGCGCGGGATCCACTGTGATTATGGCATTTTGCAACATATAACAACCTTTAAGCAAGTTATATATTATACTGAACTTATTATTTTCATCCATTGCTATATCATTACTTTCTCTCTAGATACTTTTTAAAATTACCAGTGTAAGTTATCCCTGTGAGAGCCGGGTCCGATTAAGCCATATCGGTCCAATCTAAATTAGGCCTGTACTGTTTGTGCGATACATGTATATGTTCTTATAGAGGAATATGCATATTTTCATCTATAGAATGATTAGGGATGGGCAATGAATGAAGGCCTTTAGGGTAAGTCTAACCACACTACCAACACTCTCTCTCTCTCTCTCTCTCTCTCTCTCTCTCTCTCTCTCTCTCTCTCTCTCTCTCTCTCTCTCTCTCTCTCTCTCTCTCTCTCACACACACACACACACACACACACACACGGTCAGTCAGCATGTTTTACCAGCATACCTCTATCACCTTCATTGTCTCTTTATTGGGGTGCCTAGAGTGGCCGAGTGGTCTAAAGCGCTTATCGTTAAATATCACTGCCGTCTCACCTCTTGCTTCGTGGGGTTGAGTCTTGTTCTCGGCCAATTTAGTTCGTAGAAAAGCTGACCAGTAGTTTATCGTGGTTATGTGATACTTTCCGAGTTTGTTTTCCGTTTTTTTTCTTCACCATTGATACTGTCCGCCATGTGCTAAACAATGGCGTTAAACCCTACCACCACCGCTACAACAACTATATATCACCATTTATCTTTGGAATTTCAGCGACCATTCGTTGAAAGAGTATATGGCTGATTTTTGTCTGCGTAATGGGACGATGAATCAGTGCCTATCTGCATGTTTTAATATATTTTCTCTCTCTGTGTCTCTCTCTCTCTCTGTCTCTCTGTCTCTGTCTCTGTCTCTCTCTGTCTCTCTCTCTCTCTCTCTCTCTCTCTTTGGTAGTCTGACTTTGCTTCTGTCTGTTTCTCCGTTTATGGCTCTGTCTCTCTCCCTGGATAGGCATATAAATATATAACCAAACATCCGTTACAAAATAGTGTGGCTGATTGATTTTCGTTTGCGTCATGCAACAATGTATCTAGAGCTATAAATGATAGAAACAAGTAATCACGCAAACTAAACCGGAAATGATGAAGGTAGAAATGGAGGGAAATATATTTAATTTGTGGTAGCAATGTTAATCAAATAATCATAATGACTTGTTTGTTTAAAAGTCATCATTTCCTTTAACTTATAAGTCCAAGTCGTTCAAATATGCTAGACGTTTTGTCAAAGTTATATCAACGCCAGGGCTTTTAATTATCAAATAGTGAACCATGGTATACTTTTGTCTTTTTAACCAGCTTTCGTGTTTACAACAGAAATATGACTAACGACATATATAAATGTAATCAATATCAATTAAAACTGAGGTTCAAAAGCTAAGCAATTTATATATATATATATATATATATATATATATATATATATATATAAGCAGCTTTCATATTTGACCTAGTTATAAAATAGTTGCTCGTTGTCTTTTTAAAAATAAATCCTGCTTAAACTATTATATTTGCAGATGTATGGAGAAGTACGGCTCACTTTTAGTAGGATTGCCAGTGGAAATGATATAATGGAAAACAGAAGTAAAAGACTTTTAACAGGGTCACATGGGAATAGTAATAATAACAATGATGCAAATGCAAAAAACAAACGTTTTCGTATTAAACTGTTTCTTTTACATACCAACTCATTCATCTATTTATACTACTTTAGGAAAACGTCTACCTCTCATGGGTAGGCTATGCGACTTTACATAATATATTGTGGCTAGTGTTAGGATTGGTCGGCCTGGTGTCCAGTTAAGCTGACATGGTAGGACATCTTGCTACATGTCTGCGGCCTGATGCCCCAGTGCTCGACATGAATATTAACTGCCACACTGCAGACATAGTTGCATAGTAACGATATGACTGTAACATTGTTAAAGCTCCGTTTAAAAGATCAAAATCACACACACACACACACACACACACAGATATATATATATATATATATATATATATATATATATATATATATGTTGTGTTTGTGTGTATATGTTCTTGATATCTTTGCTTACCTCTTATAAAGGAAATAGGTGATAATTACTCCAAGAATAATGGCAACGATCGTAGCAGTCACTCCTCCTGCTATACCGGCGACACTTGATTCAGGTTCCCTATCTCTCAATAATTCTGGACATTGGTGTTTCTAAGTTGTGTACAACAATTACGACAATAATTTACTGCATTATCTAGTTGTTCTCTGTTGAAACATTATCTAATATGAATTCGATTAAACTTTATAAAATGGTCATAACTTTGATTTGAAACGTTTAAATAGTGAAACATTTTCATGTGATTAATAATGTGGAAAAGCAAACAAATAAAAACAAAATTTATTATACAAATTGTGTTATTAAAAATTGACAGATTGCGGATTGACTGCTATACAAATGTTCACAGAGTTTACATAAATAGTTTTAAACACATGTTCTAGTAAGGGGTATATGTATGAAATAAAACACTATGGCACTAACTAATCAAATAGAAAATTATATTCAATGTGTTTGTTCCATATAGGCAGATTTCAGAACTATCATGGGGTAAAAATAAAGTCAAAATTCTGCCCAATGTCTTTCTCGTTTGGATCTTATACGAACAGACTACAAACACGTCAACGAGTAAGTACGCTAATAAATGAATCCCATGTCGATACGGGAACAGTTTTCTAATATCTGACAGAAAAAATGCCTTTAATAACACAAACAAATGCAGAAATGACATCATAGATGTCCAACTATTGTGATCACGATAATTTGCTTGGTCGGTCTAAGTTTAATGCCTAATATGAAAGCTAAGTTTTAACATGTGCACATACACAAGTTGTACAGCACAAATTCACAGCCATTTAAATATTGATAAAACGTTCCAAAACGAGCACATGATCATGAGGTAATGCCAATCAAAGCAGCAAGTACATTAGGCATCAAGACGTTTTATATGTTATTGTTTACTAAATATACTTCCCAAGCAATTATCATCATCAAGAAAACCTTGTCAAGTTAGAAAGATTCCACGTAGGCTTAGATCATACACCTTTGTAATTTTATCCCTGTAGCTTTAAAATGTAACATTATCAGGCGGGAGAAAAGCTTAATAAGAATTGTATATAAATATATATATATATATATATATATATATATATATATATATATATATATATATATATATCTATATATATATATAAAGATAGATAGATAGATATATAGATATGTATGTATGTATGTATGTATGTATGTATGTATGTATGTATGTATGTATGTATGTATGTATGTATGCGTGTGTGTGTGTGCGTGTGTGTGTGGAATATATTTATAGTATGCATATATATGTATATTTCGCTAAAAGGAATCGAGACATGACGAGTTTCCTATTAATGCAACATTTATACAACGACTGGTATATCATTGTTACAGCGTACGAAACATACATTGTCTTTATACACATACAAGTTTTCATTTTAGATGGTATATGAAAGTGACGGATATAAACAGTGCACGTTACGAGAGTGAATACTTCACAACCCCTCGAATGTATGTACGCTCAAAGAAAATGATTTGTAGTGATTCCTAATTTCTTGAACGCTTCACTCCCACGAGTAGCTCTATGTTTCCTTTAACAATATTAAATTAAATGAAAACACAAGGCTAATAGTTAACACTCAGTTTTTTTTTAATAATGTGCCTGGAAACATTGAATTCGCAGCTTTCGTTGTCATCACAATATTGACACAGCAATATTGGCTGAAATGATAGTAGTTTTATCTTGTCAACTGTTAACCTTCCTTCTAATCGTAAGTTTTTCAACGTTTCAGTGCAATATCGGATTACAAAACTGAATAGTTTGTTCCAAAACAAGCACATTTGCCCACGTTTTATCTCAACATTTTCAAGTAGTTCTTTTCATTGATCTTGTTGTTTGGTTCATTTAAATTTTAACTGCAGTGTGTCACTGTATTGTGTATATTTATTTTAAAATATTTGGAATAAGTACAATGTATTCTACAGCTCCGATAGCATAGTCGTTAGAGCGTCTGTCTCTGATACGGGAGGTCTTGCGTTGAAACCCCGTTCAAGTTATATCAAATATGTATAAAAATGGTACTAACAATAACGACGCCAACCGCACCTGTGGCCTATTGATTAGAGCGTCCGCCACGGAAGCGGAAGGTCGTGGATTCGATCCCTAGGCGAGTCATACCAAAGACGTACAAAATGGTACTAACAGCTGTCTTGCTTGACGCTCAGCAGTATGTTGTTAGTGTTAGGACTGGTCGGCCTGGTGTGCCGGTAATGTGACTGGGTTGGACATCATGTTACTTGTCTGCGGTATTATGCCCCAGTGCTAGACATCAGTATAAACTGCCTCACTGCAGACATCGTTTCCAAATGACTGAACAATTGTTAAAGCCCTGTTAAAAATCCTAATCAAACAAACAAGCGAATAACGTCGTAATCTCGCTCAGCATTAAGATATTGGTGTTTGAATTAGTCGGCCTTGTGTTAGCAAAATGTGACTAGACGTGATATTATGCTTTTTGTCTGCGGCATGACGCCCCAGTGGAATATATGACTATAAACTGCCTCATTGCAATTTTTCTATAGTCACGCTAAAACTCACGCACACGCACACACACTGCTCTCGGGTTTCCTCTCATTGTATAACGTTGCTCGGGGTGGTTTATCTAACACATACATTATTTCGATGACGTTCATCAAAGCTGCAAGAAAAAAGTGCATCCAGTAAAACATTCGAAATACCTTGAGCGCGCAGTCCGTGAGTTGCTACACAGATTGAATACATACAGGCTCATGTTAGAGTCAAGCATTACTTTAGTGAACGTCTTATTAGTGAACGGCCCAATTTACTATGTATATATCTTTCTGTCGATGAATGTATACTGTATATCAATTAATTAACTAGGTGGTCTTCATTGTATTAAAGCTCTAATATTCGGGTTTTATTCGCATTTTGTATATAGTTTTTCTATCCTTCAATACTATATAAATGAGCAGCGTTTTTTCGATACCATTCAGAGTGTCTTTTTAGTGATTTGAGCCAAATCCGGTTCATTTTGTTACACATTGACATTTCTTTTTAATTTGCTAAGTCAACTGTAATTGCATAAAACTCAGTTCCTCAGTTTTATCTTTCACCTGGACAGTTTGCGAAATCTTATATGTTCATTCACGTACGCATAATGTATACGATGACATAACTGTGTCTTCCAGAAGGGTATAGTTTGCAACATATATTTGACCTAATCATGTTAACTCTAGGTCTGTATAGATATACCTTTTCTGAATAGGTGCTAGTATTAAAATTGTAATCGCATCATTTTGATATCAAAACATAACTTTATGAAATCTTATTTCTATATATCCAAATATTTTTGAAACTTAACTAATTCATCTACTTTTTTGCAAGAGAGAAATTGCATGCTCGTAAAATATTACTACAACGACGTCCGTCTATAAATCGTCCAATTTATTTCCTACAGGGTGTTCTGAAATTAATTTTGTTATAGAAAGTCCAATTCTAAAGTAAGATTTTACTTTTAGTAGATGTAGGTAATATTTTAAAAGCTAACCCAGTGAACTTTTTTATAATTAGGTTGTCAATATTTATCAATTTTGTGATAAATCAAATTTTATTCAATCTTTAAGGTTCCAAAAGACTATGGACCGGTCACCGGATTAAGGGCAAAGATATTTTACTAAAATTTAACTATCTATATAGAAAATGACGAGCAACGGTGACGGCTTATATAATGATTTTTGCTAATGTTATAGCCGGACATTGGTAAAATAGACTTGTTGCATAGTAACCAATTCTTAACAATATAACATAAATACAATAATTATATCAGTAACCAACATATTGCAGTCATCCTCGACTAATGCAAATGTGTGGAAGTACAACGTCATGCAATCAAAAATATCCGTAGGTCGTGGTGAAGCACACACATTTGACGTTGCGAAATTATAACAGATTCAAGATTAATTTGTTGGAGCCATTTCGTGCTTTGCAACTGAAAGAGCATGCAAATTATATGTACTTGAAAGCCTGTTAAATACGTTCGATTTCCATTTTTGCGAACTGTAAATTGAAGAAAATGCAAATATTAATATACTTTCTTCTGAGTTTGGAATGTATAGTGCGGACTAAGGGAGCTGAAACAAAACAATTATTTCGTCAACAATAAATTTCAAAATTAATATTTTACTAACTATTTCAAAATTATACATTGTTCTTCATAGTCTAGTAGGTTATTTTTTTTACTTTGTTATCTTTACGAAGATATTTTGCGGAATCAATTATATTATATATGTATGCATAATGCTTACGATAACATTATCGCTTCCAGAAGGATGTCCTCAGCAGCATATTATTTTCCCCTGTATTATATTTTAACGTGAGTATACATTTTTATTTTATAAATAGTCACTATTGCTAAATTATTTATCACATCATTTCGATTTCAAAATAAAACTCTAATGAAATATTAGTTTCTTATAAACTAAATGATTATGTAACTTTAAATAACTCATGTACCTTTCTGTTTGAGAGACTCCAATCAAAATATAGCTGCAATGATTTCCATCTTTAGATCTTCCAATGCATTTTCATTGGGTGTTTTGCCACATAATAAATATAACTACCTCTAATTTAGATAATTAGCGTTAGTAGATGTATTATATTGTAAAAGCTAACGATGTGACCTATTTTTTAGTTAAGCCGTCCCTGTCTCATAGTTATCTGAGAATCTAGTACGTTACCTGAATATTTAGGCTTCAGAAAAATGTATGAAATCTCGCTTGTGCTAACGGAAGTCATATATATTTATACAAATTCAACTATTTATAGGGAATGACGATTTACTTATATTGGCTATATGATGTTTCTTGCCAATGTTATAACTGAATATTATTAAGAGGGAGATTGTGCATGTGAACATAGAGCTACTCCACATGATATTATCCGGAATGAAATAATTATATAAAGAACTTACAAATTTAAGTAATACAGTGATTGATGCGATTGTGTTGCAGTGCAAAATTGCGTGAAATAGTGAACCATCTATATATTGTGGTACAACTCGAAATAAACTGGAATATTATAACGCATTACAATCATGTTTTAGCCATTTCGTGCCTTGGAAGCAGAAAAAGCATGCAGATTATATACAATTCTAACATACATAACAGCCTAATAACGTTTAAAAGTATAGGTACTTTTATCTCATCAACTTAAGTTAAATTATTTATCTACCCAAACATTGTCCAAGTGTTCCCTGATATTGCTCGTCGTCTGCACAACGTAACTGAGCATGGCTGCTCCGTTTGTATCCTTCATTACAACTCAACGACACAGTTGTATTATAGGTTCCATTTCCTTCAAGTCCATCGTTGAATGTCAGGACACCGTGTGATATTTGCAGTAATGGTTCATCACATCGTTTCACTACAAGTGACAAAATTAAGTGGACGGAATAAAGTTGTAACTAGATGACGTTTATACCATGTTGTAGATGACGTTGTCATATATTATATAATGTTGATAATTAAACATCATCTTATGAAGATCTAGAAGATAAAATACAATAGAGTTAATGTGATATTGTAAAGATGAGCAAATGTATGTAATAAAAAAGGTTTAAGTGACACAAAGAAGACACCGCGATACTTCAACCCTTTAATTATAGAACCAAATTTAATTTCCGATTGTGTCAATATATTTTTAATTCCTGCCTTTACCGGAAAATGAATGAAAAGTAATTGAATGAAATAGATGAAAATTACAATTTAATAACTTTTGCAAGCATTTGTTGACGTTGAGAAACTTAATCTAAATAGATTATGTTCTGTTTAGACAATATAACGCCCACAACAACACGTAATTCAGATTAAAGGTTATTCCTATTTGAAACCCAGGACAGAACTGTTAAATTAATAGCTATCGTAATATCTACATATTAAGTTAATTTGCAATCTACCCAAACAAAGCTCGAGTGTTCCCTGCCATTGTTCGTCGTCTGCACAACGTAATTGAGCATGACCATTCCGTTTGTATCCTTCAGTACAATTCAAGGACACGGTTGTGTTATAAGTTCCGTTGCCTTCAAGTCCATCTTTGAAGGAAAGGACGCCGTGTGCTATATCTGGTAGCTGCTTCTCACATCGTTTGACTACAAATAACAAAATCAAGCTGACAAACACAAATTTTAATTAGATGCAGTTTATACCATGTTGTATATGAGGTTCTCATATATTCAAAGTGTGTGATCATTACACAGAAATTTCGGATGATTTAGAAAAATTGTATTGAATGTCATATTGTATAGATGAGCAATTTACTGATACAATTAGGTTTAAATGATAAAAAGGACACTCCGTGATACGTATATTATTAAACTACAAGATCCATTGGTATTTCCTAAAATGTCAAATGTATGAAATGTAATTGAATACCAAAGATGAAAAGGATCAATTAATAATTCTCGAAAGCATTTTGACATTGAGATACTTCTTAATTGAAATATAAATTACATTATTTATAAAGGAAATAACTTAATCAACTTGTTACACAGATTAAATGTTATTTTTTTTCAGCAATTTTGTGCCTTTGATTGATTGATTGGTTTTTTTTTTTACGGCGCATTAGAACCTTTAGGATATTTAGCTTCATACAATAGGCTCCATGCGTATATGTTAAAAATTACTTATATGTTTAATATCATATAGCGATAAAAAAGAACCAAAAAGTTAAAAGTAAATGGTAAGATGTTGGTAACAGTAAAATATGAAACTTCCCAATCAGCGGGAGATATAAATGGTTGTATGTTGATGAAAAGATCTTGAAAATAAGGGGCGATATTTGAATGAGAATAAAATGCTCTAGGTGATGGCATGTAAGTAATAGTTTACAAAAATATTTAATTGTGGCACCAAATATAAATTACCAGTGATATGGAGAATATATATATATATATATACATATACATATATATATATATATATATATATATATATATATATATATATATATATATATATATATATATATATATATATATAATCTTACTTTAAAGCCTGATACAAGTTTGAATTATAACTAATGTAATATATACATATTAAGTTTATTTATGCATCTACCCAAGCAAAGTCCGAGTGTTCCCTGCCATTGTTCCTCGTCTGCACAACGTAACTGAGCATGGCTATTCCGTTTGTATCCTTCAGTACAATTCAAGGACACGGATGTGTTATAAGTTCCGTTGCCTTCAAGTCCATCTTTGAAGGAAAGGACGCCGTGTGCTATTTCTGGTAGCTGCTTCTCACATCGTTTGACTACAAATAACAAAATCAAGCGGACAAATTCAAATTTTAATTAGATGCAGTTTATACCATGTTGTATATGAGGTTCTCATATATAGTGTGTGTGATCATTACACAGAAATTTCGGATGATTTAGAACAAATGTATTGAATGTTATATTGTATAGATCAGCAATTTACTGATACAATTAGGTTTAAATGATACAAAGGACACTCAGTGGTACGTATATTATTAAACTACAAGATCCATTGGTATTTCCTAAAATGTCAAATGTATGAAACGTCATTGAATACCAAAGATGAAAAGGATCAATTAATAATTCTCGAAAGCATTTTTGACATTGAGCTACTTCTTAATTGAAACATAAATTACATTATTTATAAAGGAAATAACTTAATCAAATTGTTACACAAATTAAAGGTTCATTGTTTTCAGCAATTTTGTGCCTTTGATTAGTTGATTGGTTTGTTTTTAACGGCGCATTAGAACCTTTAGGATATTTAGCGTCATACAATAGGCTGCATGCGTATATGTTAAAAATTACTTATAGGTTCAATATCATATAGCGATATAAAAGAACCGAATAGTTCAAAGTAAATGGTAAGATGTTGGTAACAGTAAAATATGAAACTTCCCAATCAACGGTAGATATAAATGTTTGTATGTTGATGAAAAGATGTTGAAAATAAGGGGTGGTATTTGAATGAGAATAAAATGCTCTAGGTGATGGCATGTAAGTAATAGTTTACAAAAAATATTACTTGTGGCAACAAATATAAAATACCAGTGATCTGGAGAATATATATATATATATATATATATATATATATATATATATATATATATGAGAATATATATATATATATATAGATATAATCTTACTTTAAAGCCTGATACAAGTTTGATTATAACTATTGTAATATATACATATTAAGTTTATTTATGCATCTACCCAAGCAAAGCACGAGTGTTCCCTGCCATTGTTCCTCGTCTGCCCAACGTAACTGAGCATGGCTATTCCGTTTGTATCCTTCAGTACAATTCAAGGACACGGTTGTGTTATAAGATCCGTTGCCTTCAAGTCCATCTTTGAATGAAAGGACGCCGTGTGCAATTTGTGGTTGCTTCGTTATAAAGGACATCACAACCGATTATATTCATTCATATTAAAGCCATTTCATGCGTTGAAAACGAAAAAAGCATGACACCTCTATGAATGTTATCCTACTCGAAAGATTAATATACTTACATATCATTGATAGCATAAAATCTGCAAACATGTTTTTTTTATGTACCTACCTTTGCAATACCCGAGTGATCCCTGCCATAGATCATCGTCGGCGCAACGCAATTGTCCAACTCCATTCCTTTTGTATCCTTCATTACAATTTAGGGTCACAGTTGTATTATAGGTTGTGTTACCATCAATTCCATTCTTGAATGAAAGCCATCCGTGTGCAACTCGAGGTATGGACTGATTACATCTTTTGACTGAAACGTAATCAAGAGGACATAAATGTAGTCTACATTATGTTGTTTGTGAAGTTGTCAGATATTATATTTGTTTGATTATTCCTCAGCATCCTATGATAAATTTTTAATTATATGAAGTATTATCTCACTCTGCAGATTAAATTAGCAACCCAACGAGAGATCGAGTGTTACCTGCAAGTGTTCTTCGTCTGCATAACGCAATTGAACAAGGCTGTCCAGTTGGTAACCTTGAGTACAATTCATGGACACGCTGTGACACAGGTTCAATTGCTTTCAAGTATATCGATGAATATAAGGACACTGTGTGATATTTACTTTCGGCTGTATATCACGATGTGTGATTACGAAAAACAAACTCAAGTGGATAAACTAAAACTATAATTAAATGACTTTAATACCATAATGTACATGAGATTCTCATATATTAGATTCCTTTCACCATTACACAGCATTTCAGGAAGATTTACGAAATATAGATTACGTACCATAATATTGAGATGAACAGCTGTCTCATATAAATAAGGTAGTGTCTAGCTATTTTTTTAGTTTTACCGGAAAACCTATTAAATATAGTGAACTACATCGATGAAACACAATATTTAATAATTAAATTTCGACAACATTTTTACATTGAAAAACTTCTTAATTTTAATATAGATTATGTTCGCAATATATGATATAACTGCCAAGACGTTTCATACAGATTAAAAGTTAACTTCGTTTTACTATTTCGTGCGTTGAAACATCCAATATCACGAAATTTACATACCTGTTATCTTGCTTGAAAATCATATAGATCTTTTACAGTATTGATATTTGAATCTCTGCAAACTTGTGTTTTTATGTACTTACTTGTGCAATTCCCCAGTGATCCCTCCCATTGATTCTCGTCGGCGCAACGCACTTGTCCAACTTCATTCCTTTTGTATCCTTCATTACAATTCAGCGTCACAGTTGTATTATAGGTTGTGTTACCATCAATTCCATTCTTGAAAGAAAGCCATCCGTGTGCAACTCGCGGTATGGACTGATTACATCTTTTGACTGAAACGTAATCAAGAGGACATAAATGTAGTCTACATTATATTGTTTGTGAAGTTGTCAGATATTATATTTGTTTGATCATTCCTCAGCATCCTATGATAAATGTTTAATTATATGAAGTATTATCTCACTCTGCAGATTAAATTAGCAACCCAAAGAAAGATCGAGTGCTACCTACAAGTGTTCTTCGTCTGCATAACGCAATTGAACCAGGCTGTCCAGTTGGCAACCTTGAATACAATTCAAGGACACGCTAAGACACAGGTTCAATTGCTTTCAAGTATATCGTTGAATATAAGGACACTGTGTGCTATTTACTTTCGGCTGTATATCACGATGTGTGATTACGAAAAACAAACTTAAGTGGATAAACTAAAACTATAATTAAATGACGTCTATACCGTATTGTACATGAGATTCTCATATATTAGATTCCTTTCACCATTACACAGCATTTTAGGAAGATTTAAGAAATATAGATTACGTACCATAATATTGAGATCAACAGCTGTCTCATATAAATAAGGTAGTGTCTAGCTTTTTGTTTTAGTTTTACCGGAAAACCTATTAAATCTAGTGAACTACATCGATGAAACACAATATTTAATAATTGAATTTCGACCACATTTTTTACATTGATAAACTTCTTAATTTTAATATAGATTATGTTCGCAATATATGATATAACTGCCTAAACGTTTCATACAGATTAAAAGTTAACTTCGTTTTAATATTTCGTTCGTTGAAAAATCTAATATCACGAAATTTATATACCTGTTATCTTGCTTGAAAATCACATAGATTTTTTACAGTATTGATATTTGAATCTCTGCAAACTTGTTTTTTTATGTACTTACTTGTGCAATTCCCCAGTGTTCCCTCCCATTTATTCTCGTCGGCGCAACGCACTTGTCCAACTTCATTCCTTTTGTATCCTTCATTACAATTCAGCGTCAGAGTTGTATTATAGGTTCTGTAACCATCAATTCCATTCTTGAATGAAAGCCATCCGTGTGCAACTCGCCGAATGGACTGATTACATCTTTTGACTGAAAAGTAATCAAGAGGACATAAATGTAATCTACATTATGTTGTTTGTGAAGTTGTCAGATATTATATTTGTTTGATCATTCCTCAGCATCCTATGATAAATGTTTAATTATATGAAGTATTATCTCACTCTGCAGATTAAATTAGCAGCCCAAAGAAAGATCGAGTGCTACCTGCAAGTGTTCTTCGTCTGCATAACGCAATTGAACCAGGCTGTCCAGTTGGTAACCTTGAATACAATTCAAGGACACACTGTGACACAGGTTCAATTGCTTTCAAGTATATCGTTGAATATAAGGACACCGTGTGCTATTTATTTTCTGTTGTATATCACGATGTGTGATTAGGAAAAACAAACTTAAGTGGTTAATCTAAAACTATAATTAAATGACGTCTATACCATATTGTACATGATATTGTCATATATTAGATTCCTTTCACCATTACACAGCATTTTAGGAAGATTTACGAAATATAGATTACGTACCATAATATTGAGATGAACAGCAGTCTCATATAAATAAGGTAGTGTCTAGCTATTTTTTTAGTTTTACCGGAAAACCTATTAAATATAGTGAACTACATCGATGAAACATAATATTAAATAATTTAATTTCGACAACATTTTCTACATTGAGAAATTTCTTAATTTTATTATAGATTATGTTCGCAATATATGATATAACTGCCTAAACGTTTCATACAGATTAAAAGTTAACTTCGTTTTAGTATTTCGTGCGTTGAAACAACCAAGATCACGAAATGTATATACCTGGTATCTTGCTGGAAAATCATATAGATTTTTTACAGTATTGATATTTGAATCTCTGCAAACTTGTGTTTTCATGTACTTACTTGTGCAATTCCCCAGTGTTCCCTCCCATTTATTCTCGTCGGCGCAACGCACTTGTCCAACTTCATTCCTTTTGTATCCTTCATTACAATTCAGCGTCAGAGTTGTATTATAGGTTCTGTAACCATCAATTCCATTCTTGAATGAAAGCAATCCGTGTGCAACTCGCGGTATGGACTGATTACATCTTTTGACTGAAACGTAATCAAGAGGACATAAATGTAGTCTACATTATGTTGTTTGTGAAGTTGTCAGATATTATATTTGTTTGATCATTCCTCAGCATCCTATGATAAATGTTTAATTATATGAAGTATTATCTCACTCTGCAGATTAAATTAGCAACCCAAAGAAAGATCGAGTGCTACCTGCAAGTGTTCTTCGTCTGCATAACGCAATTGAACCAGGCTGTCCAGTTAGTAATCTTGAATACAATTCAAGGACACGCTGTGACACAGGTTCAATTGCTTTCAAGTATATCGTTGAATATAAGGACACCGTGTGCTATTTTTTTTCGGTTGTATATCACGATGTGTGATTAGGAAAAACAAACTCAAGTGGATAATCTAAAACTTTAATGAAATGACGTCTATACCATATTGTACATGATATTGTCATAAATTAGATTCCTTTCACCATTACACAGCATTTTAGGAAGATTTACGAAATATAGATTACGTACCATAATATTGAGATGAACAGCTGTCTCATATAAATAAGGTAGTGTCTAGCTAATTTTTTAGTTTTACCGGAAAACCTATTAAATATAGTGAACTACATCGATGAAACATAATATTGAATAATTTAATTTCGACAACATTTTCTACATTGAGAAATTTCTTAATTTTAATATAGATTATGTTCGCAATATATGATATAACTGCCTAAACGTTTCATACAGATTAAAAGTTAACTTCGTTTTACTATTTCGTGCGTTGAAACATCCAAGATCACGAAATTTATATACCTGGTATCTTGCTGGAAAATCATATAGATTTTTTACAGTATTGATATTTGAATCTCTGCAAACTTGTGTTTTTATGTACTTACTTGTGCACTTCCCCAGTGTTCCCTCCCATTGATTCTCGTCGGCGCAACGCAATTGTCCAACTCCATTCCTTTTGTATCCTTCATTACAATTCAGGGTCACAGTTGTATTATAGGTTGTGTAACCATCAATTCCATTCTTGAATGAAAGCCATCCGTGTGCAACTCGCGGTATGGACTGATTACATCTTTTGACTGAAACGTAATCAAGAGAACATAAATGTAGTCTACATTATTTTTTTTGTGAAGTTGTCAGATATTATATTTGTTTGATCATTCCTCAGCATCCTATGATAAATGTTTAATTATATGAAGTATTATCTCACTCTGCAGATTAAATTAGCAACCCAACGAGAGATCGAGTGTTACCTGCAAGTGTTCTTCGTCTGCATAACGCAATTGAACAAGGCTGTCCAGTTGGTAACCTTGAGTACAATTCAAGGACACGCTTTGACACAGGTTCAATTGCTTTCAAGTATATCGATGAATATAAGGACACTGTGTGCTATTTACTTTCGGCTGTATATCACGATGTGTGATTACGAAAAACAAACTCAAGTGGATAAACTAAAACTATAATTAAATGACTTTAATACCATATTGTACATGAGATTCTCATATATTAGAGTCCTTTCACCATTACACAGCATTTCAGGAAGATTTACGAAATATAGATTACGTACCATAATATTGAGATGAACAGCTGTCTCATATAAATAAGGTAGTGTCTAGCTATTTGTTTAGTTTTACCGGAAAACCTATTAAATATAGTGAACTACATCGATGAAACACAATATTTAATAATTTAATTTCGACAACATTTTTTACATTGAGAAACTTCTTAATTTTAATATAGATTATGTTCGCAATATACGATATAACTTAATAAACGTTTCATACAGATTAAAAGTTAACTTCGTTTTACTATTTCGTGCGTTGAAACATCCAATATCACGAAATTTATATACCTGTTATCCTGCTTGAAAATCATATAGATCTTTTACAGTATTGATATTTGAATCTCTGCAAACTTGTGTTTTTATGTACTTACTTGTGCAATTCCCCAGTGATCCCTCCCATTGATTCTCGTCGGCGCAACGCACTTGTCCAACTTCATTCCTTTTGTATCCTTCATTACAATTCAGCGTCACAGTTGTATTATAGGTTGTGTTACCATCAATTCCATTCTTGAATGAAAGCCATCCGTGTGCAACTCGAGGTATGGACTCATTACATCTTTTGACTGAAATGTAATCAAGAGGACATAAATGTAGTCTGCATTATATTGTTTGTGAAGTTGTCAGATATTCTATTTGTTTGATCATTCCTCAGCATCCTATGATAAAAGTTTAATTATATGAAGTATTATCTCACTCTGCAGATTAAATTAGCAACCCAAATAAAGATCGAGTGTTACCTGCAAGTTTTCTTCGTCTGCATAACGCAATAAAATAAGACTGTCCAGTTGAGAACCTTGAATACAATTCAAGGACACGCTGTGACACAGACTCAATTGCTTTCAAGTATATCGTGGAATATAAGGACACCGTGTGCTATTTACATTCGGCTGTATATCACGATGTGTGATTACGAAAAACAAACTTAAGTGAATAATCTAAAACTATAATTAAATGACGTCTATACCATATTGTACATGATATTGTCATATATTAGATTCCTTTCACCATTACACAGCATTTTAGGAAGATTTACGAAATATAGATTACGTACCATAATATTGAGATGAACAGCTGTCTCATATAAATAATGTAGTGTCTAGCTATTTTTTTAGTTTTACCGGAAAACCTATTAAATAAAGTGAACTACATCGATGAAACACAATATTTAATAATTTAATTTCGACAACATTTTTTACATTGAGAAACTTCTTAATTTTAATATAGATTATGTTCGCAATATATGATATAACTGCCTAAACGTTTCATACAGATTAAAAGTTAACTTCGTTTTACTATTTCGTGCGTTGAAACATCCAATATTACGAAATTTATATACTTGTTATCTTGTTTGAAACTCATATAGATTTTGTACAGTATTGATATTTGAATCTCTGCAAACTTGTGTTTTTATGTACTTACCTATGCAATTCCCCAGTGTTCCCTCCCATTGATTCTCGTCGGCGCAACGTACTTGTCCAACTCCATTTCGTTTGTATCCTTCATTACAATTAAGGGTCACAGTTGTATTATAGGTTGTGTAACCATCAATTCCATTCTTGAAAGAAAGCCATCCGAGTGCAACTTGCGGTATGGACTGATTACATCTTTTGACTGAAACGTAATCAAGAGGACATAAATGTAGTCTACATTATGTTGTTTGTGAATTTGTCAGATATTATATTTGTTTGATCATTCTTCTGCATCCTATGATAAATGTTTAATTATATGAAGTATTATCTCACTCTGCAGATTACATTAGCAGCCCAAAGAAAGATCGAGTGTTACCTGCAAGTGTTCTTCGTCTGCATAACGCAATTGAAGTTGGCTGTCCTGTTGGTAACCTTGAATACAATTCAAGGACACGCTGTGACACAGGTTCAATTGCTTTCAAGTATATCGTTGAATATAAGGACACCGTGGGCTATTTACATTCGGCTGTATATCACGATGTGTGATTACGAAAAACAAACGTATGTGGATAAACTAAAACTATATTTAAATGACGTCTATACCATATTGTACATGATATTGTCATATATTAGATTCCTTTCACCATTACACAGTATTTTAGGAAGATTTACGAAATATACATTACGTACCATAATATTGAGTTGAACAGCTGTCTCATATAAATAATGTAGTGTCTAGCTATTTTTTTAGTTTTACCGGAAAACCTATTAAATAAAGTGAACTACATCGATGAAACACAATATTTAATAATTTAATTTCGACAACATTTTTTACATTGAGAAACTTCTTAATTTTAATATAGATTATGTTCGCAATATATGATATAACTGCCTAAACGTTTCATACAGATTAAAAGTTAACTTCGTTTTACTATTTCGTGCGTTGAAACATCCAATATCATGAAATTTATATACCTGTTATCTTGCTTGAAACTCATATATATTTTTTACAGTATTGATATTTGAATCTCTGCAATCTTGTGTTTTTATGTACTTACCTGTGCAATTCCCCAGTGATCCCTCCCATTGATTCTCGTCGGCGCAACGCACTTGTCCAACTCCATTCCTTTTGTATCCTTCATTACAATTCAGGGTCACAGTTGTATTATAGGTTGTGTTACCATCAATTCCATTCTTGAATGAAAGCCATCCGTGTGCAACTCGCGGTATGGACTGATTACATCTTTTGACTTAAACGTAATCAAGAGGACATACATGTAGTCTACATTATGTTGTTTGTGAAGTTGTCAGATATTCTATTTGTTTGATCATTCCTCAGCATCCTATGATAAATGTTTAATTATATGAAGTATTATCTCACTCTGCAGATTAAATTAGCAACACAAAGAGAGATCTAGTGTTACCTGCAAGTGTTCGTTTTCTGCATAACGCAATTGAACAAGGCTGCCCAGTTGGTAACCTTGAATACAATTCAAGGACACGCTGTGACACAGGTTCAATTGCTTTCAAGTATATCGTTGAATATAAGGACACTGTGTGCTATTTACATTCGGCTGTATATCACGATGTGTGATTACGAAAAACAAACGTATGTGGATAAACTAAAACTATAATTAAATGACGTCTATACCATATTGTACATGAGATTCTCATATATTAGATTCCTTTCACAATTACACAGCATTTCAGGAAGATTTACGAAATATACATTACGTACCATAATACTGAGATGAACAGCTGTCTCATATAAATAAGGTAGTGTCTAGCTATTTTTTTAGTTTTACCGGAAAACCTATTAAATAAAGTGAACTACATCGATGAAACACAATATTTAATAATTTAATTTCGACAACATTTTTTACATTGAGAAACTTTTTAATTTTAATATAGATTATGTTCGCAAGATATGATATAACTGCCTAAACGTTTCATACAGATTAAAAGTTAACTTCGTTTTACTATTTCGTGCTTTGAAACATCCAATATTACGAAATTTATATACTTGTTATCTTGTTTGAAACTCATATAGATTTTTTTACAGTATTGATATTTGAATCTCTGCAAACTTGTGTTTTTATGTACTTACTTGTGCAATTCCCCAGTGTTCCCTCCCATTGATTTTCGTCAGCGCAACGTACTTGTCCAACTCCATTTCGTTTGTATCCTTCATTACAATTCAGCGTCACAGTTGTATTATAGGTTCTGTTACCATCAATTCCATTCTTGAAAGAAAGCAATCCGTGTGCAACTTGCGGCTTGGACTGATTACATCTTTTGACTGAAACGTAATCAAGAGGACATAAATGTAGTCTACATTATGTTGTTTGTGAATTTGTCAGATATTATATTTGTTTGATCATTCTTCAGCATCCTAAGATAAATGTTTAATTATATGAAGTATTGTCTCACTCTGCAGATTAAATTAGCAACCCAAAGAAAGATCGAGTGTTACCTGCAAGTGTTCTTCGTCTGCATAACGCAATTGAAATTGGCTGTCCAGTTGGTAACCTTGAATACAATTCAAGGACACGCTGTGACACAGGTTCAATTGCTTTCAAGTATATCGTTGAATATAAGGACACCGTGTGCTATTTACTTTCGGCTGTATATCACGATGTGTGATTACGAAAAACAAACTTAAGTGGATAAACTAAAACTATAATTAAATGACTTTAATACCATATTGTACATGAGATTGTCATATATTATATTCCTTTCACCATTACACAGCATTTTAGGAAGATTTTCGAAATATATATTAAGCACCATAATAATGAGATGAGCTGCTGTCTGATATAAATTATGTAGTGTCTAGATCTTTTTAGACCTTATTTCTACCGGAAAATCTATTTAATATAATGAATGACATCGATTGAAACACACGATTCAATAATTTAATTTCGAAAGCATGTTTTGACATTGAGAAACTTCTTAATTTCAATATAGATTATGTTCGCACTATAGGATATAACTGCCTAAACGTTTCATACAGATTTAAAGTTAATTTCGTTTTACTAGTTCTTGTTTCTTTCTACTCGCAAATACTAGTGTGTTATTTTGCTCTAACACGGATAATAAGCCTGCGGTATTTTTTCATCTTTGTTTGATACACGTAAACGAGACTGTTTAGTTTAGTTTGTTATTCATGCACATGATAGAATCGATATTGTTGGACATTCATGATAATATTTACTTTAATCAATTACAAATTCTACATACGTTGTGATTAGCGCTGATACTAAATTACCACCGACAGGGGCTATTGTAACTGTTTCGGTGGAGCCTTGATCTAGTATTGTACTTTTAGTATTAACACCCGTAGATGAACTCGTTGATACATTAAACTGTATCGGAAAAATTAGGGTTAATCTATGACCACCCCTGACTTCTGCGGTAACTGTAATGGTGCTATTTCGAGGTGTCCAGGTGAAAGAGCCATGTTGTATCGAATATGCAGTATTGATATTTAATGTATGCGGTATCTTAATTTTATCAAGTCGGGTAGCGAAAGCAGGAACATCACTTACGATGATATTCAGCATTTGTTTAATTGAATCGATGGTTGTTTTAATATCAGAAAGTTTCATGGGGATATTTGGCAGTCTACCAAATAAATTATCCGCGGTTTCATCCATATTTCTAAAAATCATATAAAGATATCCTAACATGCCTGCATGAATATCACACTCATCCCGCAGCGCTGTTAGATTATTGTCTGTGGTTTCATATTCGTCTCGCACTTTATTAGTTTATCATCAACATAGTTTTTTGTCACAGCGCCACTGTCCTTTGTTATATTCGAGTCCATGTTGAGCTTGCCCAAGATTGTGTAGCCAGAAGTGTGTACTTGCACGAGAATTATATCTAATACAGTTTCAAAAAGAACCCCTGGTTAGATCTTACCAGTGGAATCAAACACCGCTATGGATTTAATTCTAGCAATAATGTTGTTTAATAAAATATTACTGGTTCTTAATTTTCCTTGTTCGTTTTCAAATATAACTATTTCGTTTTGATCCACATTTGCAAGATTTAACAGTATGGATGTATCATTGTTGATGAGTTAATTTGCATGTTCGAGTAATATTCCACTTGTAGTTTTTTTCTATTGACAGACCTTCCAAATATATCTACCATTATACTTTTAGGATCTCTTTAATCGGAGATTTCCAACGCCGACTTGTATACTCGTGCACGACCATATGGAGTGGTATAGTCGACTCTGAAATAGCATCAAGTACAGCATTTACTTCTCTGCCGCATATTGGTGGGTCAGTTATTGTCTGTGTTGGTAGCGTTGAATACCATATCGGAAATTTTAACTGATTTATATAACCCTTACAATCTTTAGGTGGCGCTAACCCATACAACTCAAAATAAACGATTTCCACGTGGGTCAATCGCGTATACAACCCAGTATATATATATTTATATATAAATATATATATATATATATATATATATATATATATATATATATATATATATATATATATATATATAAATATATATATATATATATATATATATATATATATATATATATATATATATATATTTATTTATTTATATATAAGACGTGTGTGATACACAAATAATCAAATAAAACAAGCCATATAGATCAGACATATCTCACCAGATTTACTCAAGACTTCAAATTAAACAAGAGAAATATCATATGTTATTTGAAACTGAGATATTACATATAAATAAAGAAATTAAACTCTAAGCAATGACATTTATATCTTGTTAATCTTTATAAATTTGCGTGGAAAACGTAAAATAACAGTGAGAAACGCTAGTCATGGTGAATATGTATTAATTATTCATTTGTAGCTTATTTCGATCAATCATTGCATCATGGGGTTGGACAAAAAACAAAATAGGTTTGGGGACCCCGAGTGGTCTAAGGCTCTCTCCTTTACGGATCACTTCCAACTCACCTGTGTCTGCGTGGGTTCGAGTATCCGATTAGGCCGATGTGGGTATGTGAGAAAGCTTGTCATAGCTTCTCGTTGGTCGTTGGTTCTTTCCAGGGGTATTCCGTTGGTTCTTCCTCCATCATTAACACTGGTCGCAATGTATAACTATCGTGTGATGAAAAATGGCGCTAAACACTACAACAACAAAAACAACAACAGAATAGTTCACGACAGCACATCATGCCTTTGGACGTAATGAGTGTCGTGTGAGCGAATGAGGTCACTGGAATATCGAAGAATGTTTTCATTTTCTTGATATTGTCTGTTTGACCTCGTCGCTCACACTCAAAAAGAAGGCAACCGTAATTCAACTGTTTTTTACAATATTTGCTGAGCCGATCGACCCCGTTCTAGTTTTTACAACTGCACAAGGAGAGAGTGCTGTAAATGTTTTGCGGCATACTTTGACTGTATAACCATAAAGTGTAGGCTCCTGACTACATGGTTCACCATCAGAGTCTGATAGTGGATTGGTTCCTTTGTTTTAAGTTTTATAGTAAAAATCCCTTGATGGTTTGTTAAAATATCAGCACCCATAATCCACGCCTACCATAGAACCCAACGCAGGGACACTTATCAAGTGCCAGAGATACACATATGCTATATTCAGTAGACAAGATTACCTACGAATGACGCACGAAGTCACCTTCTAGGGTCGGTAAAATTAACTCCCATTAAGCCACCTCATTATTGTAAGTAGTCTAAAACTTGGGAAAGGAACAACTAAAGGGATAGAATAGGTGGTGTCAAGAGAGATACAATATGAAAGATAAAGTAAGGTGAGCAAGTAAATAAAGACTTCCTTGAGCTCAGCGTGACCAGCTGATTTGTCGACACTGGGCCAATCCCGACCGACCGTCTAGGAGAAGTAGATACCAAAGCTGTGTATTCCATCGGGAAAGCATCCGTTTAACTACCAGGATCCCACGACCCCCAACACGGGCGGGTCGCAACCCACGGCAAACGAGACGCCTCTACTTAGTCACGTCGTACGACACTTATTTCGGCATTGCAGACATTTTTACACCATTGGAACTCTTTATAATATATTTGTATTATATAATATTGAGATCTACTTTCATGTACTCTGCTGATTCAAAAACATTGCCCTACAGAAATTCAAAACAGTACAAAACTGATTTTTTTATATCAATGTAGTATTCAACTGTTTTTATTTTGCAGCTCTGGCACTTTAGAAGAATATATTTTATTGCATTTCCTTGCAAATATATCTCTCTTGTTGAGAAATACTTTCAGTACTCTCGGTTGTGATGGTTATGACATCATTTGGACCAAAAAAAACATATTACAAATTGTTGAATATATTAAATTGTATTTACTAATCCCGAAGGTAGTTTGGTATGAAAATAATGATTGATCTAAAATTAGGCAGAATATGCGTGTCAGAGTAATATTGTATGCATATAAACTTTCCGATATCTTTATCATCACTTCATCTACCATTTGCAGTCTTTATCTAAGCAGTTAAAAATTCAGTAAACTTGCAGGATACTGATTTATATACTTTTAGTCCTTGCCTGCTCTGCGACCAATTACACGTTATATTATCGGTAAAGTCAATATTATATTATTGTTAATGATATTACCTTCGTTCACAACACATTCTGGTTCTGTGTTAGCATGATATTGAATCGCCACTGATATTATATGAGTGGTTTGGATACATTACTGAAACATATTCAGATTTGCTTTTAATACGGTAAACAAGCCTTCTTCTGAATGTATTATGGAGTGTTTAGGTGACATATATAGTACACCGAAACTTAGGTCACCCTGCACTGTTTATATACTAGTTGACATTTCTACCAAACTAATTATTTCCTAATTATTCGCTCATCAGTAGTTACTGAAATCAAGTCTCATATGTTCGGATGCATATACAACAATACACTACCATAATAAGCTTTTGCATTATGATGTATTTAATATATCTGAGCATATTTGTGATGAATTTATCATAGTCACAAGACAAGTATCGATCAGTGCAAGAATAAATAAAAAAAAACAAAATAAGGTATACAAGTAATTATGGTATTAACCCATTGGTCATAAATAAGAACATTGTAGCTAAAAGATGGTTCTGATAATACAATGAAATAAAACTATCAAACTCAATATCTCTTTTGTTGCCAGATATGGCCTATATAAACTTTTGAGTTCAATACTCTGACAAAGAAGTAAGTATTGAAGAGGTATTCACAAACATAATCTTGAAAAATATTTCCTGTAAGGATATTGCATCGTCGACCAATCCTGTAAACTGAATTGTAAAATGTAATGAATTTACTCTACATGATGATGAAGAAAATATAGGATTTAAGTTGTCCCGAGAAGGGTACGCTATCTCAAGCTGTTGAAATCATAATTGATCTGTTATTATTTGTAATCTTGGTAGATTATATAATGAAATTAAATGCTTTATATAAACATTATGCTTGGTGACATGATAGTATGACTAACAGGTTTCGTGGGTTAGGAAATACGTTCAAATAGTAACTTAATCCTAAATATTACAAATTAAATACTGTTGATACAGGAACATCCGCACATAAATATTTATATACTTTTTAACTGGAATTTTCCACTTTTTGTTCCTTTTGGGGACGTTGATACAAGCCCTAGCAATTATCCACTATGATTGGCTACGTTAGTTTGATGTAATTTTCGAATAGTTAGCACAGCGTGTGCTAATATAATAAAAATCAATTCTTTCTTTTATAAATATATGTCGGACTATCAATATTATGTATGCTTGTAATCAATCACATGAGGCTTAAACAACAATGTCCTATTTGATTATATTTCTCATAAAAGAAGGGTCCATCACATGTTTTCCAAACGCTGTCTGAGCGGTAAGTACGTAATTTTCATTTATGCTCTCAACACAAACAACATCCATGACTTCTAACGTGTTGTCCTGTTAGACACAATGCTGGCCCGAATCTAAACCTATATATTTATATCGTTATTAGTAAAGAAATTACTGAGTCCAAATGGTGACTGTTAATAAATGTAAGATCATATTCAGTAATTAATAATCATTTTATCATATCTTAACTGATTTATAATGCACACATTAGTACTGTAAAGTATCACATGCATGTACATAATCGCGTGCAAAACGTACACAGAATTAATTCAAAGACTTAGCTTGAAAAACTGCACTAGATAATGACAAACAATTTAACGTACACTAATTATATATAATGGTTGTTGAAATAAAAGCATGAGTACAACAACTGAAACTATCTGCACTTGAGCGTAATATAGAAATACCTAGAGGTGCAAGTAAAGATGCTTCATTTGGAGTAAACGCACTCTCGGCGTATACAGGATCAACACGAACAACTTGCTAGTAATGTTACTGAGAATGTGCCTGACGGATCACATCAATCAAAAGAACGAGAATTCAGATTTCATACTAGTAGTGGTAAACTAGAAACTTGTTTCACCCTTATTCGATCCGCATACAAACCAAGTAAATATGATCGACAAATATTAACAAATATAACTAATGGAACAACATACACAATAGTCTGGAGTGAAGCAGATATTTTTATTTTTCCTCAAAACGCATCTTGCTTTTAAACTACGTAGTTACACGGATGAACATGCAACTAAAACTCCGTGGATTTATAGATGTGATATTACAAATCTGAACCGTATAGACATCAGCGGCATCAATGCTAAAACTGACAAAGGCATTACAAAAATTCTCCAAACGGTGGATTAAATCACCGATGCAGGCTCAACAACTCCGGTGGCCTAGTGGTTAGAGCGTCCGCCCCAGAAGAGGGAGGTCGTCGGTTCGATCCCCGGCCGAGTCATACCAAAGACTTACAAAAATGGTACTAACAGCTGCCTCGCTTGATGCTCAGCATTAAGAGGTTAGTGTTAGGACTGGTCGGCCTGGTGTCAGGATAATGTGACTGGGTGAGACACCATGCTACATGTCTGCGGCATGATGTCTCAGTGCTATACATCACTATAAACTGCCTCACTGCAGACATCGTAGCGATATGACTGAAAAATAGTTAAAGCTACGTTAAAAATCCTAATCAAACAAACAAACCAATGCAGGCTCGTGTTTGGCTCCGGAAAGGTGCACACATTGAGGTGAATATCTCACTATATCAACCGTTATATAGGTCAAGTATGTACTAACAGCAGAGTGGGTTGATACGAGAAGTAGTAGAAAGGTTATCAAGGTAGATTTATCAAAATACTCATCCACAAAAGACGAGGAGAAAGAGACCTCGCCGATCTATAGGAAAAGGATATCTAGAAAATATTCATGGGGACATAATACCCTTGAAGTCTTCATTGAGACCACGTAATTTTGTCAGCGACTGGTCAGAAAAAAACACACTGGACGGAAATGCAAGTAGCGCATTGATGCAGGAACGCGCTAAAGATATTACTGAAGTATCCAAAGAACCAAGTTCGTTCTCTAATGGTGAGTTCTGAAATGAATTAGACACTTCGTGTTCTACACGAAATCAATGCTTATATGCAACCGATTGTTAAAAATACAACCCAGCGCGTTGCATCGAAGATTACATCTCGTCAAATAAACCAGACTTCAGTGTGACATTTTATGTGCCTGTTTCCTGGCATAATTACGAACACCTGAGATTGCTCTTATGCTACTGAGAAAGTGTTAAAGTTGATCAAATATCCGATGGCAACTATAACGTGATCTGCCCGTACATACATAACGAATGTATGGAGCAGAGGCTGGTACTAACTGTAGTAATATTGACTGTTTTACCGACGCGTGCGAAAGAAAATATAGTCAAAGAAAATAATTTTCATCCGCAAAGAAGTAGCAAGGTTAGCAGGGCAGTATTTACAAGAACCAGTAATAACTTAGACGACGAAACCTGCTGACCAGGAAAGGTTCTAACATGTATATACATGCCAATGCCAATATAAGTGCGTGCATGGATTACATCTAGGCTTGACTAGTTTGGATAAGTCATGCATGTGCAGGTGTAATTGCACTGCGCGACTGAGTTATGAACGTAACATAAACACTCAGATTTACTAATGAAACCATAGAGTTGAAATACAAAAAAATACGAAACGAAATCAAGACGAAAACCGCTTTCTTTAAAATGTACAAGTGCACGTGTTTGCTTGTATATGCTATTTGTAGTGTTCGTCCTGGTCTGGCTGGGATCACAGCATTGATAACATTCGTTGGTGCATTGATCTAAATTATTATCTAGGATATACTGACATTTACCACTGTGTTATTGTGATAGGAATGTTGTATGCTATACGATGACATTAGCGCCTACTTGCCCATTCTGAACTGCTTTTTGGGCATCACAAAACGTTAAGTAAACAATATTATGTGCAATCGAGGATACAATAATTTTCATGGCCGAGTTCTGTACATAGTTTGCGGAAATTGAAATTCACTGACAAGTCCGAGCAGATGTAGGAAATAAAGCGGCTAAAGATTTACATGCACAAAAGGTCCCGTAATAGTAAGGATATATGATAATTGGATGCCGACCATATATGACAGAAGCTCTTTCAACATAAACATTCAGTTACATTTAATAATTGGCAAAAAGCTTTTATAACTATATGACGTTTACGACAACTTAGTGAAACTATCTCGGAATTTAAAGGCACACAAGACCCATCGTTTTGATATAATCTGCCCTAGTTGTTGCTTATGTAATCGTCTAGCAATCTTTATATATCTTGGAACGTAATGATCGAGTAGGCACTGCTTGCGTCCTAGTAGCCATATCCAACCTAAATAACATACATACGTTTTGCCAACATTCGTGACTTACCAAAATACAAGTTGCACATTTGTTGTATGTCGGGTGCTCACCAATGCAAAGAGATATAAATGCTGCTTCTTTATCAGAGGCCTCGAATGAAAATAAAGGGGAAAAACTGCGAAATCCCCATTATAACACTACACACACACACACACACACACACACACACACAACGCTACACAATTATTTCTGATTCCGACTATTAAGGTAGTCTTTTAACTTTCACAAAAGTAGATAGCAAATTATATACTTATATTACATGCACAAGGCTTTAACTAATTCATATAGAAATTCGGCATTGACTACATTCCTTATTTTGTTTTAGTTTGTAACACCACTTACATTAGAAAACATTCGATGAAACTACCTGGTTGTAGAACAGACTTTGTTTCCTTCTGCTAAGTCAATTATTGACCAGTAGAAGATTTTTTATATGTACAACTAGTATGTGGCATGTTATAAGTCATTGTATTGAGTAACAAAGAATGAAGACAACTAAAACCTTATGTTGGCAATATCTAGCTTTTTCAAAACATATTTTCCACAAAAAGCATCCGTTGGATCGATTTTAATGTTACTGTTCAGTTAGATTGTATTTTTTTGCAATAATCAGAGACTCACTTTGCTGGAAGGTTTGTTTGAGTAAGGGGGCATATAATCTGACCCAGGAACTATTATAGCATTGGTATAAAACGGTACTAAATTATATGGCGACGAAATACGCTTTAGACGGTGGCAAATAGACCCAAAATGAAAACACATTTCGATAGGACATTGAAACACGCAAACACGTTACCCTAAAAGAGTATATGTAAAATGCTTATTTAAACTATTTGCAAAATATTTTGCAAGTACTAAAATATTTATTTTCAAAGATTAACAGTTACATGCTAAGTACGGATTGTCAACATAAGATTCATCTACGTGTTTTAAGAGCCAGAACAATGTAATGGTGAAAAAACTGAAGATTTCATTTTCTATTTCAGTGAACTGCTGTTCTCGTCTGTATATTGTAGGTAAATCTTAACATATTAATAACCATTGTTCCTTAACTTTATTTGGTTGCACGCCTTGTTGTCAATGGTGAATATCTAAACATTCTTTATAAAGGAACGCGATCTAAGAAAGAAATCAAACTGGACAAATAAAAAAAATGGAAGTAACGTTACAAATCAATATTTCGGCCTACTCGATGATTGTTATCACATGTATTAATAATAATATGTGAAATTAATCAAATATTAAACTAGTTATTTCCTCTTCATTATATACACGGTCAAATAACTAAGTGTCATGGAAAGGTACATGATGCATCTACCTCTAGGACAACTGTTATTTAATATATGATTGAAGGTTTGCCATACAAATATTTCTGCAATTAAATACTTTTTTTAATGGCTGTGAAAGTTTAATTAATTTTGCGTCTTCGATATGAAATTTGCTAGCATTTAGTAGCCTCAATTATCAGCGTTGAAATATGGACATGCAGCATATACCGGAGGATTTAGTGATTAGCATATTATCTGAAAACCAATAAAATACAAGCATCGCTTATGTAAGTATGTAGGTGATCAACAACTATTACATTCTTATATCTAATACACTGTAAAAATTAAACGTTGCTTAATCAATTGACAAATTCTTTTTCGTTGAACATAAGGGATGATATCTTGAAGTTATATGTGGATTTTATAACACTAGGTCACGCATCAGAATGTGATGTAAAGGGTCTTCTTATTTGCATATTATATGAGTGTTTCGTTGAAATGTGATAAATACCTGAACAAGAGCCAAACGTTCCGTTCCAACGATTGATATCCTCACATCGTACTGCAATGGGTCCATCAATATTATATCCTTCGATGCATTATAGTATTAATGAGAAATTATACGACCAGTTTCCTTCATTGCCTGGAATAAACTTGTATAATCCTTTACTAGGAAAGGGAGGTGGCTTCGGACACATTGTTCCTTAAAAACATGAAACACAACATTTTATTGAATTATGCTATGTTAGTGTATCCGTCAAAGTCTATTAACATACGATACCAGCATTTTACAATATGGGAAATGATATGCCTTCCGTTTATTCATTATGCTGCAATAATGAAGGATATGACACATGTCAGATTTCGTTCAATAATTGTTCACGATATACAATTCGTAACTGATACATAATACGTTCATTCTTACATATCCTTCCGCATTGTAATTTGGAAATTTCAAATATTCATTTCTCTTGTATGCTAAGTGTACACAGTATGTACAGGAGGATTAAATGGAAGTATATAACTAATTTGGGCAAACGGACCATACAGTTCGCTGACAATGTATGTACTACCACTTACACAAGCTTTATATTATCATGCATGAAGACAATGCATATTCTTTAAATAAACGGAAGACAGAGTAAACATCATAATGATAATTAGGTATAGCGAAACCCAAACAAGGTTATATGAAACCAAAATAAAGGGAATTCATACCTCTGAACAACTGTAATGAATATTCACAAAAACTGTGAGAATTCAAGGCCAGAATATTAAAACAATAGCTAGAAAATATTGTAGATATATAATAGCCACATTTAATTCCCGAAGATGTTATTGGATTTCAAATGGTATTGCATACCTCTTGGCTTTTCTTATTCTATAAGGCAACGATTATGAAACCACTAATGTCAAAACACATTTGATTATTTTTCACCAATTATCCACAGTATAATGTAAAATCAATCTGGAAACCTTAAATTACATTTAAAATGATAAAAGTAATAATTTTCCATAAAACATATTGTATATTAGAACAAATAAACAAAACAGTCCGCTAGCTAGACATAATCATTATCGTTAGTTTCCAAGTTTCTTTACATGATCCGTTTACGATTATTGATCAATATAAATAAACCAGGATTAAAATGTTGCATGAATAAATAAATGCCGAATAAAGCTCGAAAATGTTGATTTGAGCGAGAAAGCAATTCACGGATTAATGGATAAACCGTCGAAATCAATGTAACGTTAACATGAAGATTCAAATATAATTGACACTAATTAATATAAAATCTTTGAAAATGAAATACATGATATCAGTGCTGCCGGGGCTACACTAGTCCCGTTTTGTTAAATATTTAGTTCTCTAAATATCAGTTTCAGTCCGAAATATTTCAAAATCAGTTTGAATTAATACAGGAAGAGCATCAACGCAGGGATTGAACAGAAACTACAGCATGATTTAAAAAATTGAATGAGATTGGGTATATATTCCGACACGTATTGTGGAATAATAACCCTTATCTCTCTTTCGTTATGTCAGCCCATTTGAGTAATTAATGCAACCGCATGGCTATAAATCACTGATATCGTATCCATTGTAATAATCTTAGTGGACACAGAGTTACGAACACAAAGCATGATCTTTAAATATTGACAAATTACCAACATTACATTCAACAGATTCTACAACAAATATATATATATATATATATATATATATATATATATATATATATATATATATATATATATATATATATATAGATAATGGTTCCTTCACTTTTAAGTGCCAATAAAGTCCATTAAGAAGTTACAACACGAAGCATGTTGTACTAACTAAAATCAGGCTTGTAACTGTTTATGTCATCGCTGAAATGGACAATAATATAAGGCAGCAGCGTACAAGAATTTGAAATGGTTCAGAAGCGTATAGCAAAAGTAAATTATATATCTTAAACATCAAAATTATTGCTTGTTACTATTCTCCTATTTCCTTTAACTATGTACGATTATGAATACACGTGACATTTTAAAACAAAGAACACAGAACACCTGTACAAAATCAATTGACTCCGAAAGAAAACATTAATCTGTATGACGTCGAAACGTTTAGCAATGTTTCTAAAAACATACATTAAAAACATGCAGCTCTTGAAGGGTAGGATATAAAATAATACATTATATACACAAAACGGTTTATTCTGTATTTATATATTAGCTGAGAGAAAAAAAAAAAACATTTGTTTGAATGATTCCGTGGAAATCGATAATTTTATTTGGATTATACCATTATTTTGGAACTACTTTTGAAGAATTCAAATCAGTTCGTGGCAATGAAATTTCGACAGATCAGTACGTATGGCTGTCAAGTATTAACACGGATATAAGGTTTATACAGAACATTACATTATTTTGGATTTAAAAAACCTGTTTGATGATTAGCATGGATTCAGTTCATAATTATATACTTTCACTTATATATTCACTTTGTTAATTGTATATAATTGTATATATATATATATATATATATATATATATATATATATATATATATATATATATATATATATATATATATATATATATATATATATATCTATATGTATATATATATATATATATATATGTATATATATATATATATGTATATATATATATATATATATATATATATATATATATATATATATATATATATATATATATATATATATATATATATATATATATATATATATATATATATACAATATATATATATAGGAGATTGCGGAACCCAAGATACGAAGACTGCTCCGGCTAAAGTGGCGGACGAATCGACAGGTTGAGGTTACTACTGGAGGTCGTGGTTACAAACCTACATGGGACTGTACGTGGACAAGTGGTTGTTTTGCTTTGAACCAGCAGAGAAAAGAAGTGTGGCAGCATCCCTGGCGACTGAACAGCCCTATTTATATCAGCAATGATCACCCTATAAATGGAACTAGAAAAGATGTCCTAAAACGTGCTTCTTTTATAAACTAACAAGGCGGCTAGTCGCAGCAAGAAGTTAACCATTATTGCGGTCGACACCATAACCATAAAGAAGCCAAAATCGCTATCGGTACATGGAGAGTACGCACACTCATGTACAAACAAGTTAATCCTTGGCTTCAAAGAAGAACAGCCTTCATATCCTGCCCGATTCGTGTGATATTGCCGCTTTCAGAGATTCACGGCTAGCCAATAAAAGATCTGTCCTGGAACCCGAGGTTAGCTACACATGTTTCTGGACGGTGGAAACAGAAGATGAATACAGAATACACAGATGTCAGTTTTGCTATTTGTACTGCACGTTTGCTTCGATTCTTAGCTGCTTCTACGCGTGTGAACCAACGGCTGAACAAACAACGCGTCCCTCTGTTTAAATCAAAGTATATCACCATAAATAGTTCATATTCCACGACTTTGAGGCAAAGAGGACAGAAGAGCTTTCTATGGAAGTCTCGATATCATCTTTTAAGCTGCCCCAGTTTGCGAAAAACTCGTCTTACATGGCAAATTTTAACGCACTGGTAGGAAATGACTTCAAAAGCTGGAATGGAGTACTGGGACAGTGTATAATCGGTAAAAAAGACTGCTTCTAATTTAGATCTTTGCAGATAATAATTTGACAATTACAAACACACTGTTACGTCAGAACCCGAATGATAAAGCAACTTGGACGCATCACATATACAAACAACAGCATCTGAACCACCATATCATCGTCAGTAACATGGACCTACACAATGTAGGGACAACAAGAGTCTAGAATGGAGATCAGTGATGGATGGACGACTTATTAGTACGAGCTATCCTTGATCACAATATTATCCCGCCACACTGCAATAAAGGAAGCTTACTGTAATCAAGTCTACCACTGCAAGGCTAAACCATTAGAAGCAAAGAGAGAGCAATATCAAGCTCACATTAAAAACATATGGACCTCACACGGACACCTAACTGCAAAGTTGAACCAGCACAGGAACATGTTCAGTGTGTATCTGCCCCCCCCCCAAAAAAAAAAAAGTCCTTCAAGACGGGTTTGACAAAATAACAATATTATCAGCATCAACCTTCAACACAAGCGAAAGACCTATATAGAATTGCAGAACCGCGTTGACTCAGATCACTTCAAACACCTCGAGAGAAATGGTCAGATATCAGTACGGATTATTCAAAATAGCTGATGGGACCGCAAAACAGATGAATTTCA
>JAQISU010000374.1:240000-290000 GCA_029339505.1 Unio delphinus
TGATTTTCTATTAATAAGTTCATATATGCATATAGCTAACATGTTAAACATTTAGTTAAAATTGTGAATATGTGCGTGCTTGCATAAGCGGTCATGAACGTTTAAATTGTCATTTGGTTTGTAGTAATATGAGGTTATTACTGTTATATATTTATATGACAGGCAATACAAATTAATAATAAAAGACATGTCACCCTACAAGTTCATTTTAACATAAATCGACTAGAATTAATTCCTCGTCGTCCTCTTAATTTCCAGTAGCAAAAAACTGTTCCTTCGGAGCTATCACTAATTTCACAAACATTATGTGAGATTCTTGGTATATCCGATATACTCTTAATTAATATAATTTAGAAACTCTACATCCACGTTAACATATATAAGCAGCAATAACTGTGAAGTGGCCTATATTTGCTAACCAAATGGTGCTTTAACAAAACAAATTGAATCACAATATGTACAAGGAGCACGACATGCATGATGTACAATGTTGGCATCCGTAAGTCTCGAGTGATGATGAAATTGCGCCCTTGCAATTTCATGGTTGGTGGCTGATCAGGTTGACAAGCCCGAATGTGATGTTGAGAAAAAGGAAAAACAGTGTCCAGTTTCCTTCTTGGCAAGATTATATCATCCCCAGCATAGAGTTCCTGACGGCGATTACAACACCAAACTTTCTGGCCTCGTCAGCTCTCTTTCCTAGCCAGAAGTTCGTGGAGATCTTTTCTATGAGGGAAGTGGAATATGGGATCCTGTAGAATGGCAATGTCGACCTGGAGTCTTGCAAGTTCGTCAATGACGACTTTAGTATTTCGAACATCGCTGATTGCCTGGTGATCACCGAAGAATCCAGTTAGCATGAACCGGTGATTCCAGGTACCTAGCTTGGGGATTAGAGGCTTCCTTGCTGTTACTCGTTTGGTGTTTCTTGGGGGAATAGTTGCGTTCCGATTTGATAGGTACTCGCTTAACTTAAGCTCAACACACCAAGTGAGGCAGACGAACTGTGGCGGGACGGCGCCTTATTATATGCTGGCTGTCCTGCTTGAGGAAGATGGTAGTTCTCCACCATTGAGATCTGTTTGTAAATCCCACCGTAGGAACAATCCCTGCCGACTCACAGTATTTGAGCGATAACTTCTAACCGGTTAACAGCCGCTTCCAATTTTGTGTCGACGTTATGAAGCGAAGTTGGAGTTGCCTCTCGAAAGCGCAAACCTGTGCAGGGTGATATGGAGAATCAGTTGTTTCCCATGCAGTTGAATCTCCCTCTCCACGCAGCTAATCGATGCAACGGAATGGAGACGACAATACATCATGGCACAATTGTGATGGCAGGAATTGCCGAGATGACACTGAAACAAATGCCAAGTATTACTCCGTCTCTACATTTTCAGTTAGGGTTTACTACCTTAGACTTTTCTCATGAGATGGTATAGTCACAAGGCATTGAGGATTTGAAATCAGTGTTTACCTTATCCTAGATGGTCGACCACCCATGGTTAACGATCCCCATCTGCCCAATATGTTTTGAGGCGCCAGAAGCTCTCATGTTATCCATTTTCCAGTCCGTTAAATAATAATAATAATAATAATAATAATAATAATAATAATAATAATAATAATAATAATAATGACTTTGTACAGCGCCTGATCCTTAGAAGCTCTAAGCGTTTTACCACATCTAGAATGATATGATTACAGAAAGACTAAAAACAAACGCTGAGACTTTGAAAAACATAAAATAGTGCTGAAAACATTTAAGGTAAAATAAAAACATTGTAAGGTCTATACGTTTGTTCCTGCAGTCTAGAAATGTTAGTTTTAAGAGCACTCTTAAAATTGATCACTGTGTCTTTGTGTCTAATTTGAATGCCCATTTCATTCCACGTTGCTAGGACCTGGTATCCCAAATAATGTTATCCATATGACTTCGTTTTCATAGTGGGAATAATATTATACGATTGGCATAAGATGAGCATAAGTATCTTGCTGGTAAATACATATGGGTGAGGCCGGATAGTTATGCTGTAGTGGAGTCCGTCATTGCCAGGTAGTACAGAGAACACATTTTGTGTTTGATTTTGGATCGAATGGACTGGCAGTGTAGTGTACAGAGCAGCGGTGTCGTAATCTAAGGATGATTCGAGCAACTGTATTTTAAACTTATTGAAGTTTGTGGAGTAGATATTGTAAAGAATCAAACAGAGTTCAGTTAGTGGAGTAGATATTGTAAAGAATCAAACAGAGTTCAGTTACAATATTCCAGTCATGAACGTACTAATAAACACAATAGTGTTTTAGTGTCATTAACTGAAAGTGATCTGCGAATTGGGCTGATGCGTTCCAGCGTAAGATTAGCAGCCTTGCATATGTTAGGGACAGGTAGGTGTAATGTGAGAGTACTGTGGCTGGTATTTATTTGTGGCGTACGTATGTGAATCAGAAAGTCATATTACATGTCATCCATGATTTCACATCAGCATAGCACCTCTCTAATCCATGGATGGTAGCATGAATTTCAGTTGGTTTGCTAGATTTGTATAGTTAGATGTCATCCGCGTACATTTAGTGAAACACTGAATGATGATAAGTGACACTTGAGAGCAGCTGAGTATATATTGAGAAGAACAGATCCAAGATCAAGCAACTATGGAACAACACAACATAGATCAACTGAGTTGAAGCGTATTTAATTTGCAGATACATTATATTTGTATTGAATAAGTAATACTTGAACCATAGTAAGGTTGTATTGTGAATGCCAAATACATGCTGTCACATGATGCAGACAACTCATGGAGGTTGAGGACTGTACTATTTCTGCTATCAAAAGCAGGGATAACGTTATTAAATATTTTCAGTAGAGTAATTTCGTTACTATGACAAGGACAATATTCAGAATGTACATTGCTTGCTTACACAACTGATTGAATCAAATGAGCTGAGTTTGAACAACTGTTTCTAAGCTTTTTTATATTAATGGGAGATTCTTTAAACTGTTTTTTATGGTCAAGTGTTGGTGTCTTCAGCAGAAGCATTACAATGGCAAGTTTCTAAACGATGGGAATTTCCCTGATGAGAGGGATATATTGATTACATCAGTTAGTGAAGTCAATATTGGATTGAAGCACTAAAGCAGCAGTGATGTTGGAATTGGATCAAGTTCACGTGACTTTGGTGCACTCTTTATTACGATTGTCCGTATTGAATCCATAGAAATAGGATGAAATGCTACTAATAGCTTATCGTAACTGTATGGTGACGACGAGTCATTTGAATTGTGTTGTCAAGCGTTTCCCTAATGATTTGTACTATGTTAAGGAAGAAAGTTGCAAATAGTTCCGGAAGGTCTACTGAAAAGACAGTAGTTGGACGTAGTGTACATTTGTACATTTGCAAGCGGTGGCTGTTAAATCCGCGCACTTTGGCTCATCGCCTAATTTCGATAGCCATATTTCTGTCAGGAAGAGGACGTCGACATTCTGAGCGTTGATAAAATTAACTGTTCGCATTCGCTTTTCCGGTGGTCCTACTCTTTGGACGTGGATTAATGCAATACGCAGTAGTATCTCTGGGACAGTTGGAACAACGTTTGATGATCTTAATTCGATTTGCACCAGGTGGTCAAAATTCACGGCCGAAGTTTCATATCTTTTAGCTGCAAAGGGCTTAAGGTTGATAACTTTTTGAAACTTCCGTTTACATTTAAGTAATGATAAATGTAGTCCCAATTCGTTTACTCTTAAGCACAATGTAGTATGAGGAGCCAAGTACTGGTCATTTTAAGCAATTAATGAGGGTCCATCACAGCAAAAACCTGGCAATCGCGTGATGGCGGCTTATTTTAAATCAAAGGACATCATACCAGTCGAGCAATCAGTTGAGAAAAACTATACTTGTTCTCCTTTCGAAAACAAGAAAATTACGACAGAAACAATTTGTACTGCCACTTATAAAGAAAGTTTTTTGTGTCCAAGATACTCTTTTACTCTATTTGAGAATTCACATATTATGTACCAGTCTTTGACACACACACACACACACATACACATCTTAATGACTTAAGTACGTAATTAAACCTAAAGTGAAATGAGCCACCTACATCGGGATCAAACATATGATTAATCTGACCTTATACAGTGAGAAACAAGTATAACTCTTATAATGTTATTCAATGTTATCTTCTTTTAGCATCGTATCATGTCCCGGATATCTTTTCTTCTTGTGGTAGTATCAACATGCATGGAACTAGATTGTGTTTCATTTTTAGCTTTCAACAACGAATATCGGATTCGCTATACCTATAACTTTTCATCGCACATTGCTAGGCAGCACATTTCATAAATAGCCTACAAGTATTTTCATAAATTCAAAATTGACATAAAAATGCAGACATTAAAGCAAAATATCCATATGTTCCCCCAATTTAGACCACATAAGTTTCGTCTGCCTTATTCAGACCCACACTTCGATATCAGTAGTTGGGGATCTGAAAAGACTACTGCTAAAAAGCTTCCAATAACTCTGAACTTAGGACAGGACAAGCAATGTTACATTAAAATGTTATCAATCAGCTTCAGAATGAAGACATACATACTATCGGTAAAATAGTTCAGTTTAACAATTAACAAGTATGCAACATCTTACTTTAAATCCAAAATTTCAACAATGACTAATCAGAATTGAGAATGACTCAGATAGTGATAAACAATACATACTTGTACGTTTGGAGTTTTAAAACTCGATATTAATCAAAACTAATTAATTATTAAGAGATGACAAAAGCTTAATAGATTACTGAACTAAATAGTTATTCTTGCGCACAAAATGGCTGAGAACACTACGCCATGGAATAAACACTACGACAATGCCTGAAAAGCGTTGTTGTAAAATGTTTAATATCCATTATACCAGCACTTTTGATATATGTGTTGTTGTAATAATGCATTACGTGAATATTTGAGCTTACGCGAGAACCTCTTCAATCCGTTACCATCTGCCACGATAGATATATTGTTTACATCCTGATGGCATAACGAGATGATTGAACACTTCAGTAAACGTGACTGCTTTTGATTAGGTTGATAATGTCCAAAATGCACATTTGTCACACATTAAATCACAGAACAGCTCAGAAACATAACGTGTTCACGTTGAAAACTAGTACAATAATTGATATTTGAGCGAAACATAATATTGATAAAATATATGATTAATATTATTTAATATACTTCCATCGATCTATCAAGTCTGTACTCAGTTGGCTAGCTTAGAGCTATCTGTAATGTTGCACAGATGTCTTATTGACTGGGTAAAACGTCTGACTTAGAGTGGAGTTAATTTAGAAAGTTTGAAAGTTATGATAATGTGATACTTTACTTCAATCCCACTTACCGTGATGTGTCTCAATATTTTCTTTTTTCATAATGGTAATTTAGAACTATTACCATTCAAATTGAACGTGTAGAAAGAAATTAAAAATAGCAAATAATGATGGATATCACATAAAGCACAAAGTATGAAGGACCCAGAGCTATACCATACACAGTTCTATGTTCCACGTCTGAACTCAAATACATTACCTATATATCCCATGATTGGGAAACAAAACAACGCACAATATGCATCCAGTGAATAATCATCAATAGTTATAAACATTACCGTCGTTGCATACAATAGGCTTGCTACAAGATCAGCATGGATATGTGTTTTCAGGGTACAAAATATGCAGTGATGGGTTATGATTTATAGAAGTACGTGCCAGAATATTCTTAGGAGGTAGAAAAGATATATTTTTATAAAATTCAGCAATGTATTTTTTTCGGTGTCAGAAGATACAATGCGCAACAAATACAAGCTATCAATATCGCATTGTGTTAGAATGGAATTTGTCCTAATATAAAATGTAATGTATATGCTACAAGTGAAGAACCTAAAAAAGTGAAGAGGATGTAAATTTACTGTTTTTGACTATATGTGCTTATGATTACATAGACCATTGAGGGTATGAATAATACTATTCTGAAAAAGTAATTTAAATTGGTGCAAAAATCGATCATAAGTGATGAAAGGGGGAGTGAATCAAGTATGTTAAAAACGATTGTATAATGTAAAATGCGTGATTTTCATTTACGCTCCAACACAAGCTAAAGCCGTGACAACTAATGAACCCTGTTATCAGAGGGACGACAACCGGTTAGAACCGTCGTTTATTACAAAATTGTTATTTGTTATGCAGATACATGACATATTCTAGAAGGAATATTGTGAACTGTAAAAGTCAACTTGATGATGATTGGCTATCTTCAGTATTGGATACGTGGTATGCATATAATTTAAATGGTGTCTGATGCTGATATTGACTATGCACATTGTTTCAATGTAAAATCTCGGAAATTTCGGTTCTGTATACAATAGAGAATCCGCCAAAGTACGATCTGAATGGACTTACGAAATACCTACTCAGTTCAGCTACTTATCTTTCTCGCTTTGTGAACCTGTGTATATATATATATATATATATATATATATATATATATATATATATACATACATATATATATATATATATATATATATATATATATATATATATATATATATATATATATATATATATATATATATATATATATATATATATATATATATATATATATACCCTTTTATTTAAGACCCGACATTAAACCACGGGAACAGGATTCTTACTGTGGTGAGACTAGCTTAAATTTGCAGAAGACTATAATGCCAGAGCGAGGTATAAACATTCTCAAATTTACTTCTGTACAATGAAAGATGAAATTTCTTTATATCAATCAAGTCAATTTGGGATATTTCAATGTACCTCTACGACGCTAACGCGTAAAGCTCCGCAAACAAAAACAACAAAACAGCCTAAGCCGCTCAAGAATCGCCATGCAGGTTTTGATACATCAGTTTTATGTGACGAGTAAACTGTCGTATCAATGTTATATCTTGGCGAGGACGCGGCCGAGTTTTTTGTTAAATCGCAAAAACGAAATTCATTCGATAACAGCTATATTGATTTGCTGACTTAGTTATAACAAGCGAGATCTCCGCGACCACCTATTACTAGAGCTGTAAAAGAGTTATTACGTCCACCAAGAGAACTTGTAGTTCCGGTTGCAATATCCTTATTCCTTTCTGCAAGTTGGTATGCCTAACACCAAGATACATTGAGTGCTTGAATTGGATTGGACCGTATATCCATATGAATACGTATCTAAAACTTAAGTCCTCAAATGATTTTAAGGATTTTATCAGTCACAAGACCTATTTTGCATTTTGAATGTAACATGGATAATTTGTGCAAACCAATTCGAGACGAACTTTCCCGTCTTAATGCATCACATAATTTTCGAAATCTGATTGTTGACCCATCCCATGCGTCCACAAAGATCATTGATGGTAGATTTGTTGATGTTATCAGATACAATCAAAGTTTTACGCTAACACAACCAATTTAAGATGGTTAGTCTGCGTTACATTTGTCAAAGCGTCTCTTGTATGAGCACTCCTATGATACGATCTTTAGGTTTAACAAGGATCGGGACAAACGTCCGTACACTTATATCGATTATGTGATGATGCGTATCACCACCAGCAATATCTCATCGGATGGTACACCTTTGTTTGGTCAATGAATTCGATTGTATTGATTATCAATAAGAAAATCAGTATTTTAGGAGCAAAATTATAAATGTTTTGGTAAGTTGAAATACCAATGCTCAGTGAACAGAGTCGAAGCGTACGCCATAATGCGTCCTAAATTATAGTCGATTATTACTGAACCACTCTGTTCTGAAAGTATAAAGAGACCAAAATTTGCTGCAAAGGTTTGTGAAGAAGATATTCAACACGAACTATAACTAGAGTTTCCTTGCGACCAACGTGAAATCGAGCATAAGACAAATATAATAATGTTTAAAAAAAACAACAGAGCTGACATATTTACAGATGAAATAAACTGAAGTTGTCTACATTTAATGCAAACTAATGTATATTACCCAATGGAATCACTAGTTAATCGTTTGAAAATTTTGCTATTGCTTATCAGCGTACAGATAACATACTAACGTGATCACGTTTTCAATCAAAACATTTGGAGGGCCAGAACGAATTTCAATTAATGTCGCCATCCCGGTAATGGTCAGAATCAATAATGTGTTGGAAATACTGAAGTATCATTTTGTTCTGACATAGTGGACATATTGACAGATCATAAGGGATCAATAGCACGGTATTTCCAACCTTCGAACTCTCCTTGTGCTTACCGCATATACTTGTATAGGAGCTATTGTAACGACATCGTCTCTAATATCATTTTCTGGGTAACAGTGACAGTCTTTTCTCGAATCACATTAAGTTCTTTCATTTGAGTAGTAGGTGTCACATTTTCTTTCCCTCTATGTTGTAGAACTAATGGTAAACTCCAACCAGTTACTTTATCGGACACTATAATTTTATTTCCCTCCATCGGATATCTTATGAACAATTTCTGCTAGTTGTAATTTCAGTATAGCGTACCGCGCGTGTGCAATTGTGTCGTTTCGAAATATCATGGTCAAGATGAAAATTGATATTCCAACACCAATTCTAAGATCGGATATATTCTTTACCAGAGTCCACTTGAAAAAAGCCGTGACAATTATGTACTACACGCGTATGAATGCTTTTGATTTCATCTGCGACACATGCAGAATGTGTTGACGTCAACGGCTCGACTTCTTTATATATGTCTAATGCTTGGGATTAGGATATAAACCATACCAAGTAAAATCCTTCTTCGTAAGGGCATATAACTCTGCTATAAGATTTATTTGGCCAACCATGAAATAAATTTACCACACTTGCTAAGTTTTCCACGGCGGCATCATCTCTCACATACACACTTGGAATGTAGTTTATAATGTCCTTTTCTTTACATCCACTGTTTGCCTGTATATGGTAAGAAAAGTTACTTTTAATGAGTGGACTTTTCTACGCGAATGGCAGAGCCTCCAAGATTAGTTTACATTTGCTATCTCCTTTGACAACCCATGTTTGCGATTTGCTCTTTACCACTTCGTCCCATAGTCACAATTAGGTCAAAGATAAGATTGAGATCGGCGCGTTGATATTAAATGATGTTGTTTGATGCGTTAAAAGCAAGGTCATGTCCGATGCACTGAGCAGCAATGCGATTCAAGGTGGTTCAGCAGACATTGATTGCTTTTTAAAACTGCAAATTCTAAACCATTGAAACATGGTGATGGAACTGGAAGCTCCATGTTTCCACATTATGTTCGTGCACTGATCATTGCCCAGCTGGCACTGCAAAATATAAATAGTTGTTGAAGACTGAACTGTATGTGACTGCATTATCGGCTGATGTTCAACTTTTTCATAATGTTGCTTTAGACTTACAACATGTGTTGAGAGACATGAGTGTCAATGGCTCAATCCTTTGTGTCTGCCATCGATAAAAAGACTACCATGGACGATTTGGATTCAAGCAGAAACAATCATGAAGTCACTACGATGCGATGCTTGATAAACAAATCAGCTCCGTCAAAATATTTTAATTAGGTAGACATGACAATTACATATATCATAGACTCAACGCTATCAATATCTGCATAAAGTGATTCTTTTAAAGTATACCATGCTAATGGCGCGTATGGCCTTGGAAATAATATTCAATGGACGTAATATATCGTTAACGACAAGAGGGATCAATGTGAAGTCATGTTGCATGGATCACAAACAAATGATTGATATTCTTGTAATTTGCAGTTGATTAAGTGCATCAACGTATTTGGTTGAGGTGGCACGGTAGGCAATACCATAAGCTTAAGTTCGTCCACTAACAACATTTCAGATGATATGTAAGCTTACCTATCGGGTAGATTGTAGTGCTTGATATTATGACGATTCCCTTAAGAATTCGTTACATGTAACTTGTTACACTGTCTATGGTGTTCACTGCAAGTGTTAATCGACAATAATATTTGTTTAGAGTTATAGTCTGGATGCGGTTTCACCAACATTGGAGCCAGATGACTAATTAGCGATAACGCATCTGCAACATTTGTATATGATATGTCATAGTAATCGGTAGACACATATTTGTTTTACCCTTGTAAATCGATATGGGCATGGTAGTATGCGGAGTGCAGCAAATACGATACAACTGTAGATTAGATTTTACCCTTACTTTAATTTAATAACACCAGTTATTAATGCCAGAAAATACATTTATAAAACATGTTATGAATATGATATCGGTGATGTTTTTCATCAATAATTTATAGCCGAACAAGATATAATCTGTACTGCGCAGATAACTGAATAAATTTAAAATACAGTCAGGCAGATGTATACATTGAAACACTATCGCGGTGCATTTACGCGGAAATCAATTCCATCCATCGATGGTTTTACCGACGTAGTGTTGTCTACAACGAGTTATTGCATTAGCATGTGGTAACGCGCAATCCTTTTCAGGAGCACTATGTGACAAGCATACCAGAATTGTCTCTACAACCGTGATTTTGTATTAACTGCTGTCTCCATCACGGTTACGTTCAAAGACAAGTATGTCACAATGACTCAGTTATTATTATAAAGGATTATGGGTGATGTTCAATAAGAACAAACTTGTCGATCTAACAGTCTTTGCACAAAGATTACCATCCTTAGGTGCAATGGGTATATGCCTAATCGGTGTGTTTTAAAATGAATAAGATGCTAAAGCTAAGAAAGCTCACAACTGTCAGTTATTAAATATTCAGCACCAAGATATTTTCCATAATGTTATGACCGTTGTACCGGTAAAGAGGCTTACATAGTTAGATGTGCACGTGCGTCTTGCACCTGGTCTCGATGAATCCTGACAAGGTCTGCCTCTAGAGCAATGTTACTACATTATTATATTATTGTCAGAGCTCTTCGATAGACCATGAAAGTTACCAACGTGAACAAATGAATTAAAGAGTAGCAAGAACCATAAGATGAATTCACCAAGAGAATAAAAGTTGATTATGAAGTGCAAATATGTGTTTAGTTGATGGTGCTATTTGCAGTATTACTGTGTCTGAAAGTATGGATCCCCTGGTTCCTCAAATGCTCCAAATTGTCAAGGATCAAATAGTTATCACTGCCTTTTAGAGATTGTATTGGCGGAGACGAAACTCACCGACAATTACAAGCACAGAATAGGTATCTTGTCGTTGCGGAATAAAAGACAACAACAGTCGCCTAAAACAATCATTGCATGAGTGAATATATCATACCATTGCTGTACATTGTATTTTAAATGCTTTCCAAATCATCGTGTATTGCGGCCGTGGCTTTGGGTCATGCATCAAATGAAAACAGAATCAAAAATGACCCATAAGTTACTTCTAAGCCATATCAGGGGACAGCAATGTTATTATGTTTATACTTATTTTGTCAAGCTAAGGGTGCTCATGTTGTGACTATAATAAAAGCTACCTACATGAGACCGTTCTAGTAGATTAAATCCTATTGCAGTATAGAACATGTTGGTGGTAATGTTTGATGACTTACTTCCTATGAAATTGGTTAGTGCGTAAAGTGACACTGATATAACGAAAAGAAAGACTCACTGATGAAGAACGTTTTATCTGAAATGGTTCGATCAATTTATTTTTACCGACATAATATAAATGTAATATTCATATTGTACCCATATACTGTATATTCCAATATATATCAGTATTGTACCGGATAAAACTTGATACAATAAGAGGAAACTTTACTGAGAAAAAAATCGTTACATTGTTTGGTCTAAACAACAATGTATGCACTGCCAAGTCTCAGTAAGCGAACGGTGATTATTTGCATCACTGAATTTCTACTTTTGCAGCTGTTTATAGCTAGATGAACAAAAAATATTAATTCTATTAACGGAATAAAGAGCACGAGAGTTGGTCATATATGGTTTATCTGTTGGACATTTTCGATTTATCTGCTGATTATATTTTTGGGATTACATTATAACCTACATATCAAAAACAAATATTTCATAACAACTTTTGCGCGATTAACAATTTGTTTACCGAGGGTGTTATGAACTATATTTGTATTGCCGTAGTGCCGATTCTAATTCAATTTTTAAAATTTCACTGAATATCTTGTACATTTGCTTCTTGAAGACTCACTTGTTCATCCGGAGAACACAGGATAACACAGTACATATATACTGAAACATACCCAATATTATGTTCATGCTGTACATGCATTGTTGAAAGAATTATAATCCGTTCTCCAATTAAACCTTTCCAAAGGTGAAGCTTTTAAAATGACACAAACAGCTGTTGCATGCAATTAAAATACTTACAATCCATTCGTTGGTAAATCCTAATACCGATAACAAAATAGACGGCTTGCAGGTCAACGCTCCACCAGGGGTTAAGGTCACCCGTATTTATGCAGCTGCAACTGTTGTCAGTGAAGTTTGTGTTTGTGTTTCCATCTACAGCCAAAGATGCATCAAAATATATGGCTTCTTTGTAAATCGATGACTGCTTAGCTAGTTTCTTCTCTGCTACATTTATTTCTGTGGAATATATACCAATTAATATTGCTGTACACGTTGTGGCAATGATAACACACTTCTCTCTTAAAATTAGGTTAAATATTTCACTAATAGTTAGCTTCTTAATCTTTGCATATATATTTTCAGTTCTTAGTTCCCATATCACTTTTTACCTTAAATCATATCGTTGTTTCTCACTTGTATTCAGTTTCCAAACCTGTGCTAGAGTTATTGATTTATTTTGTTCCTTTGATGAATATTTAACCATTTGGATTTGATTGTGTTAGAGCCTTCGTTAAGTTTCATACATTTTGCTTCATCTACTCTTAGTTTTATTTGCCAATATTATTCTTAGTTATATTATATCTGGTACAGATATATCTTGTCTATGTCAGACAATGTTCTAGTGGTTATCCATCGCTTATATTGCCTGGTATGGTTTTAGGTTACTAATTATGATGTCGCTATTAAGATAGGGATGCATTTCTTCAGTATTAGAATGATATGATGGCTTACTAATTGTATGTAAAAGTGTGCCTGCCTTTACGTTTCTAATATTATTTGGAAAGTATTCCAAAACGACTTAACAGCAGCTGATGTATTTTGAAACTGATCGCTTCTTAAACAGATAACCTACTCCATTTGCCTCATCGAGATATTGTATATGTATGCCATCAGACCATATGCATATTTCTACGTTGTTGTTTAAGACACTCATTAGATTCATAATAATAAATTCAATGACGACACTGCAATGTTCTCTTTGGAAACGATCAGATTGCATACAAAACATTTCTTCTTGCATCCCTGTGTGTGTGTGTGTGTGTGTGTGTGTGTGTGTGTGTGTGTGTGCGTGTGTGTTTCAGCACGCATTAACACTATATAAAGTATTTAATGTTTACTCCAAACAAATTATGATCTTTCGATAACATGTGATATATTTCTAAATTGGGTATCATGGGCAACATAAGTCAAATATCAGTAATAACGCCCTCACCCGATATTCGATTTAATCCGTTCCAAGATGTTATTTTATTTGAGTAATGCTGATGAGACAAGGTTAAAGGCATCATGAACTACTATTATGTTTATCTTTATCTTTTGACGTTTAGACTATGGCCAGAAACAAAACACAAACGGTTATCTGATTGTTGGATACAATTTCGTTTGTATTATATTTAAAGATTTGTGTTGGTGGTAAACCCCAAAATGTGAATCACACTAGTTAATTTAGTATTTAACAACTGAACACTTGTAAGATAAGATTTACTACGTACAAAGCAAATATGGGAATCTTAGGATTAAAGTCATTTAAATTAATCTTGTATTTTTGGCTACAACGTAATGTATACCAGTTGCATGGTCAGGCACACGTCTTGAATTTACTCACTCTGTTTGTGCTTTGTGTGTGTGACTCGGAGCAATCCACTCCAAAGCCTAGTTTATGGTATGTTGCTGTGTCATTAAATACAATTAATTCATAGTCAAGTAGCTTTTACATATACATTCTGTCAAAATCAGAATCAAGTGGGCTGGGAAAATATGTGAAAATTCTATAACAAAACTTACAAGTAACTTCACAAGTGTATGATAGTGTCTGTTTAATGTAATTGGTTATTGTTGGATGCTGTAATCGAGTTGATGATTTTAAAGAAGCGAACAAAGAGACATTAATATATAATCTGTGGGCATATACATACACCAACTAAATATATGGAACTAGTACTAACTCATTCTGTTCTTATAATTCCAATTATATGCAAGTAATAAAAACGTTCCAAAATAGCCATGTCCAGTGTCAACGAAAGCAATTCCAGATATATCGTACCGATTGTATTTATGGTAAACACATAATGCAAATATAACTAATAGCAATCGAAACCATTCATGGTACGACCAGATAGTTTGCTAAACGATAATTAATCAGTAACGTTATAGTAAGTTTTGTATTATGTAATTGGACTATTAAATATAAAACAATATGATAATTTTTGTTTCTGTTTGCAATATTAACATTTTTTACGTTACTCTATTGGTACAAAATTACAACTGTCACTCATATTTATTTGAACCGCCATCCGCACATGCACAAGAAGCTAAACCTATAGTTAAGCTATAGTTAAGCTCATGATCCGTTTTTAAAATATGTCAACAATTGATAATGATTTGGTGCTGCAATAATGATAATACATATGAATCATGAGTAACACCACGTTACTAAGCAGCGGAGAAGGTGAATCGGACAAGGATTTTAGGCAAATCATTTTAGGCAAATATTTGTCAACCAGGGTTTCCTATAAACAAATCAAAAAACAATACACATATACATGTAGAGAGAGGGTATATCGGACAACTTGTAGAGGTGTCTATTTGGCAAACAAAGGCCTCCTGCGAACCGAAAAAAGTGTCAAAAAACAGACGCATATTTGTTGTCGCGCTCTTAATTAAAATCATTTATAAAACAATAATAGCAAGAGAATCGTTAACAACTAGATTAGCTCGAGAGCGACTCGGCGCGATTAAAAATTGTATACCAGTACGAGATAGAGTTAGACAAAAAATTACGACAAGAATCTCAAGTTGATTTTGTAACGGGTGTTCAACAATTTTTCAAATCAGTTAAGACAGTTACTGAAAAAGCTGCAATAACTACTGAAAGAGCTATATTGGGAGATACTACGGATGACGAGGAAAGAAAAAAAAGTATTCTTCCAGTATTAAAAAATAGCTGCAGCTCAACAACAACCTGCTTTACCGTAACCTCCCGTTGAAGAAATCACCAAACCTAAAATACGAAGGGTGAAGATTGATCTGATTGAAAAGTTTCGAGAAGAAGTTATTGAGGATATTACAAATGCTAAAGAATCTGATTTACCTGCAAAAAAAATAATTGGTGTGTATGATATATCTAAAATGTTAAAATCAGCGCTCTTATCAATGAAAACTTTTTTCTGATACATTCTGCATGGAAAACAATACCCCTAAGGGCGTCCTGAAGCATAAAAATGATCCAGACGGAGGTAAGAGATATATAGCATATGGAAATGATAATATATCATCGGTGATCGCAGACAATCTGTGATGTTATTGATGGAAGCTATCAAATTAATCTCGATAAAATCAAATCAGGCCCTGCAAGGATAAATTTTATATTCTTTCACACCACTAGTTCCAACTTAATTTTCAATTGTTCAAAAGCCAGTGACTCTCGTTGATATGCGATGTCATAATACTTTATTAACGAGAATACATTTTAAAATCACTGACGAATCCGGTAATTTGAATTGGATAATGTAATTTTACAAATATGTCTCTATTTGAAATCTTAAATATCAATCAACGCTAATGAATCAAGGTTTAAAAAAACCCAAATATTATAAGCAAAATATTTCAGTCGCATAATAAATTATTATTATATATTACTGTGAAATCAATTAATTTGTATGCTTTCTACTAGTAAATATCTTATCGAAGTTACGAAATTGGTCGGTTTTCATTATATTAGTTGTCTTACGCGTAAATTCATATTTTTCTTAGTTAAATACTGTCTTGATAATTCCACTCTTCTTTTTTCTACTGCGTTAAACAGAGGCACACATTTATTTATTTATCTATTATTCGCTAATGATTCATTAACGGCCATTTGTATTTCCTTAATGAATCTACATTGAGATGGTAGCGCATGCCTGTTCTTGAGCGTAATTTCCTTACGATATTCAAAGTCAGATAGAAGTTTATCACAATCTAATTTATCTGAAAATTGTATTCCTTTATTTTTCAAATTTGTAATAGCAGAAATTATATTATTGATATTTTCAGAGTTCATTTTATAAAAAATGTATCTTTAAATATCGGAGCAGCACGAAACGCATACCCTGTTATGAGCCCCTAACCTGTCAAACAACATTCCAACAGGATCAACATGATGTGGTTCGGTGAATGACGACACACACAGTACATTTAGGAAGACACATTCCTCATATGAACCTTTGGATTGCCATATGACATTCCAACATGTTCAAGGAGATGTGGTTTGGTGAATCACGACACACATATTACCCACATGAACCCTTTGATTGTCATATGAGATTCCAAGAGTCTGAACGAGTCTTGGCTCATTATATATAATATATTTATTTGTTTAAATCATTATTTGTTTTAATTGATATTGTTGAGAATCTACTAATATGATCATCTGAGTTCTTATGACTTTGTCAGAGACGCTGTCCTGGACAGAGTCTAGGTCATTATTTTTGTATCATATTGCCGTTTAAGCTCTCTGTATCTCTTATCACCACATTGCAAACACAGATTTGTATCGTACTCTAACATTGCAATGCAAGGTTTCGGAACTAAGCTTCCTCGACGTACATTCTGTGAATGTATCCACATAATTCATTTCTGCGCGATTTGTTACAAGGGGTTACGGATCCTATAACCAACCATTGGCACTGGTTCATTTTATAAAATCACTTTATTTAAATCCTTTTCTTAATTATAACATATGGAGAAATTCAAGAGATTATCCAGAATCAGGCCCTCGAAAAATGTAATCTCAATATAATTCCTGTAGATGTACCAAGAAAGGATCTAGTGAGTGATAAAAGCATAATCGATAAAATGTATGATGCTATGAACAAATTTTAAAGCGATGGCGCGTCTCACTCATTGTCAACATTTCGAATCGATGATGATGTTGATGCTAACATGAATGACAAACAAGCAGCAAGTAAAATAGCGCATCTTGAATATCAAAAATATTTTTTCAGAGTGAAATATATCGTTCTAGCAGAAAAAGGAAACTGAATTATTCGTTATGAATACGACCTTGTCCTCAAACGTAAAAACATCGACATTGTGAGTCATGATTCTGACCCAGGGATATTGACTGGAAGTGAAAAACTGTATTATGAGCGAGCTTATCCTGTGACCGCGGTTGTTTTTGGAATCTGTCCGATAAATGAAAATTGAAACCTATGAAACTGTCAAGAATACATTGCGTATCTAACTGAGTAATAAAGCATTTTACAAATGCGATGCGTGGAATACATCTGACAGATCTAAGACGTAGCAAGATAAACAAATGGGTGCTATCAGTCAAAGATGCTGGTGCTACAATACAAAATGTGACTGAGTTAGAAACAGCATTACGATTCACAATAACCGTAGCAACGATAACAGGAGTAGTATTATAAAAATCGAAATATAAATCTAAATGAGCTCGAATAAATAGTATTGATCAAAACGCGCACGCGTGAACTAACGTAGTAACAATATTTCCACGAGATCGAATTGTAAAATATTAACCGCCAGAGAGTTATGGCAGTAACATGTTTGAATTTATTTACTACTTAAGTAAAATCGATCCTGTATTAGTATGGTTATTTGAGAGTTTCAAAGACAAAGAGTGTAAATTTCATCAATTTGTAAGACCTAACGGTGAAATATACCCGACGCAAAGGAGAAAACTCGCTGAGAAATTGTCAAAGGATAATAACCATCAATTACTAACAAACTGTTTTACAGTCCCGTCAGTTGCAGCTCGTTTCGCGCGAGATAAAAATCTGTGGAAACCAACACGTTTTGAATGTCTTTCAGATGTTCTAGCTAGTTGTATAGAATTTGACAACGGTGGATGGTGGAATACAAATTATGATTCGAAAAATATCATCTCGGTTGATATTGTTGCATGTTATCCAGAAAAACATTTCTAATATGGAGAATGTGCTGGGTATTTTAAACGATTTGGACATCCCACACAATGGATGACACGAGTTGAAATTAATGGACGACTATCTCATTTTGATTTAACTGGATTCACTCGTGTAATATCATTCAAGTTTGCCCGATGAATCCATCCAATTTGTAATGTTTGGTTTGGTAGACATTTATCTGAAACATAATGGGCACCAATAATGTTATTACGGTATATGATTGATTGTAAAATACTGATATCGCTGATTGTCCGCGAGGCATTTCATCATATCACACACAGACTGATGTTTGGTTACCACAACCTGATGATGTAAGTCTTGATAGTATTATTAACGATTATAAGGAATGTTATCCTGATCTAACCCAGGACTACATTCTTAAACGATCCAAGGGGATCTTTGATCATAGATGTGAAATCAATGATAAAACCGCAAAGGATCTCGGTAGAAGAATAATCCGTAAATTTAACCAAGCCATAGCATATGATCACAAGCGCATTATTCACGATTCATTCTAGAAGACACTAAATACGATTTTATAATCGCGGATGCAACAGCTAAAGATATATACGTCAGTCGTAAACATGCTTACTTGTCTGATGGAACAAAGTTAGGAACTATTGTTTGCTACATCAACGGCGAATTTATTCAGTATATCATCTAAGATCGTCTATGCTGGATTATGCTTCTATATACCTGCTATCGATCATAAATATATTTCCTGAAACCACAGTAAGTGTCGCAAAATATTCATTTTATATAGATAGCAATTATAAAGAAGCAGTGGCTTCTTTTACAAAGTCTGATGCGAGTTGGGAATCATGGAGAATAAAACAGGAAATGTTGCATGATTATTCTGAATCAGCGGATAATACAGTTGAAGATAATTACATGAAACATAATCAACTATCAGAATTATCAAAATGAAACTTCGTTATCCAATCCAATATGTAGATAAAAGAGACGTTGTCTTAAACGGATGTGGCGGTTCTGAAAAAACAACACGAGTGATCGAATTCTTTCGGCGGGAGAAGTCATACATTATTGTGCTAACACCAAGACACAGAAAGATTAAAAGCGATGAGTTAATTCCTGCAATTATCACAGTTTCTTTCGGTACAAGGGTGATGCGTGGTCTCCTGGTCGAATGGGTGAGAAATATATTCCAAAGATCATTATTATTGACGAAATATGTACAGTGTCGTTGGATATATTAAAAATGTTTATTGATTGGCTCTTTCTCAAAAATACAACTGTGATAATATGTGGCGATGATAGTTAACCAACACCATTTGTTGATTTGTCTCCACATGATTGGCTGAAGCAATTTTTAGATTGTCATTAAGAAATTAATACTAATCATAAAGCGCTTGATCCAGAATTAAGCGAATTCAAGAAATTAATCAGATTACAATCGGATAAACTGCAGTGCAAAATAGCACGTAAATAATTTCAGAAACATTGTCAAATGATTTTTGGAAAACGTGGAGACCAAACGATTTGATAGTGGCAAGTAGAGGATAGTCAGAGACACACTTCAACAGCCGTTATTTCAATTATATAAACAAAACTTCCTAACACTACCAATGTCGTTATGGTATACACCAGCTGATACACGAAAACAAATATCAAAATTGATATTCCTGGAAAAAAAGAAAAAACACACGCTCGTGTTAAATGATATTGCTTTGGTCGATATCAGTGTTGTCGTAGATGTTTTGCGCGTTGACAAATCTCCCTGGCCGCTATGATACGAAATGACGATACATTCATCTCAATTGCAATATAGGTTACTTCGATAAACGCTTCAGTGGGTAGAATGTATTTGCTGGTATCCTGGACTTGAAGTTCGATTCTTGATCGACTATTGGGTTGTAGTACATGATAGGAATATAATTGATAATTGACTGTAGAATCATTCTTAGGTACTGGGGCATCCATCTCGAACGCTGTATCAAAAACCGATTTGAACATATTATTATATATTTCTTGATCTAAATCGCGATCTCGCTCGCGATTTCAAACCACTTCCCGCTATTATATTTGCAGTAATATTATCCTAGACGCTGTTCAGTGATGCTATTGTTTGATCCATTGTTTGTTTATTATTTTGCTAATACTCGCGTGCATAAGTTCCTTAGATGTTAGTTTCTTTAGTGACTTTATCACTAATGACGAAGTCATCGTTGGTTTCTTTCGTCGCTGAACTCACGCTAGCAGTTTTTCCTTAGCCGCGGGAAATGCTTTTCCGGCAACATCACCAACACCGCTAAGACCCTTATCACGAATAACATCAATAGCTTTCATTGATAACTGTTTTTTATTGTTGCTATTTTTGGAGCCATTCTTGCAAATAACCCTGCATTGGTATTGCCGAGACCATCTCCATAGTACGCTCTATAAAGAGGAAATCGTGAGTTTACTACATAGACCATGGTTGGTTTGTTGGGGTTGTAGTGTATGATCATCTTTCTTAAATGACATTTATCTAATGTGGTGATTTAATCACTCTGGTAACCGTCCGCTAGCTCATCAATAAATTCTCTACATACACCAATATCCATTATACCAAGCTCAAATAGTCGTCTACAGATATCAGCTGCCTCATTAATTATTTCCGGTGAGTTTTTACCAGCTCGTATCCCTCCTACGAGAATTCCTAATCGTGATATATCCCCGAGAATACGATTAGGACAACGAACAAGACCACTACCTGAAACCTCTCTTGGATATCCAATTTGAGAAACTCCCTTTCCTTTTTTTTTTAAGTGTTACCAGTCGCACCTTGTGCATCATCATCATCTTCTTTCCTATCAGATGGTGAATGACCACACATTTTTTCTTTTGTCATTATTTCTTTATCATTTGTTTATACGAGTTAAAATTTTTACTGTCTTTACAGGTTTCAATTCCACCGTATTTTACCAATATATATTTCTATACCAGGTGTCAAAGGTTAATATATAGTCTTCAGCTCCATCTTTAATATATTTTTCCCTTATTCTCTTTTTAAAATTTTTAACAGTAAAATCAATTAATTCATCATCCGTGGAATTTAAAATTTATTCATCGCTTCTTCCGTAAAGATCTTTCAGGTGGATATGTTCTCTCTCTCTCAAAATTGCTTCATCTTATTCAATAGCATCACCCTCTTATTCTTCAATAATCTCACCCTGTTTTTCTTCAATAATATCACCCTCTTCTTCTTCAAAATTATGACCCTTTTCTTCCCGTTCCTGAAGTCGTGCAGCGGCTATTATATCAACTGGAAGTGTTTTCAAAGATTTTTTTGTTTGGTTGGATCTCTTTGCTATTTTTGCAAGTACAGGAAGAAGGACCGGTTTTTTTTCTCGTTGTTCCTCAGTAATATCTCCCCATATGGCTTTCTCAGTTGTCGATACGACTTTCCTTGTTGTAGTTGTTATTAGTTTGAATAACTGTTCAGTGCCCGTTGTAAAAGCGGTTTCAAATTCTTGTCTCGTTTGGAGCTTATTTCGAACCGAAACACGAATTGGAATAAATTTCTTAATCGCAGAAAATCGTTCGCGTGCTAATTTAGTTGTTAGGGCTTTACCTATCATTATAAATATAATATACGATCTAAATTGTAAAAGAAAACGCACCCCCGACACTGTGTTCATTACTTACGCGTAGTGATAAATCACCATGCAAAAAAATTACAGTATCTTTCCTGTCTATAGAATTTCAACCCATACAAATTCGTTCTATGCGAGTAAGCACATACCTGCCTATATAATTATTTATCAAAAGGGGCTTATATAATTCATGTTCCTTACCTGTCTATACTCACACTTGCAAAGAGGTATGGCTATTGTACATGTCAATCCATGATGAGAATTTCATTCAATGTCTTGAGACAATCGGGGGGTGGGAATTTTCATTTTGGCGGATAATCTCTTTTATTGTATTGATTTTCGAGTTAATTGTGCGTTTGATTTCATATTGTTACCCCAATTCACTTCTGACCCTTTCGAACTTGTTGATGTCATTGTTATATGCGAGTGAGTCATAAATAAAGTGTTGAATTCTCTTTATAAAAAAGTAGGATTTCGATAACACATATTTATTCTTCCGAGGTCTATCATCAATATCTTGAAAATCAGAGGAAATCCGATCACAATCTAATTTTATCTGACAATTGAATTCCTTGATTTTTCAAATTTGAAATCTCGTTAATAATGACGTTCATATTTTTAAAAATCATTATATGAAATATTATATATCTAATATGAAATTTAAAAAATTAGGGGTCATTTTTGACCCGTTTTTTTATGATATGATAAGCCCCATTTGGAACCCCTCAGGTCTTATTCACATCGGAGGGACCAAGAGGTTACATATATAAGACAACACATCCCCATTTGGATCCCCTAAGGTGTTATTCACATCTGACAGAGCCCAGAGGTAGCACGAAACAGTCTCCGAGAGGAGATCTAACTTGTCAAATAACGGATTAGAACTCCAAGAAGGTATGCTTGGTGAATGGACATCACATTTACATATAGATTTATGGATATATACATATACATATATACATATACAAGTAGTTACATAGTGGTATTTACAATGAATCGAGATTCGAACCATGGGTCCCAGGACGAGATTCCAACCGTGTATGCAACACACTAGTGTTTGTAATCTACTAGTCTATAATTTTGAATACGATATATCTGTATGTGAACCACACAAAATAAGTCATTCAGTCATCGAAAAATCCCATTGAGATACGTGACTAAATCATAGAAGTAATCGTTGTTTCAAAACTACACACACAAGCATCCGCGAGTTATTCCTCTAAATACCATATAATAATTTAGATGTAAACGAACTGAAGTCTGATTTTAAATATTTTAGAAAAAGAGGATATAGTTATTTTCTCTGCAACATATCGTACTATTTGTATACAAATATCGAAATACTTTCCAGCTTCATTCATTTATTGAAATACTCTTTCTTCGTTAATTTGTGTATTAAATTATTTTACATATTTCGCATTTTTCGAGCTTTTTCCAGTCCATCCTCGTTTGGTGTTTTCACTTTGTGTTATAGTTTGTAGATTCGATAAAGAATTGTTCTTAGGATTAGAATCAATATGATTAACTACAAAACCATCTTTGAACAATCCATTGTAACATTCATATACTACACGGTGGATAAGATATCTTTTCTTTCCATCACCAAATAAAAGATATCAAATACGACTGTCAAAACCAACTGGTTTCTTCAGCCTGCGGTGTTTGACAATACCGTCACGAGATGCTTTATAATTGGTAATCACGGGATGTGGTTTAAATTCTTGGTTCATTTATTTACTAAATACTATGTGTCTAATTAAATATTTGGTTTAATTATTACTTGAAAATCTATCAATGTAGTCTTGAGGTATTCTTATAATTTTGTTCTTGACAGAGTCAAAATCACTGATGGAGTTCTTGACGGAATCTCTGATTCTATTATCATAATAGCGCTTTAACTATCTCTATCGATTACCATCACAATTGAGACACAACTGCGACTTACCACGCACACCTACTCAACATCGTATGCAAGGGCCCAAAACTTCCGCGACGTACGCTTTGGAAATGATATCCACATAATTCTTTTATGCATGATTTGTTACAAGCGGTTACTGATCATATCATAAGCCATTTGCAATGATTCATATATTATAAAATCCTTATTTAAATACTTGTTTTAATTATAATATGAAGGAGTTCGAGAGATTATCGAAAATTACGCCTTGGAAAAATGTTGAATTCAATCTTGATAGAATCCCCACTGATGTACCAAAGGGTCTAATAAGTTATAGAAGCATGAGAGGCAGAATCCATGATGCATATAATGAATTCAAGCGCGATGGAGCATCTCACTGTTGGTAAACATTTCGAATCGATGGTAGTGTTGATGCTACCATGAACGACGAAAGAGCAGCAGTTATAATCTCATAACTTGACAAGGAAAAGTATTTTTTTTAGAGTGAAATTCATTATCCGCTCAGAAAGTGGGAATTGGATTATACGCGACAAATTTGAACCCATCCTGGAAAATAAGAGAACTGTCAATGTGAGTCAGGATTCCAAACCAGGAATTCTGACTGGGATTGACAAACCGTAATACGAGAGATTCTATCCTGTAACCGCGGTTGTTTATGGGATCTATCCGATAAATGATAAACCGAGTATTGAAAAATTAAAACCCATGAAATATTCGTCGTTGAATTGTGTAGCAGAACGAATAATAGAGCATTGCGTTGCGTGGAAACAAATTAACGGATCAAAGACGCCAAAAAAAATGAATGAGCATTAACAGTGAAAGACAGCAGAGCAACAATTCGAAATGTGGCCGCGTTAGAGCGGATACTAAAATTCCCAATATCCGTAGAGACAATAACAGGCAAGATATTATATTAACCAAAATATAAATCGAGTGGATCTCCAATCAAAATTATTGACCATATTGCACATGCTTGGACCTCCGCAGTAACCATATTTACGCGGGATAGAACAATAAAATATTACACGGTAAATTTATTTGATTTTGTTTACGAGTTAAGTAAAAACGATCCTGTGTCAGTGTGGTTACTTCACAGTTTTAAAGACGAAGAGGATACATTCGATAAATTTGTCAAACCCAATGGCGAAATATATCGTACTGAAGCCCTCCACAACAAGATAAAACAAAACTAGCAAGTGCTTTTTCAACGGATTACGACGAACAATTATTAACACACTGTTTTACAATACCGTCAGTTGCAGCTCATTTCGCGAGAAACATAAATCTATGGAAACCAACACGAGCAGAATTTCTATTAGATATCGAAACAAGCTGCGTAGATATGGCCATGGTGGATTATGGAATACAAAATATGACTCCAAAAATATTATTTCTGCTGATCTGATTGCGTGTTATCCGGGGAGTTTTCTTGGGTACCGAAACTGTTCTGAGTATTTTAAACGATTTGGACATCCCATACACGAGATAAATCGTGTTGCGATTAATGGACCACTGCCAGGTTTTGAATTAACCGGATTCGCTCGTGTGGTATCATTCGAATTGGCTAAAAGACTTCATCCGTGTTGTTATGTTTGGTTTGGTAGACACATCTCTGAAAAAACACTGGATGCCAATAGTGATATTACGGTATATGATTGATTCTAAAATGCTGATATCACTGATTGTTAGTGAAGCAATTATGTCATATCGAATACAAACTGAAGTCTGGTTACCACAACCCAATAGTCTACATAGTATAATCACCGAAAACAAAAAACAATTCCCCAAGCTCGACGAAGAATATATCGTGAAATGGTCAAGAGAAATCTTTGAAGTTAGAAATAAACACGCAAAATATCTCGGTAGAAGGATAATTGGTAAGTTCACACAGGGTGAAAAACATGACCACAAACGAGATTCTTCGCTGTTGATTAGAGATGATGCTGACTACGATTTTATAATCGCAGATGTAACATCTATTTGTATCTACGTCGATCGTAAAGACGCTTTCTTGACCGATGGAACCAAATTAGGTACAATCGCTACTTACACAGATGGAGAAAATCCTCAGTATACGTACTTAAGGTCGTCTATGCTGGCTTATACTTTTATTAATTTACTTTCGATGATAAATAACTTTCCTGACACCGAAGTTAGAGTCGCCAATGATTCATTTATATAGACGTAAAACATAAAGAAGCAGTGGCTGAATTCACTAATTCACACGAGAGTTGGGGATCATGGAGAATTAAAAGGAAATACTGCGTGACTATTCTAAATTAGCAGATGTTACAATTGAAAACAATTACTTGAAAAATAATCAGATATCAGAACTATCTAATGTACCGTCGTGTTTCGATCCAATATGTAGATTACAAATTACTTAAACGGTTGTATTGGGTCAGGGAAGACGACTCGTGCGATTGAATTATTTCGAGGAAAATCAAGCATGATTATGCTAACACCAACACACAGACGTACACGAGAGATGAAACAACGAGGAATTAATGCTTGCATTTATCACAGTTTCTTTCAATGGAAATGTGACGAATGGACTCCTGATCGAATGGGCAAAAAATATATTCCTGAAATCATCATTTGGAATGAGATATGTAAGGTGTCGTTAGATGTATTACAAAGGTTTTTCTATTGGTTATTGCTAGCGAATACAAAAGTGATAATAAGTGGCGATCATGTTCAACCACCACCATTTTTCGGTTTATCCCCACATAAATGCTGAAGAATTGTGTAGACTATTACGAAGAATTAATACCGATCATAGATCACTTGATAATGAATTACGCGAGTTCAAGAAACTAATCAGATTACAACCGGATAGAATCCAGTGTGAAATAGCACGTGAAATAATTTCGGAACCCCCATTAAACGATTTCTGGGAAGGGTGGAGACCTAACGATTTGATAGTGGCAAGAAGAAAGATAGTCAGAGATGCACTTCAGATGAAGTTATTTAACACACACACACACACAAAGAAAAATTTGCAACACATCCAGTGCCATTGTGCTATAGACGCAAGGATACATGAAGATAAAATATCGAATTTGATATTCCAGGCCTGACAGAGAAGCAGATTATAGTGTTAAATGATATAGTTTTGATTGATATCAGTGTTGTCGAAGATGCATTGCGTGCTGATAAATTCCCATGGAAGCTATGATACGCAGCTACGATACATTCTTCGCAGGGGTTGACTATATCCGATACAATTGTTTGGATCATGGATAATCGCATGGAGTGGTCGAATTTAGTTTATCTTGCGGTGTTCAGAGTACAAAGAATAAATCAACTTCGAAGTGTTGTTTTAGACTATAATGACAGTACAATAAGTCATATTGTCATCGATGATATCATCAGAAAAACATATCTGGTCATAAACAGCAGGATAAAAAAATAACAGAAAATTTGACATTGATGCAGAGTTTATAATCACACTGAAACAACAACAAAATAATCACTGGGCGAGTTGCACTTGTATAATGCGTTGGTGCTGTTCGGATAAAGACCCCTGCCAATTTACCGTAGACAGAAAAAATAGCAGCCAAGGTCATATCTGAGATAATGTGATGTTAATTTGTCTTGAGTGCAACAGGCGCAGAGGTGTTTGTTAAGAACACGCAACGGTAATTGAGTATCCTCGGGTATCACTTGTACCCGTTCACGAGTAAATCCCTGATGAGGAACATTTTAATCCAACCTATAGACTGGCGGTCTACCAGTGGATTGTGATATGTTAAATATTCTATGCGTAGTGACACTCTAAATAGGATCAGTAGCTCTTTTGCCACCTTCATGCTCTCCTGGTTCATATAAATATATAAGAGTGACATTGCCGAGTATTGGTTAATTTGAAAAATGATTTTGTGGTTTTACAGGTATCATTTTTAGCGCGGTAATTACGTCTGGTAATCTCTTGACCCATTCACGAGATTGTTTATCCTGAATAAATTCCTTGGTGTATTGATATCCAAATAACCGCTCAGCAAGTGTCCGATTAAATCGTTCAACAATAGCCCGATTGCGATGTAGTGCAGTATGTCCTCGTCTGATGGTGACATTATGATGCTTCATTGTTGATGACACTGCACGCTGAAATTCCTTGCCAGGATCAACTTGTACCAGATCTGGTCAATGCAGAGGACCCCGCCGATAAATCCTTTAAAACGCAGTAGCCACTTCAATTGATGATGATTTTGTCTTTAGAGGTTTTGCTTGCTTGTATCGACTCGCAACATCAACTACGGTTACCGCGTACTTGTAAACAGCATCATACGGCAGAAAAAATATATCAGCCTGAACAACCTCATTAGGGACGCTGACTTCAAAATGCGAGAAGTTAATTTGTTTAGGCAGTGGTAGATAAATTTGCCATATTGCCTGTTTGGATAACCAACCCACTGCAGTGGTATTTTTCAACCTTGCAGCGCTAGCAAGTTTACTGATTGCTGATTTACCCCTCCAGTATCCTCTTGGGGAATGATAAATATATTCCATGTTGTTATTAATTACCAGCACCCAACATCAAATTTTTTTTCATCGCCCCTTTTATCAACCATGAAGCCAATTTTTCTTTGAAGGATTTATCAGTGATAGAATTCAACGCATGAATTAAGTTCACATCTGCGATATGTCTATGTTGCAGATTATTGCTTTTATAAGCAACATCATGAGCAAGACACGCCTGATCAATGGCGTTTATTGGATATTCACCGGGTCGTTGCTGGTTTTAATCATCGAGTCGGATATCGAGTTTGGTCCGGGATCCACAATAACTATATCCTGGTCTTTTGCGCTAGTACGCTTCTTACATTTCACACGATATAGATCCACAATTTATTTATAATAAAATGAATGTAATTGATTTTTCGGCGATAAAAACACGAGAACCAGTTAATCATCTTGCAGCTCTACCACATTATATTCGCATGATTATAATCGGACCATCTGGACGTGATAAGACACAACTGCTACTTAATTTGATAACGAGATGGATGAAATGGGACAAGTTGTATTTAGTAGCCCCGAGTGTAGACGATCAGCGATGTTACGAGGTGTTAAAGGATTTTAAAGAGAAATCGTAAATCGATGAGGATATTACTGAGTTTATAAACGATGAAAGTATTAAGAATTTAGTCGTACATGATGATGTCATGTTAGAAAATCAAAAGAATCCCGCTAGGATATTTTCCAGAGGTAGGCAAAAAAATACCAATGTGATATATGTCACTCAACGATACACACAAATACTAAAAGTGATCAGAGATAACTGCAATATTCTTGCTATATTCAATGAAGTTGACACACATACGCTACGAAATATTCACCAGACATGGTGCAGTGGAGACATGGATTATAATCTCTTAGGGAATTTCTTTACTCACACTCAGTCAATCCCACTTGGATTTGTAACGATACATTTGCATGATCCTAGATCAAGATAACATGTCGGACTTGATAAAATATTCGATTGAAACAAGTCGTCTCCGCAACGCAATCAGTGTCGGGTCTATAGCGTAAAATCCTAAAGGATTTCTCTTTTTTGTTTGTCTGCCTGAATTAGTTTTGGTTGAAATCCTTTTGGATTTTACTGAAATAGTTTCGGTTTGCTTGAAAAAGTTTCGATTTGTTCGCCCCCCCCCCCCCCCTCTTCTAAAATTGAACACCACATGCATCCCTTTAATTGAAATATTAAGTTTGCGTGAAAGGCTTATTTCGGCTTGAAAACTTGGTCTGTCCACTCTCTCTGCTGCTTTTTGTAACCGCCATGACGTTATGTTTAAAACTTATAATATTAAACTACAGAACCACAATATGACCATTTTACAGTGTTCATATGCCCCATGGTACCGCCAGAAACATGTGTCATTCTGAATGATTCCGAACAATGATAATTTAATTTTCTCGTTTAAAACCTATTATTTTCTTCAGTTGGGGCAATAACAAAATTCTGAGAAGGCATCAAACTGTACTTGGTAGAATGTATCTTTATGTGCCTTATTGGTCCGTTTATTCAGACATTAAGTGTCATTTATTTTTATTTACATTTTGTTTATGTTTAAAATACAAAACAATAAAGTGTCAGTGATTGCCGTCATTAGCGCATAATTTGTGCTCTCAACTCGTTTTTTTATTAAACATTGATTTTTTTCTCTTTTCTGATTCAATAACATAGAGTCAATTTACGTCTTGAACATCCTCTTTCAAAGTCATTTATCTCAGAGTTCTTTCCATATATAACAAGTAGCTGTTTGACAATTTCAAGCCCATCGTAGGTTTTAGTCTAAAATCAAACTGAGTTTCAAATGAATTGTTTTAACATTGTGTAATCAGCTGCCCAATTTCATGCACATAACCTATACATATTTTCAACATAATATAAATAGAAATATTTTCCACTGTCTTTCGAGCACTCTCGGTAATGGGTATCCCTAACGGAGTCAATTTCGATTAGACATAGAAGTGCTCAAACATCCATAAAGTGGAGAATACTCGGTATTTTTCCTATTATCTTTTAAATGATACAATAACTGACAATTGCAGGATATAACAGGACCTTACATAAAGAAACTATACCCAAATTGTAGGTGATCTATTGTACGAAATCATTACAATTTGACTGTAATATTAGACGTTGTGTAATATATATTTTTGTCCATCTGAAAGGTTGCAATTAAAATATATTTGCCAGCGAAATAAAAAAGAGAAAGAATGAGAACTCATACCAGCCAGTACTTCTACTTCACATAGGCATATGGCAGCATGTTCATTCCTCTTCTTAGTAAGCTCTATTCTGATTCCCTTGAATTTCAAATTCGTATTGACAGGTATTGTAATTATCCCAGTCATGTTTGATTTAGGGTTATTAATTATAACCCAGCTGTCATTGCTCACTTTGCCTTTTGTAACAAAGCCACTCAACCAATGGGTATTACCTGAAAAAATTGTACAAACAGTTCACAAGTTTGTGCTCAACTTATGCGTAAGGACATATATGTATTTTAATTATTGGTTTGTTAGTTTTACATTTTTTATTCAATTACATTATTTTATAAGGAAACTTTGACTACTGGATTTTATATTTTCTTTCAGAAATTAAGTTAAATTCTGTTGGAACCGACTGTTGTCATAAAAAGCACTATATCTAGTTGCTGACTTTGATTCAGAACCGGTAAAGATTCTGCTAAACAACATTTTAATTTATTTGTGTTATCATCTCATCTCTAAGAATAATAACCAGTGATGTTAGTTAAAGCCATACTGGGAGTATGCCATGTGATGCCTGTAAAAAGCTGGATAGAATTTAAGCAGTGGGGCTCTAAACCATTGACATTTAAAGTTGTTTTATTGTGACCAGTTTGAGTTGAACTTTTTATGGAATATAAGTGAGTCTTATCCTTCGATATATATAAATGCTAATACAGAATTCTTTGCCAAAGACATTCATTGAAATTTATATGGAATTCGAAACTGGATTAATTTTGATTGTGATTCAACAATGAACAGTCAATTCAACAGCACTTTGACGGTTGCAACAGACATCATCGACTTTATATTTTATCGGGACTCGAACTCAGATTTATTTAACACCTTTTAATAAGATCTTCTAATTCGTAATTCTTGTGTTAATTTTGGATTTGATTCGTTTTTTTTTTCCTCAAGTTTACCTTGTTTTCGAAGGAAATAAGGTATATGTTAAACTATACAAAGCTTGTTTTCTTCACTCTTTTCTGATAAGTCATGTAATAGCCAAAACAATACATATTTTTGGAGATTGCGTGGGTATTCATAATGTATGGCTTTAGGCAAATGGTTTCACTATTCTTAAAACCCACGAGCGAAACTGTAACGGAAGAGAAGAAACATTCCAAAGCAACGCAAACAACCACTGAGACTATTAAATTCTTGCGAGAGTTGATTGAGGGAATTCAAGAATGTATCGCGATGAGTCTTCAGAGCTGCAGGTAGAAGCATTCAACAAGTACTAATGAGACACAGATCGTGATGTATTCAACAATGAGTTAATTATTATCTTTGAATATATGGTTACTGTTTTGGTCAGGGTGGTGGTAATATATCCGGTATGTGAGAAAAAACACTGCAAATCGTATGGAGGTCGCAAACGTCCATATTGTTCTTGTAATTGTTGTATGGTTTAACGCAAGTTTTCAGTACAGGATAGGCTGGCTATACCTGGCAGCCAGTATTAATGGTGAAGGATGAACCCGGCGAAATCCCAGGAAAGAACCACCGATCCACTAGAAGATACTAGCAACTTTTGCACATACTCACATTGGCAGATCCGCCACGTGGTCCACCACAATGCTGTATAGACACTGCTACTACTCATGCAAACCCATGTTGGTCGCCTTGACATAAACTAAATGTTACAATCTAATATTTTCACATATATGTTACCCATCCCTTATTAAATGAATGAATTTATTAACCCCATGATGCCACTTAATACTTGTCTTAAGAAGTCTTTATAATGTGGCAGATTGAAAAAAAAGGATTAACAAGAACGTTCCAAGGAAGACATTAATCCTCATCGTAGGGTCCATGCACATTTCATTGCATCCTTATTGCGCATAAATGAATACACTTGCCCGTAATATCATCAATCAATTACACGCGAATATCGGTAAGTGAGCATACATAATTTTGATCGAATACGCCAAGAAAATTGTCGAGGAGTGAAGGTTAATGTATTATCGAAGTCATCATTGTCAGACAGCTTAACCGGTAGTAATAATCTTTATAAAGATATTGTGTATAATGTATCTGAAATAGTGTACAGTCTTTATGTGAGGAATAACCCATGTGGCTGATAACTTAAAGAGCGTGGCACAACCATTTTAAAAACGAAATCGAGGACAAAGATTAAATTATCTTCGACTTAAAAAAACCTTAGCGAAGGTACAGCAGTTTAATTGCAGGTCCACGAAATTATCAATATCTCCTTCGCAATTATGTATGCGGCATCACATAGTACATAGGAAAGATGTAAACAACTGGAGGCTACGTCCGCACATTTCACTGAGGATTTTCCAACAATTGTATATAGAATACGGAATGACAGTCTCTTCATACACTATAACGTCGATGAGGTTATTAGTGACAACATGATCATGCGTGATATTGCTACTTTTCAGGTAAAATCAAAACATACTTGAAGCGAGTCGTTTATCTCAATAATGAATTTAAGCGTAACACATTCCAATGGGCAGTCGCAAAATTTTGCATAATTCAACTGTGTTTAATTAGCAGGAATGTCAACCTCATTTTTCACCATGTAGTTTTGGCATGATATGGATCGATCACGTGTATATCAGTGATGTGCTCACCGAGTTGACCAAGAAATATGGAACAGAGACGTAACATCACCGACGTATTCCCTACGAATGCTAACGTGATAAAGCAAATCCTTACCATCGTGTTTCTGATATCTTCGCGCCAAAGACGAGCACTGACAGCAACAAAATCTTATATTGCATTTGAAATCAGAGTATGAGTATTTTAAACTTTCCCAAGATTGTATGTTTTGCCCATGTCGACCACAGAAGAATGCCAATAATATATGGCATTGACGAATAACTGTTCAAGCCACATAAAATAAACATCCCCGACAGTTTAGTCTCACGCCTGTGCCATCCGGCTCTGTCATACCAAATACCTACTAAAATGCTAACAGCATCATCCGCTATTCACGCTCAGAATTAAGATAATGAGACTTGTTTGGATATTATATTATGTCTGCGATATGATGCCTTAATGAGAGTAATCAATATATCCCGAACACTACAGACATTTTAGCGATATAAATTAAAAATTGTTAAAACTACCTTAAAAATCCAAAATGCACACACGCAACGACCGCTAGAAAGATTGGACGAAGTTAATATTTCAAAACCTGAAAAGGACTAAGAAGATCAACCAGGACTCGATGGAATATCAGCTGTTTTTGACAAACTTAAAGCAGTTTATGTCAATATTATCTTCAGCAACCACATTTGCAATATTACCATTTTCAGCGGCCATATAACCCGTGTGGGTTACTGTCATCGAGCCCCTCAGTAATTTTAACGAAAACAGATACAGATGATCAAGGTAGAGCCAGTAGTTTATGATCATTTAAAACAAGCAGCACACACTAGTAATTTTTAGTACTTATTAAGTAATATGGATTTTTAAGAATTCGTGAGGAATCTAGATTGTATTTTAAAAAAAAAATATACAGAAGACCTTACTACAATCTACCATTTTTCAACCACTGTCGAGGAGATGGCAACTTGAATTGGATTACCAAATATATAAATCGACGCCACCTACACGTAGTAACGATTAATCGATCGGCGACGTTAACAGTCAATGTGGCTTCATTGACGATATCCACGGAATCGATGACGGTGCGAAGTTATCCGATTACAAAATCCAACCTTGCCCATGGTTACTGCGCGGTGCTGTCACGGACCCCGACGTGTATGTCACATTGATGCACAAATGGATGAAAGACGTGTATTATACTAAAACATGGTCAGATGATTACTCAGATATATTAACGCTGTTGTTTTGAAATTCTAAACTCGAGGACTGTCATGATTAGTACCTGGTAAGTATATCCTAGGACTTATACAAAATCCAGGCAGCTAATGATCCATTCATTTCAGGGGTATAATCACGCGCAAAACATCAGAGATTGCCTTCACCTTCCACGAACCAACTTTAAGCTCTGATATGTTACTATCTACCAAAGAATACCAAATTGATATTGGCGAGTCCTCAAACGTTGTCCGTGCTGACATAGTCTCAAGTATTTCGGGACAAAGATAGTGGTGTGATAAGGCATAGCTTGTGACAATTTGTATATCTTAAACTGCGCCACAATAATTAATCCCTCATATTGAATGCTATATTATAATTATTACGTCAACGATCGCGATAAATAAGACGTGTAATGCGATCATGGAAATTATCAGTCGTCGGTCGGTGGTCAGGTCGCGCAATGATATATTATTTGCCATTTAGTCCCTGATGTACCTGTGTTCATTTTCTTTACCAACCATATTTATCAACTACTCAAAAGCAATAAAAGGTCCTTTTTTAAGTTGTGGCTGATATATAACTATAGACATCTGGTCGTTCTCCGTTTACTTATGGCAAATGTGTACATCAGTGAACGTGCAAATGTAATGACTTTTCGGAATAAATCATAAGCCTAACAGAGGTATACAAAATGATGATTATATAATACCGCAAAATAATCATGTGCTAGTAATATATTCATTTATAGCAATGACTCTATTAAAGTTACACTGACTTTAAGGTGGTTGTGGATAAAACATCCTGGACCATTGGTGACCTGGCCGTGAAAACATTTTTGGAAGAAGAGAGAGTTATACACAATTAGTGATACCTGATTCGCATGTACTGAGGCCACTTGGGAAATGTTTGCAACGGAAGAATTGTCATTGCCACGCGAGTGCGGGACGAACAATCGCTTTGTCATCAGTTGGATAATCACCCCTATAATCAGTAAAAGATACTTCATCGATGATAACGTCTCGATGCATACGTTAACAGTGTCTTTTTGACAAAGACGTTACCCAAACTAGTAAAATACAGCACTAATTAAAACATTGGTGCTGTTCCATGAATGGTGTTCGCCAAGGATATCACGGATCTCGGTAATGATAGTCCGAATCTCAAAGTACAAGCGGCAAACAACACCAATGTTGACTCAAAATTACCCTGAATGATTGAAAGCGTTTTCAACCGAATCTTGAAAATATAATTTCATTAGTGACGCCTAAACAACAGCGTTGATGTAGATACATTCAAGTTCACAATAATGAACGATGAATACAAAAAGTAAACGAGCGTTATAGTAGCCAATATCGACACATCCAAGAGCCCTGCTCTACGGAGATTTTGTCGATATAATGAATTGGGTATGAATTGTTCTGGATGATGCCGTTCGCTTTTGTCATAATTGATTTGGTCAGATGAAAATAAGCAACTTATGGTCCACTGGTATCATCGAACGATTCATAGGATTAACCTCGGGAATATTTTCTGTGTTTAATCTTATTTATAAACTAAGAGTCTCTGGTGTGACTTGAAATTCATCACTAAGCTGTGGGTGAAGTATAAGTCTATTTATGTGTCTCCAGTTGCGTGACGTATCATCCTATTTGAGGTCAATGTTCATAATTTGTGTATTATGTATCTTTTCACCGATTTAATGCGCATCACTTTCACACCATTTACACAAACATAAACAGTTTTGCTCCGTTTGTGCTGCTGATAGTGTACATGTAATTTACCAGAGATTGGTGTTACTTTGTCAGTCATGAGTTGTTTTATATGCCCGCTACGATATTTTATAACATATTATTCTAAATTCACCGACGTGTGATATTATTCTGTATCGAATTTTTTTTTAAAGCATCGCTCACATTAGGTATACGTTTCCTTTTCAAGAGCTTCAATATATTTATGCAAACGTGCATAAAACGCATGAGTACCATTTCGTTCGAACGTTATCAGTACCCCCAGCTATGACATGCAATAGCAGATATACGCAAAAGAGCACACCTACTTCAGCGGGTGATAGAGCGGCCAACTAGGTCGCTGATTCCCGGAGACCTCAACGAGCGCATTTAAAACCAGCACTTCTGTTTATATATAAAAATAACCCCAAATAAAATGTTAGTGGCTTAGACGAAATTAACTTTCAGTTTTACCATCAGCTGATAGCACTTTAGTGACAAAAGACAAGACCTGGAGATCATTATAAATATGTGTGTGTATTTGTGTGTGTCTGTGATATATATATATATATATATATATATATATATATATATATATATATATATATATATATATATATATATATATATATATATATATATATATATATATATTCGAGTATGCACTGTCAGACTATCTCAAATGACATGTTAAAAGTAATGTCAATTATGATTTGTGAGAGGCAAATCAACAGCTCATACTCAATCCAGTAAGAGTTGTATACTTTTTGAAATGCAAGACTGTCGAGCAGGAATTCAAGCAAAATCAATAACCTCAATTGAATGATAATTGAAATATGTAATGTATGTTAAGTTTGCAGACAAAACTCCTCATTTAAACTTATTTTTACCAAATGTTTATTTTTCTCGTAAAAACAATATGCCCTCCGTTTTCATAAAAAAGTATTTCAATTAAATGGAATTAACCTTGGCATGAAATGTGGGCTGAATTTACTATTTAGTATTTTTAAAACAAAGTAGCGGCTAGGATCAAGTGTTTCATGTAATTTACATTTACAACAATCCTGTGAGTCGTGATTTTGTCCATGATTTTATTTCTTAAGCATAGATAAATTATCATCTGATAAACACTACACTTTTATACACTTCATGAACTTTCATTTCTTACGAAATACGAGTTAGGTTATGCAATTTACTTGTTCACTATAGGTGTTTCAATTATATGTGCTAATATCATTAAAACAAAATTCATATGCCTTCAATAATTTCTCCAACACAACCATTTAATCTTAGTATCGCACTTTCACCTTAACCCAATGAAAACAATTTATACAAACCATCAGATCTTTGGTAAATGGTAATGTTTAAAACATTGTAAACATCCAGTAGATCCACTACCCACCAGGCACTGTTACTATTTAAATCTGTGTGGCTACATCTATCATTCGTAAAGTTGGTGTCTTTATTACCGTCAACGGCTAAGGAAGCTTTATATGGGTAACCTGGTGTGTCGCCATATTCTTTGTTACCGATGTAAGTAGATGATTGTGTAGCTGGTTTACCATATGCAATATTCACTATATAAAAGAAAAATATAATGTTATCATTTTATTTCTACGATTGAAATCGTTAAAACTAATTTTGTCACAAGTGATCGGATTTTCATGAGAGTATCTCATTTTAGCTTTAAATCAACATTTGTTTTGTATGATACACAACATGATTTACCTGAATAGTAAAATCGTAGTTATAAACAAACATATAAAGTCGCTACATGATGTCAATATGGTGTGGAATGTATATTTTCTGCATTCGTTTATATGACAATGTATGCTAATTTGAAATAAAGTGTACGAGCAAAGATAGGCTAGATTACTTCTTATTTGTATCCCGTGTAGGAAACAGGAGACATAAGCAGTTTGGTACTGTTGTCGTAGTTATTGATCAGTTATGGATATGATATATGAGTTTTCTATTACTTCATCCAATGTTACATCTCAAGGATCAAGCAAAAATAAAATCTTTGAGTGCGATTGAACATTATTAGATGCAATTTTTTCATTCATATAAAAATTAAGCATTTAACAAAGAGATGATAATATAGTGAAACCGATGTTTCATGTCTTTAACAAAGACATTATTAGATGCAATTTTTTCATTCATATAAAATTTAAGTCTTTAACAAAGAGATGATAATATAGTGAAACCGATGTTTACATGTCTTAAATCTGAGTTTACGGATATTCTGAAATTTCTGAAACAGTATGTGCTGACGTCTGTAACGATTACATGGTTGTATCGTTAACAAGGTGTGGAACATTTCCTTGTGGTAATTTGTATGTAATACGTGTTGTTGTTGTTGCTGTTGTTATCATTGTTGCTGTATTCATACAGTGTATCGCCATCTTTTTTTAGCAAACTATAGGCTGTACATGGCAACCAGATTAAATGGTGAAACCCCGAAAGAACTAACGAGTCACTAGAAGCATCTGCCAACGTACCAACATTGGCCGAGCGCGAGACTCAAACCTATGCTAACAAAGTTGAAATAGCAGTTGTCAGTAGCCCTAAATGCTTCACTCTGCCACTCATGGTCCCTGTATTAGTTTATACTATCGGTGTAAATGCTTGATAATGCGAATATTCGTTTTTCAAATCAACGCTATCTGTAGATTAAGTCAGGTGAGGAAAGTGACTAAAGTGACTGTGAAAGTAACTGTAAAAATCAATGGCTATGTTTATCCACGCAATGGTCAACTAGTTTAAATATCTACTATATATGAAATGATAAAGGGATCTCAAACTCAACCCGATTTGAAGGCCGCATGAGGATAGTTTTGATGGCCCACCATGCGACACCAATCCTTTAGCGAGTCAGAGGAAACTGCTTGGCTGGCTGCGTGTTGAATACCCTTTATCTAGTAGAAGTTAACAGTATGCATACTTTAGAATCGTATTGAATGTTGTTGAAAGCTGAAACGCTGAGACGCGGTTCTCGTTAAAGAAAGTATTTTCTCGGCTTTAGTATTCCATTATCAAATTTAAGCTAAGAAAAGCCGGTTTGAAGGTTTAAAGAGGGAAGGCAAGGTTTGGTCTTTTTAAATCACGAAATATCTTCCTATTATAAGATGAAGCAATTTGCTTTTGACATTACTGTACTGTTTTCAAAACGTGTCAATATTTGTAACCCTCTAGCAAAACGATGTAAATGTCTTCACACGAAATGACTGAAATCAAACCCAAGCAGAAAAAGCATGCATTAACCTTAAATACTAGTTTAAACCTGCTATATTCGAAATTCCATGTAACCCTCATATTATCGTTTCTATTACACTCGATGATAAATGATAAACTTTTCTGCAACAAAATCTGGTTACATATAATTACTAGACTTGTTTAAAAAAGCGATTTTATATGTCACAGTGATAAGCGTCTATTCCTGAAATAGTCCAGCAAAATTTACAACATTCACACTTGTATATATGAATGCAGAGATATACACCAATTTTCCAACCAACTTCCTAACAAGAAAATTGACAGTCATTCAAACTTGTTTTTAACCGTGTTAAGCAATGTATTATGTTGGACAAATCTGTCACGTTGTTATACCACCTGACCACCATCCACGCCGTTCACAAGTTTCACTGAATTAATCAGGGCCAAAGTGTGTAAATAAAATTGCAATCTCCATCAGGCAATAACGTAACATTTTTGAAGTTATTTTAATGGATAAACAAACTCCTGAGCAACAAAGGATATATATATATATATATATATATATATATATATATATATATATATATATATATATATATATATATATATATATTTACATATATAATAATAATAATGAGAATTGTGTATAGTGTATAGCGCCTACTCTTTAGAAGATTAAAGAGCTATATAACATCAATTACGATATGAATAGAGAAAAAACATAAAGCAAAAACCATAAAATCGGATAATATACCAATTGCCAAAAATGTTTACGTTCCAAAATATTATTAGGTGTTGAAGTTTGTTCGTGCAGTCGAAAATGTGAGCTTGGAGAGCACTCTTGAAACGAATCACTGTGTCTTTGTGTCTAATTTCAATGGACAATTCGTTCCACATTGCTGGGACCTAGTATGCAAAATAGCGTTGTCTATATGACTTCGTTTTCAGAGCAGGAACAATGAGTATGCGATTGTCGAATAGGAGTGTAAGTATCTTGCTAGTGTGTACACATGGGTGAGGCCGGTAGGTATGTTGGACTGGAGATTGGCAGTGAAACGTAGCACAGAGAACAAATGCTGTGTTTGATTCTATGTCGAATTGATAGCCATGGTATGGTACAGAGCAATGGGGATATGTGCTCTGATCGTGATACTTTCACGATTATCTGATCCGCTGTGTTTTGAACTGTTTCTGGAGTAGATATTGAGAAAAACCATACAGAATTGAGTTATATTAGTCCTATCTTGAAACTACTAATGAACATACAAGTGTTTTCGTTGCATCAACTGAAAGATATTTGCGAATGTAGCGGATGCGTCTCAGCTCAATAGATGCAGCCTTGCATATGTTCATAACATGTTGGGGTAATGTGAGAATACTGTCTAGAGTAACACCTACGTTTCCTACTGACTGCGTGAATTTAATATTGGTGTTGCATATATTTATAGTTTGAGGATGAGAATGCGTACGTCTTTGTCTTCGGACTGAATGACCTCAGTCTTATCATTAGTCATCTGCAGCGTGTTACTAGTCATCCGTGATTTCACATCATAAATGCACCTCTCTACTCAATGGATGGTAGTACTAACTTCAGTTGGATGGCTAAACTTGTGTATTGTGGTGTAATCAGGGTATAATTGGTTTAGACACTGGACACTATGACACTTGAGAGCGGCTGAGTGTACATAATGAAGAGAACAGGTCCAGAACAGACACCGGTGGAACACTACAACATATATCAACTGGGCTGGAGTATATTCCATTTGCAGATTCAAGTGCTATCCTATTGACTAGTTATGACTTGAACAATATTAAGGCTTTATTATGAATGCCAAATGAATGCTGGAGACGGTGAAGTAATATATCATGGTCTATTGTGCCAAATTCTGCAGACAATTCAAGGAGTGTGAGGACTGTAATCTGTTCACTATGCCAAGCACAGAGAATGCCATTAAATACTTTTAAAAGAGTAGTTTCAGTACTGTGGCAAGAGCAATGAGCAGACTTTACATTGCTAAAAAGACTTTGCTATTGAAAACTGTTTCTGTAATCTCTTTGAACCTTCCATTTTAAATGTATAAATGTTCTGGGTACTTATTTGCCGGTTGAACCGTTGTTTTAAATATTAATTGTACGATGCAAATCAGTGATTAAGTATATTATGAGTCATGTGTGCATTGCGTTATTACTTTCCGTTCATCTGTGCTAAATATTGTTTATCCGACGTTTCTGCTGGCAATAAAAATATAAATCATTTACTCTAATCTCAACCTAGTAATCTAATTTTTCCTTATCAAAGATCTCATGTATTTCAATTTAAATTATATCTGATATCTCATTTGAAATTCTTCTCTATTCCTTAATTAATGCACTGCATTCGCACGCAAGCGAATTTGTCTTCTTGCTTAGCAGCTCAGATATAATTAAATGTAAAGCATTGCATACAGGAAGCATGTTTCTACTAAACGAAAGATCCTTGACTCACTAACTCCAATTGCCACAATTGCGCCTGATGAGATTTTTCCCTGCTTCCGCTCTCTTTTCCGTCAACATCATTTGCGATGCACCAACGTGAGTTGTATCGCAAAAAAGTAACCTCGTGTAGCTATCATTATATTCCCACTAAAAATTACAACGGTAAACATAATGTTATAGACCGTTTAATTTAGAATAAAACTATTCCCGGTTTCTGGAACCGGACTTTAGATTGTTGGTCTGATATCTAAAACAGAACTGTCTGAAAGATACACTGACTAGTAAACCATTTCAAAAAGCAAAATATAGAAAAGGTTTAAGATTCAGAAGAAAAGGTGGCCAATACCAATTCCTATGTGAAAAAGAACAACTTTCGTATCTTACCAGCAAATTCACCGACAGCTCCACAAGGAATAGGCAATGCCAAAGATGTAAAAATCACCAGTCTTTGTATTTTAATCATAATATGGTCCATATCTGAAAGAAAGAATTTATAAATATATTAATCACTTGCATTGAAACTGACAAGGGTTTTAAAGAGTTAGTATCAACACTTTGTATTAACAAATACTGATTGCATGTTAAACTGAGTGCACGGAGCATTAATGCTGATATGCTGTTATTTTTCTACAGGAGGCTATCACTTCTGTACTATATAGATCAATGATGATGTTCCACAATACTCATTAGTAACGTACGAAAATAAAGAGGAACAAAAGGGAAGAATCCCCGTGTTTTGAATGGAATAAATATGGTCAACATTTGGATCGAACATCTCTCTCTCTCTCTCTCTCTCTCTCTCTCTCTCTCTCTCTCTCTCTCTCTCTCTCTCTCTCTCTCTCTCTCTCTCTCTCTCTCTCTCTCTCTGCTGCATAAGGAACATAATAGAACAACCAGAGTCCTCGTAATGGTTTGGTATATTCTGTGTTCTTACCCATTTAACATAGTAAGCTGGTGTTAATGTCACCAGCGGAACAGAGCCACCAGAAATATTCACATTTTGCATGATGTAGGGAACCATAATATTTTTAGTGCTTAGAACCCTGTAAGACAGCAGCAGAGAGGGTAAGCTGCTCAAACTATAGAGGCGTTCATTTGTTAAATTAAGGCCTCATACGAAAACAAAAATAAAAATGTCAAAACACAAAACCAAAGCTTCTATCTAACCGATGGTATCTTTTTTGTAATTTGTTTAAATTATTACTGGTGTGAATGTTTGCTTTTCGACTCACATCCAAAAGTCGCACCCTCTCCGCTGCTACTAATTAAATCATTTTCTTTATTTGATCAAGGCCTATTCGATACCTTGATGTCAGGTCACGTAAATGAATTGTTAAAAAACCACTTGGAATTGAATTAGTATGAGTAAACAAATTTCTAAAAGGAATTATATCCATATCTACCCTAAATCACGTCTGATGAATATTTCTAAGTGTGTTAGTATCAACTCCATTAAACACCGCAATAATATTTTAGTTATCCCTGATCACTTTGGGAATTTGTGTATACCACTGAGTAACATGGATCATATCTGTGTTTGTATGCCTTCCGCGTGGAAATATTCCAACAGGAGTTGATTGTTTATCCAGCATTACATCATCATACACTACTAAAATTTATTAATAGATCCATCAATGAAATCAACACCAGGTGTTTCATTGATATCAGTGATAACATTAATACTATCATCATATTCCTGTATCGTTTTTGGATTTTCATTTCAAGTCTTTTAAAACATAGTAAAAAAACGCTGATCATCACCTGATGGTGCAACTAAATATAATTTTCCCATTTTAGCCATCTCATTATGAAATTAAGTAGCAAATGTGTCTTGCCACTTCAAGACAGACCTATGATAATCATACGAATAGAATTTGGTAGCTTTGCATGATGCTTAACACGTTTGCGTGCTTTTGTCGCCGAAAAATAAATTGCATTCATCTTGTTCTACATAAATTATGGATCTATATTGTGTTAAATGTGATACGCGTACTAGCACAAACGACTTAACAACAATTACAACAAGCAATACTATATCAGCAGTTGCCGGTAAGTGTGCACAATGTGGTACAATACAATTAAGATTATTTCTTAAAAATCAGGTGATGGCCTTAAAAACAATGAGGCGGTGATATTGCATCAAAATTGAAAAAAAATAATATGGACTGCGTTGGCTAAATAACCAGGAGAAAACATCTTATAGGATATAATTGCTGCGGTCCTGGAAACAGACTGGATATCTGACTTTACAGTCAAGACTAACCAAGACCAGGTGAATATCCTATAAATGATATGTATTACAAAAGTAACAATCTGCAGCATATATCGCAGATGTGAAATGGATTAACGCGTTAAATTCTATTACGAATAAATCTTTCAAGGAAACATTAGCTAACTGGTTAGAAAGATCTGCGATGAAGGGTAAACTAGTGCTAGGTGCCGGTATATTAATCAGCTGATTTTTATAATTATGAAATATATTTATTATTCTCCAAAGGGATTCTGGAGAGGTAAATCAGCAATTAATAAACTCGCCGAAGCAGCAAAAGTAAAGGACGATACTGAAGCAGATTGGTTATCAAGACAGACAATATGGCAAATGAATCTACCACAGCCTAAACAAATTAACTTTGCTCATTTTGATGTCATCGTTCCAAATGATGTTCATCAGGCGGATATATTACTTCTCCCCATGATACTGTCAAAATACGGACATACAAGCACGCGTTAACCGTCGTTGATGTTGCGAATATATACAGAAAAGCAGATCCATTATTGACAAAGACGGCGAAAGAAGTATATTCTGCGTTTGAACGAATTTATCGACGGGGACATCTAAAATGGCCAGATCTATTACAGGTTGATCCTGGCAAGGACGTTTAGGGTGTAGTGTTATCGCTGATAAAACATCATACTGTCACCATCAGACGAGAACATACTGCAATACACCTTGATCAGGCAATTGTTGAACGATTTAATCGAACACATGCTCAGCGGTTATTTCGATATAAATATGTGAAGGAATGTATACAACACAATAGATCTCGTGAATGGGTTGCAAGATTACGAAGTGTGATAAATGCATTAAGAAATGAAATTACTCGAACAATCAATATGAAACCTAATAGCGCGACCATAGAAAATATATACCCACACGAACTGATCTTTCAAAACAAACATACTTGGTAATATGACTGCGAGATATTTATATGAACCAGGTGAACTTGAAGTTGGTAAGAAAAAGAGCTACTAACCCAATTTGGAGTGTTACCACACACAAAATGTATAGCATAGTAAGATCCACGGGTAGACCTGTAGATTATAGATTAGATGCAACTGCTCATTTGCGTGGATTTACACGTGAACAGTTGCAAGTGATACCCTATGACACACAATTACCGTCGCGATCACTTAACTAGCACCTCTGCATCTATTATACTCAAGACAGATCAGCATAACGTTTTCGCGTGTATGACCAATACTTCTATTTCTTCTGACTGCGGTAAATTGTTGTGGATTGTCATACGAATACTTTCATGGCATTATATAAGTACAGCTTGTGCAGTGATTATTATGTTGTTGTTTTAATGTCATTATAAATTCGACATCAATATCAAAGTCGCGATTGTATTTTTTTTTTGTCACATCGTTGGTAACCATCGAGTGTTTCTTATTATTTATATATCATCGCTTACAATTTCGTTGCAGGTGTCATTCGAATTTAAAATGACTCTACGAAGTCGATTTATTCTTCTAACTCTTGACACTGCGAGATAAACTAAATTCGACCATTCAACAATTCGCATTCAATGCGATCGTCTGGTGTATACCCGGCTCATATGGGGTTTTCCTGTCAATATGAGCATTGCCAGCATGGCAATAATTATGAATCAGGAGATCAAGCATGGTATATCTTTTGAAATGTAATGTAGATGTTCTTATAAAAAGCGTTCTATTCTCGTTTTGTTTTGGATATAGTAGCAAATTATACTTACTTAATTACTGACAATAATTTAACATTTATTACGAACACATATGCCCAAAAATGATTTCAACCAATCAGAGCCTATGTCATTTAGGCTGTACTTCATATTTTCATTCTTTTTACTGAATCTTTTACTTAAATTATGTACGTTCCATATGAACAAATATAGGTATTAAAATGTACAGGAGTAAAGTTGCCAGGGTTAAATATTCATGCAGTTATGATGAACATCGTTGATTTTAGAGGTTTGGATAAATTATTGTCTCGGTATCTTCAACAGAATACTATGCGCTTCATTATACATGAGGAGTTATGTCTATGCTTTAGGTACAAGTTGTATAAATGCCATCAAGTGTTTTTAGTTTTTAAAACCTAAAATGACGAACAGCTACTTGTCGACATAAGTTTATGTTCCATATATACTAGATTAAAAGGTATATGTGTTTGTGGAGACATTATTGTGGATGTGTCGCGTTGTTTGGAGTGAGTCTATATTATACATCTGGTTTAGATATGTGAAGTGTACTTATAATGTTTTCGATTATACTTCAATAAAACGTGTGAAGAGAGATTCAAAAGCGATCGTTATGTGGATTAAACTCAGTCTGGAACAGCAATTAGCTGATTTACCTTGGAACAACGGATAAGGCCAAGTACGTATCCGTGGTTACGTGTATGTATAAGCATTATATAAGTCTGCGAATTAGAATTCATGTATTCATGTATACACACACACATATATTTATATATTCTGTTGTGTTAAGGCTTTAAATCACAGTAACACAGAAGTGAAAACAACAACCTTTCAAATATTTAAAAATGAAAGAAGAACTGTAACTTTTCAAAATCAAATTTTAAAACATCTAGACAGACAAAATTATTCCAAGAATAATCCACGAATTAAATTGTTAAAACGTTACTGATGAAATGTTCTAATTTATTATAGTTCGACTCCTTTTGGAAATTTAAAAAATGAAGACGATAAGGGATGCAGAAGTCTGTTTTGTGCTAATCTATAGTTCCTTGTAGACAGACACTATTTAACACTGCGGTAATATGAATCGAAAATAAGAATTTATTAAACTGTTTTTGTCCACGATATATGAATGAGTACATAAAATACCTCCAGAGAAATTATCAATTAATCTTTTAAAATCCATCTGGCCTGAAGAAAAGTTAAGATGGTTTCAAAAACTGGATATAACAAAAGAAAATTACTCAATATCATGTATAAAAGCCCAAAACTCAGACTATTTCACTGTAATGGATTCTTTAGAATTCTAATACGCAGTTTCGTAAACATCCCCCATTGCGAAATCAAGAAACAAAAGAAAGGGAAACGAGTCACGTGATCGTTTATATCACGTAATCCAACATGAAACTGAAAAAACATATCACTTTTACTTTAAAAATAAATGGTGGATTAATTCTTAGCTCAGTAGTATCATCTTGACCTTGACAAATACATATCATTTTAAAATTAAAACAAACCTGTCTACATGGTGGCCATGAACATTGAAACAAACATTAACTAGGTCAACATTACTTGCGTGTGTGCGTGCGTGTGTGCGTTCATGCATGCATGTATGTATGCATGTATGCTTGCATGTATCATTTAAGTGAATAACATGTTGAACAAGATTAGCTAGACACATTTGAAATTAGGGCGAAAATGACAAAGATAATGCAAAACAATTATGCGCATGTTGTGTGGACTAATATGAATATACAAACGATTGGGAGGTGTCAGCGTATTTGACAAACAGTTGTCCATCAAGTGATTTAAAATAGATAGATAGATAGTTTGGTTTAAAGTGATGCCGGCCACAAAGGGTCATGTGATCACTGGTTTAAACCACCATATTTGTAATGGTGGTCGGTTTACCGTGGGGAAGGAATGGTGCCACATCCCCAGGGGTATTTAACGCACATAGTGCGCTTTTTAATTGGCCGTCATGTCATACCACTAAAAAGTGGCTAATGACATGAATGTAAGGAACCTAAGTGAGTGGTAATAGACCCAACACACACACACCCTAAATTTAAAATATTCAAATTAGTGACCCTCTTCAACTCTCATGTCAGGCTTATCGGTATGATATAGAACACAAAATGTTATACGTTTTTTATTTATCCCCACAAATTAGGTTTTAATTAGAAATACGGTAAGTTACGCTATGAAAATAAATATTTCATTTACAAATATTAAGATGTGAATAGATTTATTATATTACTTACCGTGGCCGCACTCTGTTGAATGTGTGTTGTAAGTGGAATTGCCTAGGACTGGAGAATAACATAACGTTACTTATCATGTAGGTCGACACAAAGTGCTCTTCATCACCCATAACTTCCTCGTTTATAATAACTATTTTTTTCATTGAGAAGATTTACTAATTGTGTCACATTGTCGTTCATAATATAAAAGCTCTTACTTTAAGTATCTTTAAGATCTCCAATAAGGAAATTAATATTAAAATCAAATTCATGTTATTGTGCATGTAAGTGCAACATTCAACTGATACCACCACTCAGACTCCATTCGTGGCCTATTAAGTAGTATACATGTTCCTGGATTAAACCAGTGGGTTTGAATCACTAAATAGTTTTCCATATATTACCTACATTCATTTATACAAGCTGTACACAGAAAACGTTTCAATGGTACTAGGATTAATAGAGGTGACAGTTCCCTAGTCTTATGCTAACACCCGCTAACCTTTCTTAGGTATTACAATGCGGTTCTTTATAAAGCTGTTGGAATGCACATATTGGGGTCATGATTAAATTTTCTGGTCAATACAAAGATAGTTCTTGACCACGTTTTACACTTACTTCACTTGTGCTCTTACACATCACGGTTTGGAAAACTACAGTGAATTGTATCTCGAACAAAGAATACCCTCTGCCCAATCATTGTATTGGTAAACAGCAATCCATGGAGAAAAAAAACCCAGTCAAACAAACATTATAAATTTAAATATAATTATTTCCCTCCATTCCCAACTTGAAAGATGTTCTTGGAGTGTGACGCATTACATTACTGCAAGTTTAATAAATACTCTCATAGGTTACACCAACTTAGAATCCATACATTTATCTGAATTTGACGTTTCCTAGCTGTATCTATATTGGGTGTGATAAAACTTGATCCTGTCAGAATATGATTGATACCACCACATGCTTTTCTGAATATGCGGCTGATGACAATTAATACAAATGAGAGCAAATAAAAGTATAAGTGATATACGCAAAACTGATAATTTTATTGAAGGTTTATCTTTTTCATTTTGAACGAAACCGCTAAACGGCGTTAAAGAATACACACACACACACACACACACACACACACACACACATATGGGTGGGTGGTGGGGGTGTAGTGAGAGTGAGAGAGGAGGAGAGAAAGAGAGATTTTATAAAGTGTCAAAATAACAGAACCAATGTTTACAACACTCAGTTGAAACTTCTTAAAGTCTCGTGTATGTTGTTGAAACGTGATATAACATAGAGGGTGGTAGATCAATAATGATTATCCTGGCTTGTCTCCATATGTCAGTGATATTGCGTTATCACTTCTCACTAAACCATTATCTTAAAAATAACCAAACATATGACTAATACAATTAATGTCTACGGAGATGCACGTGCGAATGATTTTGTATTTGGGTGTTCCTATAAAGTAATTTTAATCTGCAAAAGGAACATAGATTTTCGTAAAGCTAATCCTTTTATGCATGTTTAAGAGTAACTAGCAAAGAACGTTCATAAATGGGTGTTAACAGACCCTGAAGTAACTGTAAGGTGTATATTTAAGGTTTTCATTTACCTGCATGTCCTATTATAGTTAATAATATATGAGCTATTTTCTATAGAATTCCAATAATGTCAAGCCCACGTCAGCTGTATAGAGATGTATTTCCCTGTTTGAAATTCAAATATTAAATGCACATTCTAACATGATAATGATAACGATCAAGATCCTGATTAAGTCAAATTTCGTAATAGTGGCATGGACTATTGGTACAGCAGTTTAATGGCAAACATCACGTCCGGAAAAAAAAACAAAAAAATGATTTAATTTTAACGAGGCGGAACATCTTATAAGATCAAATACGTAGCTTTGTTCATCCTGAAAACGGCTTTGTACAATACGATGTCGATTTTCTTCATACTGGTATACATCGTAAGAATCAATATTTTCCTTGCACCCCTTCGTATATATATATTGTATATATATATAT
>JAQISU010000374.1:295000-302500 GCA_029339505.1 Unio delphinus
TTTGTTTGCTGTTGTTATAGTTGTGTGTGATATATATATATATATATATATATATATATATATATATATATATATATATATATATATATATATATATATATATATATATATATATATATATATTTCCCTGGTTCCAATAGGTGGGAGTAGGGAAGAAAGAGAGAGAAGATGTTGTTAGTCATGCAGAGGCCATATGTTATGAGAGATAATATTATAGGGGTGGGGGATAGGTTTGTTTGGTATATTTTAAGTTTGTGTGTATGTATAGGTTATCCTACTTGTGTTAGTTACTGGTGTTATATTTTGTTGAGAAGGCCTGTGTCTTTAAGATAGTGTAGGATATTCCGGTATGTTGTTTCGATATTATTGTTTGTGTTTTGGAAGATTTCTGGGTATGTGTGAGGGGATCCGATTTCCGCCTGTTTTAATATTAGTTCCTTTCTATCTTTTCTCAATTTCGTGCAGTCGTTTATAATGTGTGACAAGTCTTCAGGGACTTTGCAGTGATACCAATTTGGGCTATTTGGGAATGGGCCGAGATATTTGCCGAAACTGTTGGCCAATTTGGTTTTCCTTGTTAGTAGCCGATTTATAATTATTTACTCATTAGTCTTGAGTTGAGGACTTCTGCGATTTCGCCCGACTTTCTTAATGATATTGAAAAGCCTTCTTCCCTGGGTGGAGGCATTCCACCCGTCTTGCCATTTTTGGTCGATTAGACTTGAAATAAAGCCATATAGTTCCTGAGTACTGTAATCTAGGTGTATTTGTTCGTTTTCGGATAATTTTTGTTTCGCTGTTTGATCTGCGAGGTCATTACCTCTGATGTTTATATGTGAGAGGACCCACATAAACTCTATTTGTTTATTATTTTAATTAATATCTTTGATGATTTTATTTGTTTGTCTTAGGAAGTTCCCTCTGGAGGCTGTGTTGTTATTTTCAATGGATGTCAAAGCGCTAAGGGAGTCGCTAATTATGACTGTTTTTTTAATTTGGTTGGTTTGGGCCCATTTTAGCGCTTCTGATATGGCCCAGAATTCTGCCGTATAGATGGAACAGTGGTTAGGTAGTCTTTTGCCGAATTGGATATTTAGCTCAGGGATGACATATGCGGCTGCTGTTCGTGGGGGGTTAGCTGTTTTTGTGCCATCTGTATATATTTTAGTGTATTGCGCGTATTTGTGATTTATTTCTTCAATAACTTGGGATTTAAAGGCGAGTTCTTGCCCTTGCTTGTTTCCCTGTAGTGCTATGGTGGTGTTGACGTTTATTTTACTACAGTCCCAAGGTTCTGAGTCGTAGTAGGTGATTTGTTCCGATTTTAGTTCTTCGATAGGGAGTTGTTCAGTTAGTTTATGTGTGATGTGGCCCGCCGGGATATATTGCGGGTTTCCTAACGTATAGTTTCTTTTACAGTTATTGTTGGCAACTCGGGTGGGGTGCGTTGTTGGATGTATTGATTTTCTCGCAGCGTGCCTCAATATTAGTTCCTGTCGCCTAAGTTGCAGAGGGAGTTCTCCCTTTAAGATTTGTAGTTCGGCGAGGGAAGTGGATGGTAAAGTGTTAGTGCATAGTGCGAGCGCTTGCTTTTGAATTTTGTCTAATTTTTTTAAGTGTTTCTTGGGGGGCTGAGAAGTATACCTGACACCCATAGTCTAATTTGGATCTTATTAAGGCTCTGTACAGGGTTAAGAGTATTTCCTGGTTGGATCCCCAGGTTGTGCCTTTTAGGTTTTTAAGAAGGTTAAGGTCTTTTTGACATCTTTTTTCTAATTCAATTATATGATGGCTCCAATTTAGATATCTGTCGTAAAACATGCCTAGGAATTCGGCCGCTGTTACGAATTTTATTTCCTTACTCTGAATTGTTAACTTGGGGTATTCTGTGTGTTTTGTTCTAATTGGGGAGAAGAGAACCGCAACAGTTTTCTCGCTGGACAGTTTAAACCCCCACTTATTAGCCCAATTCCCTATGTTATCCAGGCTTTTTTGTATATCCATAATAGTTTTGTGGTGGGAGGGTTTGCCTGCTCTCCATAGGCCACTGTCATCAGCAAATTGTGAGATCTCCATTAGGTTCAAGGTTAGGTTTTTGCCAAGGTCGTTAATCATGATATTGAATAGGGTGGGACTGTGTACACTGCCCTGTGGAGTGCCATTTTCCAGGGTGTGCGGCTCTGAATGGGTGTCCCATATTCTGGTTATAATTTTCCTATCCGTAAGGAAGTTTTCGATGAATTTGAACATACGTCCGGTGATGCCATAGTGGTTTAGTTTGGCTATGAGGCTTTTTGTCCAGACGAGGTCAAATGCTTTTCCAAGGTCAAGAAAAACCGCTATTAAGTTTCTGTCGGCCTTTCTCTTAGCGTTAAAGGCATTTTAATGGCGGTTTCTAACCGAATTAGTTGATCCGTGGTGGATCTGTTGTTTCTGAAGCCACATTGATTGTGCGATAGGCACTGGTTGCTTTCAAGGTGGTATTTTAGCCTGTTTACTAGTATGGTTTCCATAAGTTTGCATATATTGTTGGTGAGGGAGATTGGCCTATAAGAGTTAATAATATTGGGGTCCTTGCCCTGCTTTAGAATCGGGACCACTATTACGGTTTTCCATTTATGTGGGAGATGTCCTGTAGTCCATATTTTGTTTAGCAAGTTTAATACCGATTTTTTAATGTTGGGTGGGATATGTTTGTAGATAGTGTAGCCTATTTGGTCTTCACCTGCTGAAGTCTCAGTTTTAGAGTTTAGGGCTGTATCCCATTCGTATTCTGTGATTTCCTTGTTTAGTAGTGTGTCGGTGGGGCCTTGGTCTATAAAGAATTTTGTTTCTTTTCGGCTAGGTGCCGATGATTTTGAAATTCGATTGTATTGTTTGTGTTGCTGCTCATGTCAGAAAAATGCTGAGCTAGTTTTACTACCTTCTGTTCGTTAGAGATGGCCCCTGAGAGTTTAGGGATTGTGTTGCGAGTTTTCCCTCGAATTTGTTTGATCTTGTCCCAGACTTGTTTTGTACTAGTTTTAATGTTGATAGAAGAGCAGTAATCACGCCAGGTTTGTTCTTTGGCTTGTTTAATTACCATTTTCAAGTGCTTTTCTTTATTTTTGTATGTTTGGAAATCACTTGAGTTCTTAGTTTTTCTAAATCTACAGAGTGCTGTTTTTTTTGGCCTTGTGTGCCTCTTTGCATTGGTCGTTCCACCAAGGTATGGGCTGCTTATTTATTTTACGTTTAGTTTTGGGTATGTTCTCGATTGATGCTGCCCTGATTGTGTTAATTAGTTGGTCATAATGTTTCTCTACTTTCCCCCTCCATGTTTGTTATGTCTATTGAGGCTAGTTGTGTTTGGAAAGAGAGCCAATCTGCTTTTTTGTAATTCCATTTTGGGTTTAAGTTTAGTGGGTTATATTGGACAGTCATCTGTAGCGTGGTTATTACAGGGAAGTGATCGCTGCCAATGGGGTCAGCTTGGTCCACTCGCCAACTGGTCACCTGAGCTAATGCTGGGGTGCACATGGTAAGATCGATGGAGGTCATGCTACCGTCGATAGGATTTAGTCGGGTCTTAGCGCCATCGTTTAATATGGTCAAGTTATATTCGACTATCCAGTTTTCTACCAATCTGCCTCTTTTGTCTGTTCTATCGTCTCCCCATATTGCATTGTGTGCATTAAAGTCGCCACAGATGACTATCCGCTCAACCCGTCTAAAGGTGTTGATGTGCCTATATGTGTCTAAGTTTATTTCGGCACTATTACCCCTTGGGTCATAGAAATTAACTATTTGAATTGATGTGTTACCAATATCGATTATGATGGACTGCATCTCGGTATGATTATTGTTAATGGTTTGATTAACGGGTGTGGTGTTTGGGAGCCGCTCATTTGTGTATATGACTAGTCCCCCTCCTTGCCCATTTGTTCTGTGCTGGAAGTGCCCTGGGGCGTAACAGGGTATGGTAGGTAATCGCTTGGTTTTGTCTGATAGTTTCGTCTCCTGGATGCAGAGGATGTCAGGTTTCTTTACTGAATTTTGTATTTTGATTTTTAATTCGTTTATGTTTTCTAGCAATCCTCTGGCATTCCACTGCCATATTGTAATGTTGCTTCCCCTGTGGTCCATAGTGACTTCGGTCGTTAATGTTGATAGCTCCTGTTGTTTTGTTTTAGTTTTGTTTTAGTTCTTTTATTTGTGTTTTAATTAGTTTGAATTGTTGTATACTAATGAGGTTGTTGTTAATTATGCTTTGTTTTATGTCGTTTAGAGCTGTCTCTAGATAATCATCTAATTTGGGTAAGTTAGCTGGTGTTCGTTTATCAGGTGGGTTTAGGGTTGTTTGCGTGCTTTTGTCTGTTTTGGGTGTATTGGCCTGTTTGTCGATTTTCCCTCCCCCTTCTCCCTACTGAGTGGTTGAGTTTGGAGTCTGGTGCCAGTTTTTTTGCCAGGTGGTATGGGATGTTTTGTGCATTCATGATTTATATTGTGTTGTATTCTTTTATCATGAAGGGACACTCCTGGGACTTGGCTAAGTGCGGTCCCCGGCAGTTGGCACATTTAGGGTTTCTCATACACTCCCACTTATGGTACCCCCCCCCCCCCGCACTACCTACAGACTGTTTCGTATCTGCAACTGGAGGCAAAGTGTCCCCAGTGCTGACAGTTGGTGCAGAATCTGGGTTTGTTAATATAGGGCTCGAGTCTGAGCCATGGTCCTGAGGGACTGAGCCGGATAAGGGGTTGCAGTGGTGTTGCAGATTCAAGGACAGCTATGTGGTTTTCACTGTTGTTTGATTTGAGCTTATATGCCTTGGTGATATGTGTGCCTCCTAGTTTGATGTATTCGGTTAAAGTAGTTTTATTCATGTATTTGCAGTTTCTTGGTAGTTTTATTACTTTTTTGAATGTCAATTTTGGCTGGGTACTGGTTTTTTAGTTGTCGTTGTTGCTGTTATGGCGAGCGGTGTCTAATTTGTCTGATTTTTAGTTGTTAGTCTGAGTCTTGTCGGTGGTATTTGGATTTGTATTACACTTGTAGCCCAGTGGTGCGGGTGGGGTTTAGAGCTTTCTCCCCTACATGTCTATGTAATGTGACCTTAACTTTTATGTTGCATAGTATTTCAATTTCTAGGTATTTCGCTATTTGAGCATGAGTACTACATCGAACAATGATATAGTTTGTGTTGGGTCTTATGACTTTAAATTCACCCCTGTGGACTTTGAGCAGTGCGTTGGTGATGCTGCTTAAACTAAGGTTGAGTAATTGAGATGAGTGGCTGGTTATGAAGATGGTGTGTGTCATAGGGTGGTACTGATATTTTGGGTTAGAGTTTTCCGACGCTAGGTGAGCTGTTTTAACCGGCGTTTTTGATGTGTGTTTTTTAGTGTACATGCGTTTTTTTCCTTTGCCCTGGCCATCCCACGGGTTTATTTGTCTTGTGGTGGTGGTGGTGACAGGTTGTAGTTTACCGCCTTTGGGGCTGTCGTAAATTAAGTCCGCAGCAGTGAGGGGTTTGGAGGGGCCGGGTGTTTGACTGCTGTTTACTTTACCCTGCTTGTTATCTGTCATATTAACCTGTTGTTTTTGTCCTATCTTGCCTGCTTGATTTTTAATTGAAACCGGATTTTGCCTGATGTTCCTACCTAGCAAGAATTCATTGCCTTAGTTTTGCTGATTGCATTTGGTTTTTTGGTTTGCGTGTTGTGCAGGCACAGCAGGTTTAGTAGCCTGTTTTTGATTGGTAGTTGGTTCGACGGGTTGTTTATGGTTACGCGTTGGCTCCGAAACCATTTTAGTAGCGATGTTCTGGTTGGTTGGCTGGTCTTTGTTGTGTTTGGAAATTTGGGTTACATTTGGTGTGCTATTGGGTAAAGTACCCTGCATTTGGTTGGTTGCTGCAGTTTTGTGACTTGTAGGGTTCTGATTTGGATCCGATGGTAGGTTGTACCCTGAGTTTTGGTTGGTTAGGTCGGACTGTGATTCATTTAGAGCATTTTCTGTTAAATCGTACTGCCCTAGTCCTAGACTTGAAGTACTGTGAGTTGTGTTAATGATAATCGGTCCAAACGGTTTTTTAACTGGTGATTGCGCTAACTGTTGATACCGGGGTGGATTAATGTTATGATCCCTAATTTGGCAGTACTTTTCCAAATACGAGTGATTCGGGGGTAGTGTTGTGTCCATCGCTACTTCCCCCAACGTTTCGCCTGGTATTTGAAATTGTATTGGAGAGTTCGGCGACAGAAGTGCCGCTTGATGTCTGATCAGATCAGGGGTGGAGGTGAGAATGGGTGGACTGATTGTGTTACAGTTGTACCCTATCGTGGAACAATTTAAATTGGTCTCGCTCAGTTCCCTGTGCATGTCTGATGGTCATATAGGTAAGTTCCCTATGTAAATTGGCGATATGATGTTGTTATTAATGCTATACATGCCAATGTGTTGCATGGCGGCCATTTTGACTTCTAGCTTCTTACGTTTTGTGGTTTGCCACGTTTGTCTATTTCTTTTGAGCATTGCCGATTTCAAAGTAGCCTGCCTATTCATGTTTTGGGATGAGGGTGTGAGTTCGGTTAGAATGTTTAGCCTGAGAGTGTTAAAAGTTTTGAATTTGGAGGTATGTTAAAAAGGTAGTAGATGGTCAATTGGCAGCTTTATTTCGTTCAGTTGAAAATCGCACAGTGGAGATCTAGTTAGATTTCTTGTGCGGATTCAATCCAGGCGGTTCCTAGTTTGTGTTGCCTATGGCCTGTTTGCGGAACTAATAGACAATTGTAGAGTGTTAGTTTTTAGTACGTTAAAGCGAGAGATAGTCTGAGATTTAAACAGCACTGATTTATATGCCCGAAGGCTTAGAAAAGAAAAATTCCTACCTCAAGTATAGATTATGCGAGGTAGTGTGATCCTTAATGTTAGCTTGTTGGAATGGTTTGCGGTATGCAATGTGGGCAGTCTTGCTTTCTGACTGGTAGACAAAAGCGATGTGTGGTTTCACGATGATGATGGATGAACGATGATTATGATCAAATGGCGGCTGGCGCGGGAGCTGTTGCTGTGTCTGCCATTGTAGAGATGATCTGTACGTCCGATTAGAATAACGAGCACTTACAGAATGATGATTTGTCAGACTGAATGAATGAATGAATTATGGTTTTAAGTGAAACCTGCCACAATGGGTCATTTGTTCACTATTTTACACTACCAATTAATATGGTAGTGATTTAGATTTTCCCGTGAGGAAGGAATGGTGCCACATGCCCACGGGCGTTTATGGGTACATAGTATGCTATTTAATTTGGTCGTCATGCCACACCCCTATAAGGAGCTATCGACATGAATGAAAGACCCAGGTGAGTGGCAGTAGAACAGCCACGCACTCAACCCTATCAATCAATCGGAGGATGCAGAGCTAGAGGTGCAATGGCACCAAATGATGACTAGTGAAAAATGGTTTCCACTTCTAGTCATTTGCTGGTGTTAGAGTCAGGCAGCGGAGGAGG
>JAQISU010000374.1:307500-350000 GCA_029339505.1 Unio delphinus
GATCTGTTTGACTCAACAGCCTTCCTTTTAACGATATCGTATATCAAAACACTATAAAATCCATTGTTTGTCTATGGATTTCAAGGTCCAGAATGTTTACTTTGGAATATTTGGAGCTCATACACAGTCCAAACATTCTTGAAAATGCATCGCTTTTATTTTCACTTATTTTGGTTCACAAAACAGCTACACGCCATTTCTTAGTAGTTTACTATGCAAGGCTGCATATCATGAATTGAAACGCATCAATTCCATTCGTAAATATCTTTCAGTTTATGCCACTATAACACTTGTGTGTTCCTTAGTACTTTCAAGAATGGACTATTGAAACTCAATTCTGTCTGGTTCGTCACAATATTTACTCCAGAAACTTCAAAAAGTTCAAAAAACAGCTGCACGGATCATCTTTAGAGCACCTCGATCAGAGCACACCTCACTGCTTCTCTGTACCCTACATTGGCTATCAATTCGATACAGAATCAAACACGAAATTTGTTCTCTGTGCTATGTTTCAATGACAGACTCCAGTCCAACATACCTATCCAGCCTCACCCATGTGTATACACCAGCTAGATACTTACGCTCTTTTTCTGACAATCGTATACTCATTCTCCCCATTGTGAAAACGAAGTCATATGGACAACGTTCTTTTGCATTCCAGGGCCCGGCGACGTGGAACGAATTGCACATTGAAATTAGACACAAAGACACATTGGTTGCTTTTCAGAGTGCTCTTAAGACTCACCTGTTTTGACTGCAGGGACAAACTTAGCGACATAATCATATTTTGTATCTTATATGTTTTAAGCATGTTTTCATGTTTTCCAATGTTATTGTTTTTGTCATTTGTTGTTCTGTATTGTAGTCATATCATTAATGATGGTGTAAAGCGCTTATTATTACACAAAGTCCTTTTAATTATTGTTATTATTATTGTTGCTACTATTGTTATTATTATTATTATTATTATTATTATTATTATTATTATTATTATTATTATTATTATCAAATGATCTCATTCATGGTTAATTGAGTATGTAAGAGATAAAGACAGTTTACATGGATGAGTTTAGAGCCTGAGAAAAGGTGTTATATGCCTAAATGAAAATGATAACACTTAGGAGTACAGCCTGGGCCGCCGTTAGAATAAGATATTCTTAGAAGATTTCATCCTTCTCTTCCTAATATGTTAGCATTTTAAAACTTATTTTAAATTGTGTATTAACTACAATTTTGTATGGACTCTTTTTTGTATCTTAGCAAACATATTTGAGAATACGGTAAGCTTCTGCAAACAAATACCGATTACTATTGAATTATTTTTCTAAATGATATCATGTGACTGTCATAGCCGCTCATATTATACAGCACGACTGGTACCTTCATATTTTGTAAGTACAAGCTCTGTTTTGTTATTTAAAATTTTCAAACATTATCTGTTTCCATAATTTGCATTTAATTTACTTAATCTGAAAACTGACGAGATTACGTATGCAATCGCCAAAGAAAATGGAAACAGAGATAAAAATAGATTCTGCAATATCCTTCCTGGTACTTACCTCCTCTTTCAGAAGAGTAAATAATTTTAGAAAACGTACTACAAAGAATAAATGCTTGGACTTTATTTAATGACCAGTTTTGTTTTGTTCTCCAATCTATTGCATCCATATTCAAATAAAAATATTACTAAACAGATTTTATGCTTGTATATTGTAACACTCAAGATATCTCACAACCGAGAGAATCAAACAAGACCTGCACGTGTCTGACTTGTTTCCTCCATTTTAATCGACGGCAACCCAACACTCGATGTCAGCCGATCGATACCAAATACCTCAAATACATGTCCTTAAATCAACTGACAATTACACATTAAGAGAACCTAATTTTATACTGGCGTGCTAGTTCTTGCTGCACATTCGTATGACCCATCAGGATGTGTCGGCGTGTTAGAAAATTAGAGGTTTCAAGTAAATAAACTAATCCATGCTACCAAACAATTTCTTGAATACTGTATATTATGCCGTCTTCTTTTCGCAATTGTCGAATAACATTACCTGACAAATATCTACCCATAATCAAAGAAATAATCATTTCAGTCTAAGAAAGCCAAAATTGTCATCAACAACAAGAAACCTGTAACCCAAGAGGTTTTGGGGTACTAATTAGTATTGCTCCACCAATTCTCTCCATCTTTCTTTGTGCCGCACGGGCCTTTTGTGAATCTCCAAAACCAAAGCCTATCCACCTCATTTTGTATCTGCCTTTCCTTCTGCACCTTCGCACTGTTGATTTGGCCAGTCCAAATGATCGCGTAACATAGCTGCAAAACTTCATATGCGTTTGGTCAGAGGTTACAGGTTTTGGTAGGGTCTGATTGCTCGTCGGATTTTATTATGGACCTCTTTACTGGTTACGTGATCAATGTAGGAGATGCCCAAGATCATTTAATCATGATTTGTAGATCTGACTTGAGCGTCCAAACTTCACAAGCACACATAAAAGAATATGAATATAGAGTCCATCAGCCTTATTTTTAAACCACGTAAAATGTTGATATCTTTCCATACTTGAATCAGCCTTGTTAGTACTGCTATTATGGCAATCATTGAATGTCATCATGGTTTGAAGCCCTCATCTATGATAATCGAAGCTTGAAGCTTGTGATTATTTGCAGCATCTGTCCACTGATCTTTATCTCTGCACTGATGCCTTTTGTATTGTTTGTCATCAGGTGTTTTTCTCGGTGCTAATCGCCATACTGTGTGCTGTGGAAGTTATTCTGAGGCGCTCAACCAAGTCAGAAAGTTCTTGTCCATCTCCCGTCAAAGCAATGAGAAAGCCATAAACATATATGTAAACTGTACACATCACTTATGTTAGGTTTGTTGTAATAGCGTTCTTATTTGCCAATTATTAAAGGGAAACAAATTATATTTCCAATCGCTTTTCTTGTTCCATTTAACTCCATAAAAGATAAACTGCAATATATTCTTCCATTGGCAATTCGTGTTATATCATTTCTTTATCTGTTGTATATTTCATATTGTCCTTGCATGATCCTAGTATTATCAATGGACCTTCCGTTTCTATCAAGTCGTATAAGAATTTTTCTTCGCCCACTATTGCATAACCTCTTTTGCCGAAATATTATTTAACTAATATTTTAGTCAAATGTACACGTTATATCATGAGAGGTAGAATGCACAATGTTTCACTTTTGCTATTATATTATATTATATTATATTATATTATATTATATTATATTATATTATATTATATTATATTATATTATATTATATTATATTATATTATATTATTTGCAAGATGAAAACTACCGTCCCTACCTCTCTACCCTTGTCATTGGAAGAAATAGCTACATCAACGCCATTTTCTTGCCATTAAGTACAAATGTACAGAAGATTAAAGCAACTTGTGTATCTATCTCACAAGAGACCACAATACATTAATTACATCAAAATAAAATGACACATAACAGTTAGTATGTAAATGAATCATATGGTCACAACGTTCATTTTGAGGATTATTTTATCTTAATTATTTGATTCAAAATATTTCCTGCATCTAAATAAAAATCAAATAAGCATTTATCATGGAAAATGGACATTAATAATTTTCTTTCTATCAAAATTGTTCAACTTTCTTTTCAACTAAAATAACCATGATAGACGTAAACTGTACTCATATTACATTTAGACATATTTCAATCGCGATGTTTCTTTTCTTCAAATAGTTACTGGTGGGTACTTTTAGAAAATTATACAGACAGACAAGATTAACAGACATGATACAATGTTCGCGTTTAAGCATTCATTCTCGCAATACCCCATGTTTATTCCATTGATGACGAAAGGTAATGACATTGTTTCATGAAACTAAAATTGAACATAAAATCAGAAATAATATGACGTCCTTTTCGTTTCAGTGAAATTATCAAGCGTGAAATTATCATCGGCTGAAATTATCAAGCGTGAATTTCGTTTCACAACTGATAAACTGTCATAGGTTCGAGAATAAATGCTTTCGATGCATCATTTCAGGCCTACAAGGAAAACGATGCTTTCATCATTACCCTGACCACCCTGGAGAATACCATTGTGGATTTCCGGAATGGTTTACCAATATGACGTCAGCTCTATTGTGATGCATAACACTCTGTGACAGATAAATAAACATTTGTTAAATCATGTTGTCTTTTGTGTCACAATTGCAATTATTTCGTTTAAAGAAATTGTTTTCCTTTCATTTGTGACAAATGCTGATTCTCGTATCACATGCTATTCATGTTCTCTATTGGTACATGACAAATGTTTGAGATTCCAGGTTTAGCTCAAGTGGCCGTCTTTGAGTAGACGTTATGTACTATGGCCCTGCAGTTGTCCTGATTCGTATATCGTCCGTCAATAATTATTTTCAATTTTTTACAAATCATTTGAACAAATCAAAACTTTCAGAGCGTTCTGCCTTCATTATAATTTAAGTTTGTGAATTATGTCGAGCAGCTATTAGATAAATCCGCCACTCCTAAAATTAAAACAAACAATGATTGTACAAATTTTACATATTTCTAGGGAATGTGTCTGTGAGTGTTCTAGTGAGATCGCACGCACATGCATGTGTGTGTGTGTGTGTGTGTGTGTGTGTTCACGCCAATGTCTTTCACGTTGGTATCTATGATGCTTATTCGTCTCTATAAATTTGCTGCTTTTACTGCAAATGTAACAAATTAATGTTTTTTCGCAGAACATTTTTAACAGGTTTAAAGACAAAAAAACCTTCTAATGAATGTATTCAGTAAATTTTCCTGAATAACTTAGAGCAAATCGGTACAGAATATGAAGGATAGTTACCTATTTAAATTTCGCATAACAGAAATGTTTTAAATTCTTATAAAGGATGTCTATTTGATATCGCATAATGAAGGTCTACTAAATTCGGTTAATGGCGGTCTGTTTAAGTTGTATAATGGTAATGTTTTCAAATCGTATAATTGAGGTATATTTAATTCACACAATGGGTGTCTTTGTTACTCGTATATTGGAGATATATTTAGTACTTATATGGTAGGTAGTTTTAATTCCTATAAAATAGGTATTTACAATTCGTATAATGGAGGGTTTGTTTTAAACATAATATAATTTAGTAGTAATGCTGTAAACAAACAAAAAACAATATTAATGAATACTCTATAAATGGACTTACAAAGTTTACGGAACATCAGGGAAATTGACATGGCAGAAAAAGGTTGAAATTATATAGAAGCAGTTGTTAGTGTCTCTGATAGACCATGATCTCTGAACCACGCAAACGCTTATGTGAATAAAACTGAATTGGATTTCATAGCAATTAGATTTTGCATTTTAGTCCGCTGTCAATAATGTAATCTTACTCAGTCATATTCGTACTTTTTGTCTTCCTGATAATTTTGCATTTTTATTATATATCTTTAAATTGGAATAATTAAAACATATAAGTAAAACATTTTGCAGGACAATGAGCGATACTGGCCACAAAAGGGAAATGTTTTCAATTGTCCACCGTTCGAAATTCACCTTGAGTCTGAAGAAATGTTTGGCTGTTGCGAAGTTTCTAAACTCATCTTAATTTATAAGAAGAACTAATATTGTTACTTTATCTTGATGAAACCATTTATAGTAAAAAGTCGCGGGGGGGGGGGCGGGATTTTATTACAGCCACGAACTTAAATTGTGTGATAAAACAGGAAAAGAGTTAACATATTGCTACAATGTGTATTCTTTAACATTTAAAGGGTCGTACTGCTGATTATACTTAAATACGTATGTGCATTTATTATAAACAGCGTTTGACATTATATAAAGGCGGTTGTTTTTCAGCTCCGCTTTCCTTTAATGCAAAATCAATAACTTAAAATTAGGCTGATACAAATTTCAAATATTTTCATCTCTACATCACGGATTCAAACATTAATATGTTATCCGTTCACAGCACGGACTAACAACGTGTAATGTGGACCAATCACTGATATACCCCTTGCAGACGAGATTGTCTCAGGAATTATGCGAGATTTATTTTCCAAACTGCCGGATAATTAGTACACAGTATACCCTTTTCCCCTGCATTTGTTTTTGTTCAATGAAGGCTGACGGTTTCGAAAATTAAAGGACTTGGTGGTTGAGAACTGGCATGTCATTTTTTCTCCTTATACTCACTCTAACACGCAGACCAATAACTATGTCGCCCTCTACACTTACACAAGAAATGTAGAAGAATACAGCATTATGTAATACACAGCTTTACATCTACTCCACTAGTTGATTTTAATTTATTTATATTAATTAAAATCATTACGCAATCAAATGACGCATTGAAACTAGTACAATCTACAAACTCCTTCTCTGTCATGAATATTTATTAGTTTTTGTTAAAACGTTTTCAAACTTCATATCTTATAGAATGTCTCAACGTATAAATGTTAATGTAAATTACAGTGTAAACAATATAATGTGTTGAAAAGAATCAAAATAAATTAAAAATACGATAAATTCCAGAGAAAACATTCACACATTATACTCACTAGTTAGAATTTCCTTGATAACAAAATCAATAATATCTTATGTAAATAGAGTCTCATCAAACATTTTAACAACGAAATGTCCGGATATCAAGAGCACGCTACTGTACTGAAGATGGACGAGTTCCAAAGTTTCCTTTACATGTACTGGAACACGTTGAGCTCGTACAGGGCTGACAGAGAGAATCAGCAGGGCGAAATCACGTCGTTGTGCATTGCATGTAGGTAACATTTGTGCAATCTGTACCTTTTAATGCATTTATTTTCTTTTACAATTTAGTTAATTAATAATTATAAGTAGTTAATCGATCTTAACGTTTATACGCAACATAAAAAAAGTCAAAAGTAAGTTAGGACGGAAAAAATTGATCTTAGCCATGCAGGTGACATAGACAGAAATTTTAATATCCGATGTTCATATCAGTAGCGAATAAATTTTCAGTTTTAAAGCTGCGTACACTACGAAAGATGATATATACATAATTGTTCACTCTTATCTTTCGAGTAAAATCTATATTTCGTCCGTACGTATCGTCTTTGTTTTTCCCTAGCAGAAAACGAAATTAAACAAAGGCGTATACATATCTTATATCAGATGAGAAAAAAAAAACACATACATATGAATGTGAAACATGTTTCTATATTATTCTTAATGCTGGTTTGACATGTTTATAAAATTATGGACAGGGATGGTGCTGAAAGCAGTGGACCCGTCTGTGTCATAGCTGCTGTACTGGAAAGAACCAAGATAGAACAAGACGTAGCTATAGAAGAGATCGTCAGACAGTTACGTCACCGGAGATCTCAGATAATCTCGGATATGGTAGCTTTCGCGACTGGTAATACAAACGAAATATCATGATTTTGCTTTAGTAGTAGCAACAGCAGCAGTTTTTCTCGTTGATGTTTTATGGGGGGGGGGGGGATCTAAATTCCCTTATCAAATGTTGTGATTATGTTTCGAATAATGTTATATAAGGGAGCTAACTATTGTAAATTACGTTAATAAGATTGACTCTGTTCTTTTACCTTTTTAATCTCTATTGTTTGTATATTTCATTTATAGGATCTTTAAACTGAAAAACGGTTGTTAAAGTAAAACAATGAATAATTACAAACATTTCTATTAATTGATGCTCACACAAAAATATCTTAAAACTATTTTTCTACATTGATGTACTGGTATAAAGGACAGGTTTAATTATGTATGTTAATTTCATATCTTTTTTAAATAATGCTGAAAAATAAAGTTAATATATGCATGGGCGTGGTTTATAAGTGAAAAGAAAACCAAAGTGATGAGCTTTTAAATGTTGTAATTTTATATTATACTTATATGAAGCACTTTTTTGTTTTGGACAGTAGAATGATTTTTACAATCCATATTACTCAGCCTCAGAGAGAGAGAGAGAGAGAGAGAGAGAGAGAGAGAGAGAGAGAGAGAGAGAGAGAGAGAGAGAGAGAGATATATGTATATGCATTGTAATGTTCATTGTATACCTTGTACACCATAAATATATCATACAATGAAATTCAAGTATAGCCATGTCTCAATAATAATTCAACATGCAAGTGAATTATTTTTTTCTATTTACAGGAGCAGTTAGATTCTGTAACGAAGCTGTGCTAGCCTACCTTAACCACAATGAAACATATGCCAACTTCTAACGATGCCACATTTAAACCATGCCAACTTATATACAGCTTGCAGCATTGCATGATAATCTTGAATCTAGAAGAAATGTGAAAGTTTGAATGTTTGTCAACATATTTTTCATTGACTATTCACCAAAATACATTTTAACACTCAACATCTGGCATACATTAAAATGAACAAAAGATACAATATACGTGTCCCATTTTTGTGGATACATTTACATAAATGAAAAGAAACTAAAAATATATTAGATCTTTCAGCTCACAAATAATTACCAATGAAGGACCCTTATGTACTGGAGGTCAGCTTAGAAGTATATTATTCCATTGTCCTTTCTTTAGCATGTTTGCTTCATTTAACTTTTTACGTTTGCTTCATTTCAAAGCTTTGTTGATTATATTCAGTATGTATTCAAGAAAAGAAGTTATTAGGTTTAATTGTAATAAATGCATTGCAGTAAAATAGACTATATAATGCTTTCAAGAAAGACTAACAGAAATGTGTACCATGGAAGTATTTCGCATCTTCCAAACAAACTGAGTGAAGTTGGAAACCAGAAATCCCTGCTTTTATATGTTGCTTGCATTTCAATCAGTCTTGCCCCATTTTCAATGTGTCCTAACAATGAAAAGATTTTTTTAACTGCTACGATTAGGAGAGTTTGACCAAAAGTACAAGTGCTCTTCAACGGTACTTGACTTTTGATCTTCCAGATTGGGAAATATGTAGTTCTTATTTTAGATTTTAATTACTATTAATCTGTCTTGGACCTATGATGTTCAATCAGTAGTGTTACATGCTTAGGCTCGAATAAACAGCAACATAGAAAGAGAAAAAAGAACAAGCTTGTAAAATCCTAATAAACAATTTATTGAGCACAAATATTTTTCTAGAAAAGAAAAATAACTTACGGTTTTAAGAATCAATTCCCAAAATTAATCCAAAAATAACTCAAAACAACTTAATATTCTAACAGCCCATCGTGTACTAAATAGTTCGCTCGAAAACATAATTTATATACCTGTTTTTACGAAAACAAGGAAGGGGTCACATGATCTTCTAGAATCTTTAGAACAAATAAACATTAAAAAAATATCGTGTACATCGTATGACCCAACGAAAAATAGAAAGATGTTTATAACAAAGCTCCATAATGTCCTTGGAATCGACCAAAAATTTCGAAAGCTTGTTTATAACTCTGAAGCCAAGTCAGAAATGAGGTCAACATCAGGTGTTTATTTGTAAAGTACAAGTCATCCCATTTTTTAAAAAAAATATATCCGAATGAATGAATCTTAAACTTAAAGTGTCAAATTTGAATCTGACAAGCAAACAATTAAAATAAAAATAAATGACTTAAATCAAATATACGTAACAATATTTAAGTTTTTACCTTTTATATTTTCATTCAGCCGTCTTTTTTTACTACATAACATCATACCAAAAGTTCCGTACTCTTGATAAAAGAACAAACAAAATATTTAAACTCTGAAGAGATGAAAAATGTCTACCGCCCGGTACTTCATTATATCCTTGGTGATGAGTGGCACAATGTGATGTTCGAAAAGGGCCACAATATTAAAGATACATGACAAGCTTATCATATCTATATTGCATATATGAGTGTACTAGTGTTATCCTGCTTCAGAGTGCACATACTCAGGTCTTCAATCACATACTGGATCTGCAGATCTGGATCTACGTAATCTGTGTAAACTTATTACTATAACAAACAACATAGACCCTTATCTATCGGCATATAACATGAATGCAGATCAGAGTCTACGTTATTTGGAATTCAACCAGATTAATACACGAGTAACTACTATATACAGTTAAACTAGGACGTGTTTGACCTTAATCACCTTCATGCTTTCTTTGGATGGTAGACAATTATATTTTCATTCTTACTTTCTTTCTATTTTTCACATATGGTTCCTACTAATTAAATGATTTAAACTGGAATGTCTGAGAACTAATTTAAATCAACATTATTGCATGATGACCAAGAAATATATCAGTGTTCTCAAGCATCATATACATTTCGTATCCATTAATGGCCCCAAATAATGGTTACAACCTAAAACAGAAAGCATACAATTTATTCCATAAACTATTTGCATATCTTTGCGGATTATGAACATTAAAAGAGACTGAAAAAGTCTTATGCATCCAGTCTCAATCATATGAAATTTCTTTTAATTTTCAAAACACATATATCCCATGTTTATTTCAAAGAATCTTAATGAAATTAAAGAAAAGTTAGAAGGCAATTTTACTTGAACATATTTATTCATTCAATATTTACATATTTTGTTTCCTAATATGTAAATATTTCTTACATATTACAAGTTTCCATTTCTTATTGTTACACCAAGGACTGATGCACAATGTGAGTTTTAGTATTTCCTGGAAATCCACATTTTCTTTATTAACAAAAATGTATTTTAAAAATGTATACTTGTTAACTTAAGCATCATAAATATTCATTCAAAAATGTCCTGTATTTTAACATTACCGTCATTAATAGTCATTATAATTTTTATTTTATTTAATATTTATACATTCTAAATCATAGCAATTAATAGCTGTAGTTTATACATATTCTTGTCACCCATATTTTTAGAATAGAGCTTGTTTTATATAATGAAATATAACATTAAATGTAATTTATAATGAACAGGAATTCTGCTTTTATTATCAAATTAGCTGAACTCATTTTTTTCTTTGCTTATATTTCGTTATCCATTTTGAAAAGTTCTTCTGAACAGTCAGCAATTTCAAATATAATTTGTCTGAAAACTTCTCCAAAAGTGGTACAACTATTGGTTCTAAAATGCCAAATTAAGGCCTGCATCAATTGTTTGGAATTTGTGTAATACAAATAGTATCCATGTTATCAATTATACAGATGCCATTTCTCCAAACTTCTTAATTTTCTATTACACTATGGTCTAATGTGATGCCCTCCTGAACACAATATTGACCAATGTTGTGTCCCCCCAGATGCTCAGTGAACAAATAGGATGCCCCCTGAATATACATTGGATCAACGGAGCATCCCCAGATAAACTGTGGACAAATGGGGTATTCCAAAGAGAAGCTATAGGCCAGTGGGTTGTTCCCTACAACTAATCACTGATACAGAATCTAACCGACAGTCTACTGCATTTGTGTAGCCTTGAAATGGCTCTATACTCTGTGAAGACAATCATCATGGCACTTCAATATGTAAGAAGAGTTATCTTCCTTTATGTCTCACTTATGCAACTACATTATGAAAAAAGCATATGGGCCAGTGCCAGTTTTATACTGCTTATAATAGTATGTAACTGCTACACATTGTTTCCATGATAATATGAAAATACTGAATGCAGACAATTTAATTATTAAAAGCCACCTTGTTCCAACTTACTTGATGTATGTAAAATGTTGATGTGAAATATGCTGAATAGTTTAAGAGTTATGGTCCAGAAATGAAAATACCAATATTGTGGACAGAACCAAAGATAGAAACAGAAGGAATGAATAAAAGCTACATTTCCCACCCCCATTATATTACGAGAAGGATAAGGAAAATTGATTTGTTGACACGCTCAAAATGTCAACACTTTTACTAAGAGACATAATGATTTTTAACATTGTATATATATATATATATTTATATATATATATATATATATATATATATATATATATATATATATATATATATATATATATATATATATATGAAAATGGTATTTACAAAGTGTAATGTAAAGTGATAGACTTCTCGAGTTCTGCTCCAAAAAGAAAGTGTGAATAATTAAAATGGATAAAGGCATTAAAAATATTCAAGCTGATGAACTAAGAATGTTGACATCACTGGTACAAAATGTGATTCAAATTTCACTTATTTATGATAAACAGTTATGGAGTATCCCCCACGAAACAAAAATATGGATAATGGATGAATGGCTGAACAAAGTAACAAAAGCATTAACAAAATACTGGTGTGAAAAAGTTCATGGTAAAAACTACTTACGAGTTAACTTGTACCTTTTCCAAGAATATGCCGAAAAAGTTATCAACAAAAAGCAGCTTTAACTAAATTTGATGTAATTAAATCTGATTTGTTTATACAATGTATTATCACTGCTTAAGTTAAAATATATACGTCATGTTATATGCTGCCTTAGCTAAACAATGACCGATATATCCTTGACCTTGACATTTCAAACACAGTAGTATTAAGGATGTTTCATTTCTATTGTTACAATTCTAACTCCATCACCTTGACCTTTCAAACACAATATTACTAAGGATGTTTCATTTATATTGTTACGATTCTATGCTAATTATGACTACATTTAAAGAAATAGAAGAACAAAAGTCTGGTGACTACATTTTCAACCCCCAATCAAAGCAGTGCTTGAAAACATGTTACCTAGACCCAAAAATCAATGGGCTGAACAAGCTTGTTGCATAATTCAATTATCTTAGCTTCATAATGATTTCATCCCGAGCATGATGCAAACCCATCAGGGGAATTTGGAAATAAATTCAATCGAAACATTAATTGCAGATTTTTCTGACTGCAACCTTGTCCACATGGTAAAATTTGGAAGTGAGTCTGTCATCTAAAATCTTCATCATGTCCACATGGTAAAATTGGCAAGTGAGTATGTCATATAAAATCTTCATCATGTCCACATGGTAAAATTGGCCAGTCAGTATGTCATATACAATCTTCATCATGTCCACATGTTAAAATTGGCAAGTGAGTATGTCATCTCTTATTTTAGATTAGACGCCCGATGAAGTAATACGTATTGGCGTATTTGGATAAAGTCAAATATCCAGATACGTTAAACCTAGATTTATTGACTATTGGAAGAGGGAATACGATTAAATAAAAAGTGTATGTATAGATTACACCTTTCTCTTCTTTCAACGTGATATAGGCAATTAATTACTGGTGGTATCATGGACGTTAGCCTTTATTTATATCTTATTAATGAAATTTGTGATGACTATCACAGTGATTAAATAAATAACAAATAAGATAATTGTACATGATTCTCAAGGTGGACCAGTAATGGTCCGTGCAATAATTCGCAATTACCAACCTAAAAAAGCAACTTACGGAGATGAACTCGATGATGTTGTACAGGGTTTATTTAGAACAGTGGCCGCGAAAGCCATACCACTGCGATGCAACTATGAAAAAAGATTATCGACATCATTGGTGATAAAGCTCCTGTTTATATGATTAACATTGACGGTAATTAGTTTTCAGCAATTTAAAGATAGACAAGCATGATTAATACGCTCAAATAGTTTCACCGCAAGTTGTCCATTCTCAACCACCAGTGAAAATGGACATCACTGAAGATATGCATAAAAAACTAAGTAGAAACGTAAATCAAGACGCAAACCAAAAAATAAAACAAAGTTGTCTGTTGAAGCAGACACAACTATTGCCTCACGTTTGGTTGCAGGGAGTGGTCTCGTGTTAGACGACCATTTCAATAATGGCAATAATAATAATCATATATCCGATCCATCATTTGATGTAGACAAACCGGGTCAAGAGGATAAATCCGTACGCGATTATCAGTATTATTATTATGACACAAGACAACCAAACAAGCAAAAACTTCAAGTTCAGGATACAAGTAAATATTTCTTGCCTTCTGAAGGGTTTGTTGAAATAGAAGGTGAACTTGTAAAACACATGATACTGCATATAATGCTGATGTTAGGGTTGGTTTTGTTGATAACGTTATTTTCTTAAATATAGGCTTTATTTTATACATACAAAATTTGCACACTCATTGTGTAATTAATGTTATCGTGCTCGATTAGGTCCCGATTAATTAACCATACATTTTATCTGGTCCGATAAACACTGCCAGGATATTGCAATTATCTCTGATCAATTTAGGTACTTGAGTACACTGTTGAATGACATATATCACATCAGTGTTTTTGTGTCTCCCCCGGGAGAATATTCTAGCTGGATTGTTTTGTTTATCTAACATTACATCGTCGTAAACAACTAAATTATTGATACTCCCATCAATATCATCGATGCTAAGAGCTTCATCAATATCAGTAATAAATTCAATAATATCCTCTCCGGTATCTCCACTGCTCTCTCGTTATAATCTTTTAGTTCGGTATAGCAGTGTTGATCGTCTACACTCGGTGCTACCAAATATAGTTGATTCCATTTCATACACTTCATTATCAAATTAAGTACCAATTGTGTTTAACCGCTTCCGTAAGGATCAGTGATGATCATTCGAATTGAATTTGGTAATATCGAATGATGTTTGACACGCTCTATATTCTTTAACGCGGAGAAGTCAGTAATTTCCATTAGATATAACGTAACTATATTATGAATTTATATTGTGTGAAATGAAAAACTCATACATCGACATTTGACCCAGCTCCTGTTGTGACTAAAAATAACCGATATGCAATCACTGGCAAGTGTGCACAGTGCGGTATAAAAAAGAATTAGATTAGTCAGTAAAACAAAGCGGAGGTGCTACCGCTGCCAAGTTAACAAAGCTCGCAGGAGCTCCATGGGCGAAACACCCAGGATAAAAACACATCCCAGGGTATAATTATTGTGGTCCGGGAACCAAACTAGATATCAGACTCGATGATCAAGATCAATGATTACCAGGTGAATATCCAAACAATGCTATCGATACAACGTGTCATGCTCATTATGTTGAATATCGAAGTAAGGATCTTCAACAACGACACATCGCATATATAAAATTGATTCACGCGTTGAATTCTATTTCTGACAAATCATTCAAAGATACATTAGCTTCGTGGTTGATAAAAACCGCGATTAAGGGTAAATTAATGTTGGGTTCTGGTAATTAATATCATGGAATCGATGTATTATTATCCAACCGCATACTAGAAAGGCAATGCTGCAACTAGTAAACTCGCTAACGCGGCAAAAGTTAAAAAGTAAAAACATCACGTGATACAATGACGTGCTACCTTAACATGAACGGAGAAAAATAACCGTACTTTGATATCCTGTATCCGACATGGACATGGCAACAACATATTATGTAGACATTAAATATAGCACTGTAGACAATACATTATTAACGTTGCGGGCTGTGTATGACGTTCATGTAAGCACGTTTGCAACTCTACGTAGACATTTTAGAAACAATGATGAAATTGCAGATAGTTTCTTTGGTACAACGTTGACCGTTATCATAAAACTTTGTGATTTCAAGACTAGCACAGACACGATTACGATTTTCATGCTATTGCTTAAAGGCTCGGCAAGGTTAAAATAGCAAAAAAATAAAATATGAATAACGTGTACTCGATACAATGGATTTCTTTCACTTGGACGCGCAAATATAACAGCTGCTGTTCGAGGTATATACAGATCAACGGTAATTTCGTCTGTACAGTATAATATGTCATCAAATACTTCTACCGGCTTTAATAATATCAGTGCAATAATAGATAATGGAGCCATTGAAGTATTTATAATAGAATCCAGCAGAGATAATTTAGCATCCGCGTCACTCACATGATATGTAGATTTTCTAGTTAATTGAAGCTCATAATATAATTAACTATCCAATCAAGGTGCTACAATATAGATACAACGATGTGGGCAAAATACAAACTAATCTAAAATAAGTCATTTGATCTTGACATAATAACTCATTACATACGGAGTGAACTCTGTTTCATTTGTCAAATTATATGAGTAATAATATTGCCTGTCGTGGTAACCAGTTTGCAACAGTATAACGTTTAACACCTGCTGCCTCAGCGAGTTCACTAATCGATACTCCACCTTTTCAATTCCATTATTTTGATATTTTGATGATTAATTACCGGCACATAATACAAGCTTACCTTTCATCGCAGTTCTCACTAACCAATTTGCTAATGCTTCTTTGAAACATTTTTAAATGGAGTTTATCGCGTCAATTAATGTTACATTTGCAATATTTCTATCTTGTAGATTTTTACTATTTTAAGCTACAAAATGAGCGTAGCATGCTTTACCAAATTCATTTATAGGATATTCAGCGAGTCTTGGCTGATCCTGATTATCAAGTCGGATGTCAAATCTCGTTCCAGGACCACAATAATCATAGCCTGGAAGGTGTTTTTTCTCGTGTATACTTAACCGATCGAGTTCCCGGTAACATTCCTAATTTTGCTGCAATATGACCTCCTCGTTTTTTAGATTAATGTTTGGACTACTAATAAATTTAAATATCTTTGTACCACATTGTTCACACTTACACGTAAGTGCTGACCTGTTAGTTGTTTGTTAATTAACCTGTAAAAGTACGTGTCGTGTATTTAACACAATATAGATACCTATTATGTATTATACAGTATGGGTTTACTTGATTTTTCAGCGGCAAGAAAACGAGAACCGTTCAAACACCATGCAGCGCTGTCGACGTTTATCCGAATGATTATTATAGATTCATCTGGAAGTTGTAAACTCACCAGTTGGTTATTGTAATTATGAGGTGGTTCAAATGGGACAAGTTGTATTAAATATCTCCGTCTCTGGAAGATCAGTAACGTTACGCAATGCTAAAATACTTCAATCAAAATAAAAAGCCGATAAATGAGGACGGTGAGCATATTAATAATTATATCACTGATATCGTATAAGCGCTGAACGTAGATTCCTAATGTATTTATTAATAATTTAGTTGTGTACGATTATATAATGATGGATAAATAAGTAAATCTGGCAAGAATATTTTCCCGAGGTAGGCAAAAAAATGCTGATGTGATTTATGTTACTCAACGATATACACAAGTAACGAACGTTATCAGAGATAACTGTATTACTTTAGCTGTATTAATGGTGTTGATACACATTACGTTCCAAAATATTCGTCTGACTTGGTGTAGCGGAGACATATATATAATTAAATTCAAACACTTTTTCTCCCGTGGAGAAACTACCCCGAACGGATGTAAGACGATACATTTGCATGATCTTAGATCACGATATCGAATTGTTCTTTAGAAACTATTTGGATAATTCACAGAATCAGAGAGGACGTGACCTCAAATAATTGTCAAAAGGTATAATCAAAAATAACAAACATACAACGACACAAAACAGTAACATCATTAACTAAACCCAAGAGTGACTCTCTAAAGTCTTCGGTTCGACGTTATTGACGTTATTTGTTTCGTGTTTGTGTCAATCCTTTGTTTAGCAAATGTAAGTTTACAAAATCGAGCTGGGTTCACCCTCTCTGGTCCTAATGGTCTTGTTGTATATTTATACTGAGATGTTAAAAGTTGCGAAGGGTTTTATATCGATTATATTATCGTTTGCCGCATATATGTTTATGTATCACTTCTAATCCCAAGGACCGTGTATAACTCAAAATCGTAAAACGTGTCGTGTAATTTAAACAAATTAGACAAGTATGTTGTTTCTTTTTGTTTTAAGATATTAAAACAAGCATGAAGATTTCAACAGCTGAAGGTACTGCAATTATTGAATATTTCATACTTCATTGATTTATGTGTCTAGACCGTCCAGCTACAATGACTTCTTCGATATTACGAACACGATCATTTACGACACTTCAAAGTATTTATCTGCGATCGACATTCCGGACCTTTTTGCCAAAGTGCAATCAATCATAATTACGGTTGACAACACAATTGAACTGAGTCATCTTCACCATACGGTTATGATATAGAAATGCATTAAACAGCATTTGTACCTGTATCCATGGATTTGGTATATAAACGTATAATTAAAAGCACTCCAAAGTCATCTGAGCTCATTCAGATTCCATCATCACTACAATTTGAGTAAATATGCTTAATATTGCCTTCCCAAACCGATGGTAACAGTATGTCTCTTTTACCTGAGCAATCCCCATCATTTTTCAAGATAGTTATTGTAAAGCCTTAGTCGAAAAGAACACATTTGACCATAACCGTTGAAAGAACTATCGCACTGTTTCTAAGATATTTTCACTCTCTCATTCATTTAAAAACGTCTTATAATTACTTCACCGTCTACAGCCTATAGTTGGTAATCACGATAAGGCCGTATGATGTTTCAAGTCCTCCTTAGTCAATAGACACATATTAATTGGCTTCACGTTCAAACTAGAATGAAACACAAACATGATCATCCACTATGACACATCTCGCTGACAGACTCCACTCAATATCCCTATCTGACCTCACTCGTGTGTACACTCAATATAGAAACGTACACTCCTCTTCCGATATTTTCATTCTCATTTTACTCACTGTTCAAGTTAAGTAATATATACTATATTTTTTTGCGGTTCAGGGCCAAGTTACGTGGCAGGAATATCTCACAGACGTTGGACACAAGGATCCCAATCAATTGAGCCTCGTAAAGTCACTTAATTTAACAACCAGATAAGACTTAAAGACTTAAGAAAGTTCGTCGCTTTTTATTGTTAGAATGTTCCTGTTCTGTAATTTCGCGGTATTTCTTGTTGTTACATCTTGTTGCAATATATCATTTTGTTATATATTATTGTAAAGCGTTTATAACTTATATTATTAGGCGCAGTACTATTTTCGTATTATTATTATCATTATTATTAATATTATTAGTATTATGTTTGTTATTATTATTATTATAATTATTATTATTATTATAATAATAATAATAATTATTATTATTATTATTATTATTATTATTATTATTATTATTATTATTATTATTATTCATCGCAATACCTGCATAGACCAGATCTTTAACAATCAAAAGCACAACAACGATAATACAATTTATATTCACATACAGTTGAGTTATTTAAACCAGTATAATATAAACTTAATATATACTTAAACAATGGCAAATAATAAGAATTGTTCTATTTACATGTGTGCACACAATGGAAATTCAACTGTATTTACGTTTTTGCGTTTGTGACGTTTGTGACTCTCGTTGGTGTCGGCTGCTTAAAAACTGGAATCATAGATCTACTGTAGCATATATCCAGTTTATCACCGTCATTTGTCATAGTTGGCTCATATATAATCATTTCAATTGAAAAGTGATCGCAAAGGTCAAATGCATTTGGAATTGTTGCCATTTTATTCAGTTAGGTGATTAAAATTAAATATGATTTTGTGAGTTCGAAAACTGCAGGCTGCACCTTTTTCGCTGACCAGTTGTTTGTATGTTCGTTTTTGATAAGTTATAAGTATTTGATACATGAGGTTGGGTTAGGCATTTTGAATTTTGATGTAATGAGTTATGTCCACCAATTTAAATTCATCCTTACTTTTACAGTGTTATATTGGTGAATGCTTTAACACATTGGACTACTAGCCTTATACAGCAGTATTAACAATAGCTGTGGGCCTTTCATTCTTGTTATGTCGTACATGCTTTTATTGCAGCATGATTCTACCAAGACGTAGTGAAATTGACTTACGATTACTAGGTTTCTTTATAATCTCTAATCGTCAAAGGATTTTGCTATCCCGCCTACTGATTCTTGGTTCAAAAGAGTTATGACCGCTGCTGTGTTATTATCATACAATTTAATTTTCTTAACTTTACTTGTGATCTGTGAATTTAAGACAAATTTGATCCCATATGTATATATCTGAATGAGATATAAGATGCGTTTACATTCTGACATAACATTCATCACCATAATCTATAACGACGCAATTATAAAATCAATTCAGCAGTGTAATGTTTTACTATTTTTTTTCTTCAAATGCTTGCTGTGCATTGAACCATGCCACTGAAGGATGTTTATGGAATTGCATGTGCATCTTTACATTGATATTGTTATTTTTAATTGATATAGATTTACCTCATTGTATATATGTACACCTGTTGTTTCTGGCCCTACCTATTGATCTATGAAAATAGGACCACCACTCATTAACAGTTAATCTTTTCATTATGCTATTGATAAGATATTTTATATGGTTTTTGTTTATAATGTTTTGAAGCAAACTTATGAATATTATAATCCTATTTTAATCCAAATGTAATTTTATTTAATGCAGTGCTGACTTCACCTGTAAAATGAATTGTCAATAAAAACTACATGTCTTTAATTGAACCTCGTTTAAATTGAAGGTCCTGATTGTTTGTCAAAATATAATAGATAATGGGAGCTTTTCTACATATCCTAAATGAATATATACCGAGATGTGAATGATTCTAGGGTAGAATATGAAATAATATTAAATTACAATTAATATCAATGATTATTTTATCGTAGACACAAAGATAGTTGATGATTAGAGACCTATTCTGTTATCAGCAAAACGTATGTACTAGGTTAATAACTAACATTATATTACCTATGAATGCCATCATGCTTGTTTCTCAGTCTTTCCAGTATATTATTTAAAATATATTGTAACGATCTCAAACAGAGGCATAACTATAGTTATATTTTGTATCATCGTTCCGTTGATTAAGGTATTGATTCTCGTAAAAGGTGATGCATACAATATTACACATCAGTATATGTCAGTTTGTGTCACCGTTACGTACACACTGCCACAGTCGTTTATACATTTTTGATACTATACATTCTACATGCTACATGCTACACGACAAGAGTGCCTTAGTATAGTAAAGTGTATTAGGAACCAATTTGTAAATCAACCATGTACACATATGTAGAAGATTATTTATGCAGGCGTTGATTATATATTTTTATTTTTCTTTGATTTGAATGTAGAGATGATGTAGTTTGCGATGTGAACGAGTTCATAAAGGAAACTGTAATACAAACAAACGAATCAGCGTGATATGCGTAATGCCATCAACAAGCGTGAATCACACAATATTCGATTACCATTCTGATCCTTGAAACAGTAGTTTAGGGTCATACTCGTTACACAGATCCACATGAAGTTACATTCTCATTATTGCTATGAATTGAATGCAGCCCGCAACAAGTTCAAAGGTCGATGTGAGCATTAATATTGTGCAATCTACTGATGACTATGCGATTGTGTATTTTTTTACATACATGATAAGTTCAATTACTTTCTGTTTTGTAGTGTATTCTTTCTCTTATTAAGGCGCAGGTAGGGAGACGAAATGAGTATATGCTTAAAATGTTACTACGTTTGTTTTGGGAAATATAACTCGCTCTCTCCCACTACGTCTTCGCTCCAAAGGTTGTGTATTATTACTCACCCCACCCCCACAGCCTATACATATTTTAATGTATTAGTTTATCTAATATACAGCCGTTAATTTCTTAATACATGAGCCTTAAATACCACTGGATTTACAATTTAGCAAATATAGTTCACATATACAAATTCACTGTTACTAACATATTGTACTGTCCTGATCACGCTCAGTTTCTTATATTCAGGTATACCATGATCATATAAACTCTGATTTCGCAGTTAAGATCATCAATTTTGTTGCCTGGCAAATTCATTAGAAATATATTGCACTGACACAAAACTGAAAGATATGTTTAATTTACCCACAGGTATATATATAAAGAATTCTGTACCGAATTCCTAACACACTCTTTGTGACTTGTAAAATATGAAGGAATTAGCTGTTTACGTTCACGTCAACATTTTTCTCTTCGACATATCATTGCCAGAGGTTGTTATTTATTAAGAAAATATGCTGACAGAAGCAACAAAAGATTGACCTAGATTAGGTAAATATTATGTTCTGCTACTTCTAGTTTATTTTACAATCACTTCGGAAAAGTATTAGATTACTCAAGGATGTAACTAATGCAAATGTTCGTCTAACATATATGTTTTGAGACATGGAAAGGGATGCTTTCACCATTTAGCTCACAATAATTATGTAGACATTGTATGAAAAGTCAAATTATATGAATACATTATGAAATCTTACTAAGTGCGGAGATACAAAAATAGTTTGCGCTAATCAAAGAAACCATTTATAGCTATATCAATCGAATATTAAACCAAATGTGTCCAAGCATATGTTTTACAAGATGTGTTTCGTTAGTTAATACTGAAAACAAGAAACATGCTTGTAATGGCAGTCAAAACTATCACCATCTTGTACTACTAAATCCTATTTAATATTGCGATAGTAATAGGTTGTACATGTACTTTCGAAACGATATTGTTGAAATTACCATTTAGGCCAACGAATAATAAATGTATGAATGTCTCACCAGGTATGAGAATAAAAGTATCAAAAATTATATAAAGCATTATAAAAATCATGCAGGTCGAATAGTTCCTGGACATGTGTCTTTTGAATAGACCTCACGGGTAAATCGTCTAAAGTTTTTCCTCAAATTTGCTAGTTCTCCCATCTAGAAAAAAGTAAACTGTTACTTAAAAATTATCGATTCCTTCTGACTATACCAACTCAAGAGAAATGCTAAGGGAGTGAAGCCAAACAGAAAATCCAGAGACGGAGTCCTTAAGGCTACTTGGCATTATTTTCAGTGTCATCTCAGCAACTAATGCGACGCCGGAGGTGTTATGTCGAAATCGCTTGTCCTTTTCCTTGGATCCATTAGCTGTGTAGAGAGGAAGATCAGCCGCATGGCCAACAAATAACAAATAGGACACCCCAACCTTGCTTCAAAATGTCGATTCAACAGGAATCAGCATTTTACTGGTTATAAGTAATCGCTCGATTGGCGTAGAGTCTGACACCAGGGGCTGCTTCCGACGGTGGGAGAGACTAACAGGTCTCGCTAGACAGCTACCGCCCGCTTCACGCTGGGCAGCCCCAATGCAATAAGGTGCCATGCCACCACATTTTGATTGCCTTACTGCATGCGTATGGTTTTATGTCCACCGAGTCCACGGGGACTGCAACTATTGCACAAATAAACAGCAAACGTAATCAAAGAGTCCTCGAGCGAGGTACCGGGACTATCTGGACCATGATGACTGGAATCTCATACGATCTCCAGGCAATCAGCAATGCTCGAAAAACTAAAGTCATCGATGACGAATTTTCATGACTCAATATTAACATCGCCCCACTACAGGAGACAGGGCTATCAGATTCCGGGTCCCTAAGATATGAGAACACCGTGTTCTTCTGGCAAGGAAAATGTGCTGACGAACCCCCAGTCTAAGTACTCTTGAACCATGTAGCTCTACCAGCAGCAAAGTGCACAGCTTAGCACGGCAGTGAGATAACAAATACGTGCTCCAGCTCTGTCAGAGCATCCAGTCAGCAGCAAATATTGGAAACATTATAATCATGAACGATGGCATAAAAAAGCAATGTGTCCAACGAAGAACGTGATAACTTCAATTCAATCCGACAAAGGCGATACCATCCACCACAAGGGCAAGCAGATGGAGCGTTGGGTTGATAACAACTATGAATCGTAATCCAGAGGGAACCATGTGACCAGCGATGACCTCGACACCATTGAAAACATCATGCTCATGGTCGAGCCTCCCGAAAAACCTACCGTGACAGAACTAAAGAAGACCTTCGATAATCTGTCTTTTTTAAAACCTTCGAGAAGGATGACGTCACAGCAGATGTAATTAAGTGTGGCTGCAGCGTGTTGCTCACATAACTGTAAGATCACCTCTGCAAGTCCTGGGTGGAGGTTGCAGTGCCACAGGACATGTTTGACGCCAACATCGTAAAACTGGACAAAAACAAAGGCGCTATAATGGAACACAACAACTAAGGGCTATATTATTTCTCTTATCAGCATCGTCAGAAGTCTTCACATGCATCATCCTAAACAGACTGCATATTTTTGCTGTCATAGAGTATCCAGAGTCGAAGTGAGGGCTTTGCGCAGAGAGGTCCAGAATCGACACGATCTTCTCAGGCAACAGCAGGAGAAATAAAGAGGACAAAACAAGCCCCTCTGTCTGGCCTTTATAGACCTTGTAATATTGATTACAACAATATATGCGACACATTAAGGATCATTGTATGGTCCATACATATAAAGGTTGTTCTGGCAACAAATGCGTATATAGATTAACATTTGTATCGTGTACAACAAAGACGAGAATAATTACAATTTGCATATACGTTATATAATACATCCATCTAATTAAATTGTGTACACTTTGTGCAAGAACAAATACTGAACCAAATTGAAGCAAGAATATACATTTTATTTACTTGAATCATTATACAAATAGCTGTGATAGAAAAAGTATAAGATGCGTCCTTCATACAAACATTCGTATGATTAAACATCAATAAAATCTAAATCTATAACTGACTTATGTACAATTTATAAGTTACTTGCGAGTGTAGTCTGTATTTATATGGTGATAAAATTACCAGTACACAAGGCTATTTCTAAATGATTGATAATAATTTCATTTGAAAAGTAAGACAATGTATGGAACTGCTTTAATATGACAGCAAAGATGGAACTGCTTTAATATGACAGCAAAGAACGATAATCACATGAACATTTATATTTGTTATGGTCATATAAACTGGATACATATATACATTTGGTTTTGAAAAAGCAAGTTAGACCCCGCTTGACAATTCTAGGTAACCAATTCATTATAATCTAGCCTTAGATATATATTATTTCAAATTTAGGGTATATCTATATTGTAATTTGGAAGTATTTTACTTGAGGCAATGTAATGCTATTGTGTTAATTCGGGTTTCGGTTATGATACCGTTCTCCATATAATCACACCCCAGCAATCACAGATCCATGAATCGATGTATAAGATGATTTTCATTATCGCACTGAACACTTACTTCAATATGAATTCTACGTAAAGGGTCATTTGACCGAACAAAACGATATAACAAAGCGTAAATACAATCAGTGGTAGTTTAATATTACGAACATATCGATAAACAACCTATCCGTGTGGGCTGAGCATCTTTCATTTGTAACTGTTATTGAGATCCATTCGGTATTGCAAACCACAACACCTAGGTGGCGAGCGTACGTCAGGTGGTAAACGAGTCATGATACTATTAGTGGGTTATCATTTACTTCCATGAAAACCTTTTTTTTTATTTATATAGTATGTTATATTACAATACTGACAGTGCTATTCTTGATTTTTTTTCAAAGAATATTTATTTATTAGGATATAGAAATCGCAATCATGTTAGCATATAAACAAAGTCCTACAGACATCACTGCACTGCGATCAACCGAAATAACAAGCTACACCAAAAACAATGACGTGTAAGTGCGGAAATCACATCAGATAAAGATGTGCATAAGCATAGGGTTTACGTCAGCGAACATGTGCAAGATACTTCACCATCGCGAGTTGTATGAAAAGGTCCGATGTTTTGCGTTTTATTTAAAAACAGGAAAAAAAACAGACATATAATTAAATATGTAAGCAAACACACTAGTCATTATTTAAATGCAGTGTTTACAAAAGCAAAAGGTAACAACATCCGAACAATTAAAAATTCTAACGCTATTATTATATTCATTATATTACATATATCTAAGGGTTCAGTGTGATATGAAGGTATGTGCATATTAGCAGTATCTGTAATAAAATGATGTACTATCTTGTATAAAATCTATTAAGTTGTACAGGATTATATATGTAAATGTATTACGTTGTGCTTAAGTGAAATATGAACATATTTTTCAAGGTCACAATACGTCACAAACGTTCTATCTGCGTCTTCGCTCTAGGTAATTGCATTGATATAATAGGAATTTGTGTATTAGACACGGCTCCGTAAAAAAAAGGAATTTCTTTCATTTTACAAAGTGTAAGAACAATCTTTGTTCTTAATTGTACTAATATATATGCTCGAGATAAATCAAATTGTACTTGATTCAAATAGTCAATTGATGTGAGTAAACAGTTTGGTTTGTATGGACAGGTGAAAACGATTCGTTCACAATCCTGTGAAATTCGATTAGGTGTCGAACTGGTCTAGGTAGGCCGAAACAGCATCGTAGCAGAACTTGAACTGATCCTGGAATAATTAAAATTTAAAATCGGTAGAGTCTGTAACAGCTTTGTCCACTTAATTAAGACTTCGAATACTGCTCACCACATTTATTTAACATATGGATTAATTATTCAGTTGATCATGTATCCATTATTATTTTACGAGGATTGTAGTGATTAACACACGTTTTTACTCTTCCATGCATATATCTTGATATTTTTTTTAATTTTAATTCACTTTTACTCGTTTCCTGTGCATCTCAGCCCTTACTTCATTACAGATTCCCCATTCGTTACGGATCATTGCCATCTTACCTCTGTCTGCGTGGGTTCGATTCTAAGATTCAGCTGATGTAGTTATGTGAGAAAGCTTGCCAGTAGCGTCTCGTGGGACGGTGGATCTTTCCATGGCTTATCCCGGGTTCGTCCTTAACCTTAATAATACTGGCCGCCATGAATAGCATATCGTGTGCTGAAAAATGGAGGTAAACACTACAACAACAACCTGTACAACAACAGATTACCCATACGGCTATATTTACAATTTGTTGGTTGTATCGTTAAAAAATTCATGATTGCGTTTTTGTGGTTATTCTTAAAGCTTTTGGAAACAACTTCTTACTAAAGACAAAAAGTAAATGTACATTTTCCATAATATTCATCTGAAAAATCTTGACCGCGATTATTACCATTGTTGTTATTTGGTCGTCTATGCTATAATAAATAACGCCATCATTATTTGATTTACTCATAAGTATTTCCATCTGGTGTATGAACGCGTTTTTATTATAAGTCTCACACACACACACACACACATACACACACACACACATATATATATATATATATATATATATATATATATATATATATATATATATATAGAGAGAGAGAGAGAGAGAGAGAGAGAGAGAGAGAGAGAGAAAGAGAGTTGTATCTTTTTTAACACTTCGTCCCTATTTCGAAATACGTTAGGTTGGTTGTTTCGTACATGTTTAAGAGAGCATATTCATTTGTATATTTGTAACTAGTTGTAGGTAATATGTTTATGCTAAATATCAATATAAATCTTACTGTCTTACAAGATGAATGGCATTAATTAGATAAAGAATATATTTCCTTCATAATGGTACTTCAAAATTGCTTGGTATTACAAACGAAGCGATATTCTGAACAAACCTTTCATTTTAATTAATATGCCCTTGAGTCTAAAGCATTCGAGACTGGATTAAACATGAATTACTAGCATATATGTAAAAGAAATACTGTTCAGTTATTACTGTACTTGAGCATCTTACCACATTTGGAATGAATTGAGGTCGTCTACTTCGCATCTGTTTGATGATTTCTTCCACAGCAACATCATGCTCAATTTTTGTCCGTTCTAACCAGGCGGCAACGACACAAAATAAACCACTTCTTTCTGCCCCATCCCTGATTCAAATGCATAACACATATTATTTTTATTTGTTTGGTTGATAAATAAAAAGGGAACAATATTTAATACTTAACGAGAGTTTAAACAATGTTAGGGGAAAAATGATGCACATGCAACTTGTGCATAAATACATGTGTTACTGTTTCAGAGTTGGCGAATAATTATAATATATTCTAGCTGGATTTCTCTCAGATTCAGCTAATGTGGGTATGTGAGAATGCTTGCCAGTAACATATCGCGGGTCGGTGGTTCTTACTGGGGCATTTTTATATAATGTAAATACCGCTCATTATTTTTAACATCTGTTGATCAACATACACCATTTACATCTTCCGTTGATTGGGAAGCTTGATATTTGAATGTCACCAACATCTTATCATTTTACTTTGCACTTTTTTGCTTTCTGGTCGATATTTAACCTTTTAGTATTTTAAACATGTGTAAATACAACCTATTGTATGTCGCTAAATAGCCGAAAAAGTGCTGGTGCGCCGTTAAAAAATCAAATCTATCAATCAATCAATCAATCACTCAATCTTTCTAGGGATTTTCCTGGTTCTTCCTCGACCATTAATAGTGGCAGCAATGTATAGCCCATCGTGTGCTGAAAAATGGGGTTAAGCCCTACAACAACATAAAATAAAATGTCTATATTGAACGTGCTGACTTGCCAGTTGTGTCAAATGTGCTCAAGTACCGTCTTGATGAGACACTTGAATATAATCCAAATTATCCTTTAATGAATTCAAGACAATCACAAAGTAATGTTCTAGTCCAAAAGTATCGAGCAATTAGTATCCCCAGTAAATAATGTAAATACACGAATCTTCTCAAATATTAAGTGAAACACATATAAACATGGGGATGAAGATACTTCAATATCTGTGCATACATATATATGTATAGTTTTACTTGAGAATGATCGTATTACTAATGTACATTATAACATTATTCTAAAATAGTGGGTAATTGTCCTTGACGTTGGGGAATAAACTGTAATGTGGAACATAGTGATTTGCGCTAGTGTTGTGTTGGTTAATAGGGGATGAAATGATGTTATATATTATTTTCGAATTAGTCCAGGAACACGAAAATAATAAGAGCGATTGGCATGACTTTAGTCTATTGTTTGAACATATATGCAAGCAGTTATTTTGGTGATATACTGCCAGTCTAAAAACAATCAGACACTAGTTAATTATTACATGCAGTGAACAACGACAGGTTTGTTGCAAGTTTCTTGCTGCCACCTCTGTATCACGTCAGTTTGCTTCAGCATTGCTGTCGGTGACTTGGGAACATTCATTTTATCTGTCCAGTATGTTGCTCTGCTTAAACGCACCCTCCGACGCTGGTAATGTTAACAAACTCATTAGAAATATGTACATATAAGAAAAACAGTCGAAAATGATTTTATATATATATATATATATATATATATATATATATATATATATATATATATATATATATATATATGTATATATTCAAGTGTACGAAGCAATTTATTTTGAAAGGAAATCGAACTCATAAAAAGTTAATTGATCATGAACATTAGGCAACACATTCGCACCAGATTATCACATTATTTTTTATTTATAATAAAATATTGATGAATCTGTATTGTATGTAATAGAAAACGCAATGTAATTCGATGTTATTCAGTTTAAGGCTCAGGTTTAAAACCAGGACTATAATTGATTTCAAGACAAACAATTATTTGCTTCATATAATTGATACGAACCTTTAATGGTAACCAATAAACGAACATTGATTTGAAGACTTGTTGAAAGTAGTAATGACAGTGATTTCACAAGCGCAATTCATACTAAGCATACATGTTCCCATTATCAGAACAATGAATACACTTTTGAGAGTTGCGTCATTTAGGATTCATTAAATATATCGAGATAATATACGGGAGTTTCGTTGCGTCTATCCCGCATATTAAACGTAAATTTAATAAAATAAAAATGCAACTTTGCACCAACATAACCAAATCCAAATGTAAACCCGTATTCAGAGTTCAGATTATAGTTTTACTTTTAAAAAATACTTAGTAACTTTGGGATTAGTGTACGTTTCAGCTGTTGTGGACATAAGTGTACAACGTAAGAGCTATAAGACGTGAAATGATACTGTTGTTGTCATTTTGCTTGTCTGTGTTTATCGTAAACTGTTATGAGCATGAGTGCAATACATATTTGGTACTCTGGTACTTAGGCTCTTGTTTATATGTTTGATGAACCGTTAAACAATGTACATGTGTACTAGTAAATGGAAAATGCTCTTAGCGACATTTCATTTAATTATCTGACCTCATTCAGATAAAATTCTGGAGTCAAAATATTTATGTATACAATTTTCTTTGAATCATCCTTACTTATTTTATTTCAGACGCTTTTGTACATAAAATAAAAACGTAGAGCTTATATATTTACATTAATATTTACAACATATATACATTTATTTTTTGCCTTTGATGAATATCACTAGACATTTTAAAAAGTGACAGTTTGAAGATTTGTGTTATGTTTGCTGAATATTCACTAATGCATTTTAAATTGTTTTTTTGTAAAAATGATATAAAATACACCATTAAAACACCACAAAAGATTGCTTCAGTTAATGTACTAACCTCATCATGGTAAGTCAGCAGCATGGTATAATTTGTGGAAATATCATCGGATGTTTTACTTTCAAGTGTTATTCTGAAAGGTACTATTTCTAATATTTCTTCGTTCTCTGTCCAATAGCGCTCTTCTTCCTTGAGTATCGATAAACAAATGTTTTAAAACTGATACGAAAAGGTACAGGAAAACAAAGAATTAACTCATTTAATCGCAAGATGTTATCAGTCTTAAATATTAACTGTACACGTAGAATATAGTTAAATTGTAAGACTAAATAATATCAACAGTATGGCTAAAATGCAATCGGTTCCTCTTTCACCCATATTATTGACTTTGTTGAACTTTGTCAAAGTGTTTCGAAATATATTTTCTGACTCTTTATGATATAGCACATCATTTAATATCGCATTTACGGCACTTTGTTCTCTAGTATCAGCCCTCAACACAAATGTTCAGTACGACGTAAACTGAAATAAGGAAGACTTCTCTAATACTTTGTTATACTCTTGCACTGAAGAATTATTTTATTCTGTATTTGTATCATTATGCACATACATGATATATACCCAAGCACAAACATGAACATTAATATACGCTGTATTATCATTATCAGAATAGGGTTATCTTACACAATCGCAATTGTATAATTCAATAAGAAACATTCAATTATCATTACCTCTCTATAAATGCTACAAGAATGGCATACGCCGATAAGCATGGGAGGCATCACCCCCTATTCATATTCTTCATTTAATACACAGTTGTCCTATATAACAAATGCAAGTATTTATGCATATCATCCTTGCTAGACTGATATCTTAGGGGGTGTAAAATTACTTTGCTACATGCACATATTTCTGTACATGGATTTGTTTTTAAAGCTAACTTCCAATGTACTAGGTGAGTTCAACCAACGGCACTAATACTGGTGCTATGTATAATGTGTATGCTGAGTTTGAGGTCAACCGTTTCATGTTGGAGTGGAATACTTGGGTAATTTTGATGCACGTGTGTTATAAATAATAACATTTTGGTTTCGAAGACATACGAAACCATTTATCCCATGTGTTGAGGTTTGGTTGTCTCCCTTAGGGAAGAAAGTGTGGCTTCGTGAAAACTTTAAACTTTGTCGATGATTATCAGAATCAGAAGTGGAAGAGCTGTGTGATCCATATTGTGGTAATGACTATTATATATGTTCCGTCTGACATTTCCTCTCTGCATTACTCCCTGCATGATCAACGTATTGGATCGCTGAAGGAAGTGTTGACGATGATGTAGCACAAATTAAGATTTAAACTGTTACGTGCAGCTACATTAACTTATTGGGGATTTGACGTAAATGATTAATATTATAGCACATTACATACATTTCTTGATATTATTAATAAACGCCTAATAATGTTTTGAATGATTATACCACTTGCGGGTGCTTTTTATCTATTCCAGTCATACTTACAAATAAAGCTCACATTAACACTATGAATTCCAGTTAGTTGCATTCAATATTTGGTTTTTACTTCATATACAAAATCAGTGTATTCCGTGACAAACGTTCTATTTCATGACAAATTCAGTTCGTCCTGTGTACGAGCCTTGCAATTATTTTACAACATGAATAAACCTTTTTCTTTTTATCATACGACGATGTATCGAGGGCGTATGAATGATGGTAATATTGGCCAACCCGCTCAAAGGAGAGAGATAGAGAGAGACAGACAGAGAGACAGAGAGAGAGACAGAGACAGACAGACAGACATAGAGCGAATTGTAGAGTTGGTAATTAACGCAGAATAGGGACTTAGATGAACTGTAAATATCTAAATATATTTTAATTACCTCTTGTTGGTTCGTCATTGCACTTAGTTTATATTCCACGCTAAGTTCCATACGCCAATACGTTAATGACTGACAGTACATATTCAGTACACAATTAGCTAACTTGTTTGCAATGCTCTGCTTTCTTCATAAAGAAAACAAACTTAATGTAAAGCCATGAGTGTGTCTTACATTTATTAAAAATGTGAACAAAAATATATACTGAAAAGGAAAATAATTATCTCGTTAATGTGCTTATAATCTTGTGACCAAGAAAAAAGATTGTTTTTTTTTTAAAAAACTAATTTTTACATTAGTTTAAAAACTAATTTTTTAAAATAGTTAAAAAAAAGTAAGTTGTTTAAGTTATATTTCGGTAGGTGGTGTTGATATTTGTTTCATTAGCCGATTCTAGTGCTTCCACTATTAGCTCTGTGTTAAAGCACCGACTTATCATGTGCTAAAACTTTTGTTAGGGTTCAACGGTATACGCCTCATCGTTGCAGCTAATCTTATTCTACCTCTTTCTTTCTAAAATGTAGAATAATATGTTGGACATCTCGAATATCTAATCTAGTCTAATTGTATTAGGTGTAGATCGTTTATTTAATCATAACCTATTTATACATGCACAAAATCAAAATTATGTAATCTAAAATAAAGTCATATATATACTCTTCATACACAACCTTTTCCACTGATACTGTATGCTAGAATTTCCAAAATATTATATTAAATAGGAACAATTACTTGTAAACTTTATTCTTATGAGCAGATTTATTTAAAATTAAACAATAACTACCCAATGTCATTTTTAAGCACTTTATACCTACTTAAAGATATTCAAATGTCCTTACAAATGGTTCCTAATTTCAATGTATAAGTAATAAGGCAAGCATGCTATAATCGATTTTAATAAGCTTTACAAACACATCTTCTAAATATCCTACTGACTTCATTGTTTCAGTTTTGCAGTTGAACTGTAACTTGACACCTTGTATTTGAGTATGGTGCTTTTAATATCATTTTTACCCAAAATATATGCTTGTAAATTGAACAGTGACTAACGAAAAACTTCTTTATTACAGACATCCTATTATAAAAATTTTTTGGGGAGACTTTAGAAAATTTATACACAAATATATCTTCTCTTCTAAAACTTATACATGTACCATATCACCTGAAATAGCTAAATTTAAGCCCTATAATAATTACCTAAATAATTGAAACTCCAGACAAAAGCACGAGTGTGAGTGATGAATACATCTACATTTTCTTCCGTTTTGACATTTTATTTTAATATTATTGATCAAATGTGCAATCAAACTTGGCGTGTACCTTACAGAAGCCTAAAGGTTACTCTCTAGTTTTCTTCCCATCAGCAATGCCATTTAATACCAATTTAAATTATGAGTTCACATTGTGTTCAGAATCTCACTGTTTTTTATATTAATGTTTGCAATTTGAAAAAATACAAACAATCAGATATTTACCACCCATGATTGCTCATAACATACGTACATTCATCACTACGGATAATTCTTGACAAAAAAGCCAACTGCACTCCAAATATAATGTATCAATAAGACGCAAAACATCATTAGTATTAATAAGTGCTACTACATCATAGATGCGACTACATTTATGAATATGAATTGTATTGTTATAAGTGAGAGGACAAAGACAAGCTATGTGTAGACGCAGAGTTAACTCTTCAAAACAACGTAAGGAGTGTTCCTGCATAAATGAAAACCTGTTCACATTTCAATCCTTTGTAAGCAAGGTAATGTGATACGTTGTAATTAATGTCGATCTTGATTCATATTTATTAAATAACATCGGACACTGGGGTTTAAAATATAAAGTTGGCTTCAAAAGGAAGCACCAAACAAAAATCAAAGATATAGTTCTAAAATGTGACATTGCACCAATTTATATCAGTCGAAGTTAATCAAACTCAGCGGAATGTAAACATCATGATTACATAGCTACCTTTTGTCCATAATGTTAGGTTATAGATAACGTCTTGTTGTGCGAAGAATATTCCAGAAACAAGCTTGTTTTACAATTCAAGGAATGTTGTATGATAGTGACTCTTATCTAGGTCAGGTGTGGATGTGTATATAGAGGGAATTGCTTCACAGATAATGTATTCCTATTTTAAAGATCAGCCTGTGAAATGTCAGCGCTGTCCAGATACATTTTGTGAAATTTTTATCATTGGTATTGTGCAAACTATTTAAATCCCATGGAAAATGCGCCCATTTATCTGCTAATCTGGGTCACAATCAAAACAGCTAGTGATGGATACGTCTACATTTATGCTGCAGATTTGTGTCAGTTTTATCCTTAGATTTACTATATACATTCCTTTGAAAGTTAATAAGACACTATGTAAGTCTCTCTGCTTAAACTTTATCCTAAAATATTATTCAGTAGATCATATGGTTTTACAATATCTCTAAAATATTTGATATGAAGAATCTGCAACGGGATTATTAGCCACCATCTTGATATATGCGTTATTTAAAAGTGGTCCATTATTTGAAAATGACATTTGAAGTTAGGATAAAACGAAGTGTACTCGTATCGTCATAAATTCACTATCTGGGTTGTCGAAACAAGTTTCTTGATCTAATTTAAACGTTTGTTAGACAGCATTGTGAGTGCTCTCATTATCTATCTGTACTTGATGTTCTGAAGATACTGTTCGTGAAGGAGAATGGATGCGAGAAGATAAGTGTTTTTCAGTTTATTGTAGGGATGTAGGGTTGTATGTGTATAGCTCGATCAAGTCACAATAATTGCTTTTGCTGTGTACACAAGTTTCCCTTAAGAAAATAATATAGTAATAAACGTACGGTTAAAATACAATTGACAAACAAACCACCCAACCAAGCAAGTTGTTGTTCTTGTAGAATTTACCTCCATTATTCAGCACAATATAGGCTAGATATAGGTCCATTGTAAATGGTGGAGGAAGAAACCTACAAAACATTGCGAAGATGATAGATCCACGAGAAGCTACTGGCACGTTTTCTCTTGTTCCAAAGCAAGCTGAGCCTGAGACACAAAACTATGCAGACTGATGTGAGATGGCACTGAACCGGAACGTTGAGCGCTTTAGGACCATCGGGGATCCACCCACCAAATAAGCAAGTAACAAACATGCAACATCAACAAAAGACAACAGCAAATAAAATTGTCTGCCGTTGAAAGTATACATACGATCAAGTGTGTAATTTCAGAAATGAGTTTTCCATACTAAAGTATCTTAAAGTACTGAAATTTCAGCAGTTGTATATTATATATATATATATATATATATATATATATATATATATATATATATATATATATATACATATATATGTGTGTGTGTATGTGTGTGTGTTTGTGAGTGTGTGTGTTACTACCATATGATCTTAAAACAAGTACACATACATGCAATCATATATACATGCATTGATACATACAGACCGACCGACAGACAAACATACATACATACGTACGTACGTACGTACGTACATACATACATACATACATACATACATACATACATACATACATACATACACACATAAATACATATATACATGCATACAGGCATACATACATACATACATACATACATACATACATACATACATACATACATACATACATACATACATACATACATACATACATACATACATACATACATACATACATGCATGCATACACACATACATAGTTCATAGGCTGGAGAGTTGTAAACAAGCTTTAAATATGATTGGTTGTTTCCAAGGACATTATGGAGCTTTTTACAAACATCTTTCTATTTTTAGTTGGGTCATACGGTGTTCACGAGATCTTTTGAACGTAAATTTGTTGTAAAGGTTCTAGAAGATCATGTGACCCATTCCTTGAAGGTATATAAATTACGTTTTAGAGCAAACAATTAAGTAGAAGTTGGGTTGTTAGAATCCTAGGTTGTGTGTCGTTTTGAGTTATTTTAAATTACCTTGTACTGGAAACTAGTTCAATTCGTTTGTATTAAGATGATTTATTTTGTTTTTTATCTGGAAAAAAATTGTTCTCATTGAATTTCATAAGCCCAGAACTGACTTCATCACGTGACTTCGTCTTCCATCTTGGATGCGTCACTAAGATTCGAACTGGGAATTATTAGGACATGTTATTACCAGGACTTTTGGATTTGAGAATTAATCTGGAAATTCATTCTTAAAACCGTAAGTTTTTTTTTTCAGGAAAATATTTGTGCTTAATAAATTGTTTATTAAGTTTTTACAAGCTTGTTATTTTCACTCTTTCTATGTTACTGTTTATTCAAGCCTAAGCATGTAATAATACATACATACATACATACATACATACATACATACATACATACATACATACATACATACATACATACATACATACATACATACATACATACATACATACATACAAACATACATACATACATACATACATACATACATACATACATACATACATACATACATACATACATACATACATACATACATACATACATACATACATACATACATACATACATACTTTATAAGCCAGCTATACGTTATAGGCATATGCATATATATTTGCTTGGTGAGAAAAAAAAATGTTGATATAAGTGAAGAATGTCTTCAAGTACATGCATGACGAGCAGTCTTGTTTATTTTATTAGAAAGAAGTAGTTAGTCAATGATTTATTGTCTGTTATATCTTGATAAAATATTACTGTCCCGGTTGAAAATCTCCAAGTCTCCAATAGGTTATAAAAGTTATAAAGACGGGTTGTTAAAACGTAATTTATAGTTTTTCACAAATTACGCAAGAATACTTGAAATCGGAATGCTAGCGTCTGCATCAGGAAGTGCAAAAGGTATGAAACGAATAATGGGTGTCGAGATAGGAAGATTAAAACCTAACATAACCTAATATTATTTTAACAAAACTGCTCAGTAAAATGAAATTGTGCAACACACACACACACACACACACACACACACACACATATATATATATATATATATATATATATATATATATATATATATATATATATATATATATATATATAACCTACAACGTGATTTACTAGGTGTTGTCGAAAAAAAAATCTTCCAGCCAGGAAATAGTAAGAAGAATAAAGAAATTTTAGATCAGGTGTGAAAGGTTAATTATTTCGAGTTAAGAAAATACGCGAATTGCAGTTACGAAAAAACTCGCATTCCCAAACCCACCCATCCCCAAGTAAATACATTCAATGGTCGTACTGACTGTGCACGTGTTTATGTGATATTCATTGTTACTCATTCTGTATTTGTTACAATTTATAACAAACGGTGCAAGGTGTATAGGGCAAATTCAATTCTTTAAAGTTTCAAATACAATTTTTTAAGTAGCGATTTTAATTCTCATCATAAAACATTTATGTTTGAAAAGAAATAAAAACGAAGTTATGTGAGCGTTGAATACAAAATAAATTAATCTGAAGTAAATTCTCAATATAGACAACATTACTGATTTAGATTGCAAGGTTACAAAAGAAAAGAAAAGAGACCCAACTGGCAAAAAATAATTATCTTTAATACTAGAAGTCTGCCAAAAAGGGTCTGCTCTCTAATATTTCGATATACCTCAAATACAATAAATTCTACTGATTTTGCCAGCACAAGACAAAATTGACTAATTCAACCTAATTGTATATAATCATCTATTTGCCAAACGGCAATTGTTTTGTTATAGCTTTATCATTAAGAGATGTAAGATTGTAAAGCTATACTGTTTAGTTAAACATGCTCAATAATTAGAAAACGTTCTGAAATTCGAAATGGCAAAAAGAGCATTTTACTATTATTATAGAGTGTACATTTATGTGAAAGCCCGACACATCTTTGCCTGCGGTGTGAATCTTTCTTTTTCAGTTTGAGGTGAAGTGATATATATATATATATATATATATATATATATATATATATATATATATATATATATATATATATATAAATTATGCGTTTGGTAGCTATATTATTTTCATATTTCATTACATGCTATTTTAATGTATCGTTGTATGCTGGACTTTTCCAAAACTGAATTCATTTCGTCCTGACCTGACTAACTTTCAAAAATAATATTTCTCTTTATGCTAATAAGTAATACATAGCTAAATTATTCTCTATGTTTATGAGGTTAATTTCAACATTATTATTAAATGGAGAAGTAAATTTGTGTCAGGATTTTGTACTTTCGTAAGTGAACTTTACCTGTTATGGCTCTGAATTTGTAAACGTGCTGCATTCTAGAAGGGTATTTTTTCTAATAGGTAATGTTTTCTTTTGTAGAATGCTAATTGTAATCTGAGTTTAAGCAGATTACTATATAATCTTGTAATTCTGATGACGTGGTGATCCAGGCTTTAATGTCTAGCACTTTCAAGTTTTTTTTATATATTGTGACCAGTAGTTTTATTTATTTCCGGCTGCATTATATTTCTCTTCAATTTACTGAATTCAAATGATTAGTTTCTCTGAAAATACACAAGTGCGTTGATACAATTATTAGTGGGTTATTATTGGATTAAATTGGCAATAGGGTAAGTTGTTTGTTTCTAATTTTCACTTTCTATTCTAGGGAAAAATATATTTGTTAATGTTTACAAAAGCGTATTCTCCTTCAAGCTCTCTTGGTGCTTATTTTAAAAGTGCAGACTCGTAATAATATCAGCACTGTCATATAACATCAATTAAAATTACACGATGTTACATTGCCTTCAGAATACCATTGTCTTTGTATCTGAATATGTTCGATTTGCAGCAGGAAAGAATTAAAACATGTACAATTCATAATTACATATACCATATATTCGTCCTTGTGTAATACTGAAGCCAGTACTGATGCAGATCTAATTTGTTGAAGCGACACAAAACTACGGCACTCGAACCCACTAACTCCCGCTTCCGAGACGGAAGCTCCAACCACAAGGCCACCAGAGCTGTGTATGTGAAATTACATAATTGTTGGTTGGATAAGTTTTACTTAATTTCTTTATGTGCTATTGGTAATGTTTCTTGTTCAAAATCAGTGATAATAATATAAACAACTTTCTGAGTGATGATCATTATATTAGTCTAAGTCAAATATATTGTATTTTCATGGATAAAACTATATGATGATTGATATATGTTTTATTGTGATTTTATGAAGGGACATTCTAAATGCATCCATATCTTTCTAGAACGATGTATTTTGTTTATCTTTATCCGTGGCCTCGCTTTACGTTTGTTTCAGATATAAGTCTAGTTTATTTGCAAATTAATATTTTGTGCTTGATGGTCTTTGTGGAAACGATTATATACTTATTTTTTCCAGCTATTTTTCATTAGGGCTGGCATTCAATTATTCAAATTGTTTAATTCAAGTGATTCGTTTCTGGATTACAAAGTGCTCTACAAAAAGTAACAATTTATGGAAGTATAGACATGCGTTTAAAGCGAAACTTCAAATAAGGTTTTAATTCTTGCAACAGCGGTACTTCAATATTAATTTCATAAACGTAGGAAGGAAATTAGGAACTTATAACATAATAAAATGAATGATGTAATTAATAGAGTCAAGTTGATTTTTTTACCATCTTGTACGCCAAAACAAACCAGACGATTATATTGTCTCGGTAGATTGGCAAATGATGGCCTTTGTACTAAGCTTCAACATCCGCAAACTGCGAGTCGTCCGACCCGACACTGGACCGATCGAAAAGCATACACAAAATGATATGAAGTGAAATGTATACACGTGATGTGACCGGACTAACCGACAAGTGCATAGAGTGGACGTGTGGGCTGACCGGTAAAAATCGTTTGACATTACCAGACCTGATGTAAACACTTCACGTAGAAATAAATGAAGGTAAATTTAAATTTCAGTGTAAATAAGTCGTAACATTTAGCCACATATATAGGAAAGAACTGCTTAAGTAAATTACACATTAAATTTCCATTCACGAACACATTGCCTCTCTTAAGCCTAATTTCGTCTAACAAAGTATTTGCACTATTTCAAGATGCAAAGTTTAATTTCATTCACATTAAAATAACATGCATGGGAAATCACAGCATTGTTACGATTCTGATTTACATTATGAAAATGGATAGACAAAGATCACATGCAAATTCTTGTTATAAATTTTTACCAAATACAACTATAACACTGTAATTGATATAATGACTTTCATATAGATTTACTTTAAAGATTACTTAAAAAGTTTGTTTTCAAAAAAACGAAATTCACTTCAGAATATTACACCAATATTTCAATACAGTGCGATTAATAATGCTACGAAAATAACAGCACAATCGTCAACAATAGTGAATAACTTTAGGTTGGCTTGAGAAGTTAAAATAATTCATATATATTTAAAACATTATAGTCAATTTAATAATTAAATAACAATAAACTTTTAAAATCACCGACAGGATATACTTCACAATATCTAGATTCAAGCTTTGGCCTTGAGGTCACTCGTTCATTACTCCTAGACAGCAGTGTATGCTGCTGCAGAATACCGTGTTTGTCGGCAAAGTGATCATACTATGTAAGTAAACATTAAACGATGAATAACATCGCAGTGGGGTAAGTATTTACAGACATCCCAGTAATGAGAGTGATTGCATCCTTTCATAAGACAAGAAATGCAATCCTTATGTTACTGGGATATGGAACCTTCTTTGCCCCTTCTTGAATGACTTCTTGAGCCAGGAAGTCCATATTGTCTTCTTCATATATGTTGTAAGATTATTTGCGGAACAACCCATCCTAGTCCAATTTGTTTTCGTTGTCAGGTGCATATCACTTCCACGCCCATTTCCAAACTTTAAAATGACCTAATTATGTTTTTCTTTCATAGTGGAACATTTGTCTATTGAAACTACTATGATACGCCATCATTACATAGGGTAAGTAACAATCACAATGCTTATTAACGAACCTTGAAAAAAAATTGTTGCAAGGTTCTGTCGATCTTTTATACCATCCTATCTGATTGCGGTCGATTCGGTGCCGTTCAAGGTTTGCATATTTCTAGTTTGTCACAGACTAATGTAAATAAGTAAATAAGTTTGATTCAAATTTGCGTCCTTGCTCAATGTAAATATATCGCGGACACCCAAAACGGCAAATAAATTTAGTGTCCAATTTATCGGCGACCGTCTGGGGAGTGTGATCAGGTATAGAGAATGCCTCATTCATTTCGTGGATTTTTGAAAATGACTAGTATAATCTATTAGAACATTTCATTACTAGGACTTTGGTAATATAATTCGTAGATTATTCTTGGATTATTTTGATTGGATTTGATTCTTAAAACTCTAAGTTCTTTCTCTAGTTTTAATTTTTTTAATTAAATGTATACACGCACCACGACTGGACTATCCGACATGCGCAAAGACTAGACGCGTGCACTGACCAGTAAACGGGGTCCGATATAAACAGATCTTAAGTAAACACTTCATGTAGGAAAGGAAGATTGGTAACTTTCGAATTTCAGTGTAAATCAGTCATAATTAGCCGCATCGTATACTAAATAACTACTTAAAGCGAATTACAGACTACATTTCTATCCACCATCATGTTCAAAATGGATAATATTTTTGAATTACAAGTAATCTAACTTGTAGCTAGTAGAATATGTTTATCGGTTGAATACATGATGATGTACTTTTTCAGGAAAGGAATGAAACAAAGTGAAGCAATTACATCTAGAGATTTGACAGAAATAAAATTCACAGAAGCCTCTCTCTCATCTTTCCTAAACATTTACAAAATAGTGTTGAGTTTAAGTTTTAGATTTTTAAACCATTTTTAAACCATTTACCGGTCAGCCCACACGTCCACTCTATGCACTTGTCGGATAGTCCGGTCCCATCACGTGTATACATTTCACTTAATATCATTTTGTGTATGCTTTTCGATCGGTCCAGTGTCGGGTCGGACGCCTCGCAGTTTGCGGATGTTGAAGCTTAGTACAAAGGCCATTATTTACCAATCTACCGAGACAATATAATCGTCTGGTTTGTTTTGGCGTACAAGATGGTAAAAAAATCAGCTTGACTCTATTAATTACATCATTTATTTTATTATGTTATAAGTTCTTGATTTCCTTCCTACGTTTATGAAATTAATATTGAAGTACCGCTGTTGCAAGAATTAAAACCTTATTTGAAGTTTCGCTTTAAACGCATGTCTATATTTCCAAGAATGTTACTTTTTGTAGAGCACTTTGTAATCTTGAAACGAATCACTTGAATTAAACAATTTGAATAATTGAATGCCAGCCTTAATGAAAAATAGCTGAAAAAAAACAAGTATATAATCGTTTCCACAAAGACCATAAAACACAAAATATTAATTTGCAAATAAACTAGACTTATATTTGAAACAAAAGTAAGG
>JAQISU010000374.1:355000-526004 GCA_029339505.1 Unio delphinus
TTTCCATGGGATTTAAATAGTTTGCACAATACCAATGATAAAAATTTCACAAAATGTATCTGGACAGCGCTGACATTTCACAGGCTGATCTTTAAAATAGGAATACATTATCTGTGAAGCAATTCCCTCTATATACACATCCACACCAGACCTAGATAAGAGTCACTATCATACAACATTCCTTGAATTGTAAAACAAGCTTGTTTCTGGAATATTCTTCGCACAACAAGACGTTATCTATAACCTAACATTATGGACAAAAGGTAGCTATGTAATCATGATGTTTACATTCCGCTGAGTTTGATTAACTTCGACTGATATAAATTGGTGCAAAGTCACATTTTAGAACTATATCTTTGATTTTTGTTTGGTGCTTCCTTTTGAAGCCAACTTTATATTTTAAACCCCAGTGTCCGATGTTATTTAATAAATATGAATCAAGATCGACATTAATTACAACGTATCACATTACCTTGCTTACAAAGGATTGAAATGTGCACAGGTTTTCATTTATGCAGGAACACTCCTTACGTTGTTTTGAAGAGTTAACTCTGCTTCTACACATAGCTTGTCTTTCTCCTCTCACTTATAACAATACAATTCATATTCATAAATGTAGTCGCATCTATGATGTAGTAGCACTTATTAATACTAATGATGTTTTGCGTCTTATTGATACATTATATTTGGAGTGCATTTGGCTTTTTTGTCAAGAATTATCCGTAGTGATGAATGTACGTATGTTATGAGCAATCATGGGTGGTAAATATCTGATTGTTTGTATTTTTTCAAATTGCAAACATTAACATAAAAAACAGTGAGATTCTGAACACAATGTGAACTCATAATTTGAATTGGTATTAAATGGCATTGCTGATGGGAAGAAAACTAGAGAGTAACCTTTAGGCTTCTGTAAGGTACACGCCAATGTTTGATTGCATATTTGATCAATAATATTAAAATAAAATGTCAAAACGGAAGAAAATGTAGATGTATTCATCACTCACACTCGTGCTTTTGTCTGGAGTTTCAATTATTTAGGTAATTATTATAGGGCTTAAATTTAGCTATTTCAGGTGATATGGTACATGTATAAGTTTTAGAAGAGAAGATATATTTGTGTATAAATTTTCTAAAGTCCCCCCAAAAATTTTTTATAATAGGATGTCTGTAATAAAGAAGTTTTTCGTTAGTCACTGTTCAATTTACAAGCATATATTTTGGGTAAAAATGATATTAAAAGCACCATACTCAAATACAAGGTGTCAAGTTACAGTTCAACTGCAAAACTGAAACAATGAAGTCAGTAGGATATTTAGAAAATGTGTTTGTAAAACTTATTAAAATCGATTATAGCATGCTTGCCTTATTACTTATACATTGAAATTAGGAACCATTTGTAAGGACATTTGAATATCTTTAAGTAGGTATAAAGTGCTTAAAAATGACATTGGGTAGTAGCAGCAGAGAGGGTGAACAGACCACGTTTTCAAGCAAAAATAAGGCTTCCAGATCACGTTTTCGAACAAAATATGGCCTATAGATAACGTTTTCGAACAAAATATAAGGTTTCCAACAAATCTCATTTAACCCAAAAAAAAGTCTCAATTTTTGCAAAAACGGAGATTTTACGATTTTGCTCGCAACGATGTGGTCATCCACCCTCTCTGCTGCTAAAGTTTTCAGTTCTGGGTTAACAAAAAATAATAAATGATTTGATCAAGTCTTTAGGATGAAAATCATTTATGATTTTACAAACAGACTAATCGCTAACACCTCTTCTTGTAAATCAATCAGATTATTTGACTGGTCGGTGAGTTTAAAATTAATTCTGGTTAATGAATTATTATGGCATCGCATGTAGACAGGATTAATTGGGTTTTCAATTATTAAAAATCCTGGAGGAGCTGTTGGTGCAAACGAATAAAGAATATATCCTTGCTGAGCTTGATTTGATCGTTCGAGATTAATCTGATAGCTTCCTTCGATAACATCACATACTAAATTGAGCGCAATCACTGAGGATATATTCACGTTGAACGGAGCGATATGCCTGCCGCCATTGTCTGGGTCATTATTGTGTTTGAGGATTTTTATTTCCGATGATGTTGTTTTTCTCCATGTATCATGAATTATTTTAAAACCAACATCGATGGCATCACTGAGAAGTTTTTTTAGTTCTGGTACGTTATATCCTGGTAGTTTAAATGTTGGAATATCCTTGACGGGGATTTTATATTCATCTGCAAATAAATCCTTTGTTTCAGGGCTATTGTCACCTAATATCTCTTGAATAATTTGTGAATTAAATGTTTCCATATCATTGATGATTTTGTTGCATGTTTCTACGACGCTGATAAATTCATCTCGGGTGAGAGAGCCGGATTTAAGAGATATTAACAACAACGAAATATCGTTATTGAACGCTGTGAAATTTTCAGTGATTTTATCCTGTCGAATTAAGTATAAATCTTTCTTAACGATGGGATTTTTCAATACATTAAAAACATTAAATTTATTGTAATAGCTATAGCTTTTTATTGGATTATCGGGTTTTATTCTGTCGGTGATATAATCAGTTTTTTGTGGTTCGGGTAAATTAACGGTTTCCTCCAGAGTTTTACTCTGGGGTGGTAATTCAGGCCATCCTAGTACGGTTCTAATAGAACTCTTATAGATATCTACGACGTATCCTTCTGTGCTTATCTCAATCGCGGATGATAGCGTCGGCTCATGAACTGTTATAGCGATTTTTGATTCTTTTCCAGTAATCGATTTTATTCTACGCGCGAATTCATTATTGATTTGTTCGATTTGGTATGACCCTGTTGGTATCGAAACGACGTTCCAGTCTGGAGTTCCGTCGGGTTTATTCTTATTTGCAAACACTAAAGAATTATTCGGTTGTTGACAACCAAATGATTTTGATCTGATATTAGGCCAACTGTGATACATTCGTAGTTTTGCTAGCGCTATCTCCTTCACTGGGACCGGAGAGGGGAAATTCACACTGAATTCTGGATTCGTTGATGTTATTGATATCATGCTTGTTTGTACTGGGTTCGTGTTCTCCACTATTCGTTGAAGTAATTCCTGCGGTGTTGTCATTGTTATTATACTCATGATTTATTTCTAATTTTGGTATCGAGGAATCATAAATACTGACCATCACTGAGAACTCACAATCTGGTAATGTTGATATTATTGAGATCATTTTGTTTTTTGGGTTCGTGTTTTCTGATTCCATCGGTGTTGTCATTGTTATTATATTCATGTTGTCGCTCTAATTTCGATATCGCGGAATCAAAAATACTGACCATCGCTGAGAATTCACTATCTGATATAATTGTATTATCGAGTGACGACGATATCATCAGGGATAACTGCGAATATGCGGTTGATGCAATATGAAATTGAAGTAAGTAATTCTGCAGTTTACTCTGGCTGCATGATGATATCTTTTTTGCTATCCCGGTTGATATACCCCCGATTGTAGCCACCGCAGAAATGCAAATTGGAACTACGACCGGGGCAATCATTGTAGCCGATGCAAGTATTATTCCGGCCCAGTGAGAACGCTTGACACCGAGTATATAATAACGTCAATTGCGGTGATTCTTCGTCGGTATTTTTTTATTTTTATTTGATACTCCTCAGTGAGGGTTTTGAGTCTATTTTGAAATTCTCTGACCTGATCATAGCGACATTGAGTTGATGAAATCATTGTTATTTTAAAAACACTAGCGTTTTCAATTACGATTTCAATTTAGTTATTTGCTCAGATCTACTACGAATTCCAGATACCATGTTACTGATGCCCTATCCAAATTTTTATCATCGGCTTTTATCGTTAACCGTTCAGTTGTATCCTTGTCGATGATCGTTGAAATCGTATTGTTGACCCCGGATGAACTCGACAATGATATATTAAATTGAATTGGTGCTACCAGCGTTAATCGATAAATACCCTTGATAGTAGCTGTGATGGGTAAAATAGCATGTGGCGATATCCACTCAAATGTTCCAGATTGAAGTGTGTATAAGTTATTGCTGAAGCTATGATGAGGAATTTTTATTTTTTCAAGTCGCGGGAGATTGTTGTTGATCGTAGCGATATATTCAGTGATGTTATCTATAGTTATTTTAACATCTTCAGGTCTAGTATTTCGTTTGCCAAAAAATTTATCAACGATGTCAGTGTTTCTGAGGGTGATCAATCGTACTGTGTTAAAAAAACTTGTATGAACATCATAATCAGATCGTAGCTTTGCTAAATCATCGATTGCGGTTTTTATCGTTCCAATATTCGGTGCGGACACTGGTGGATCACCAAGAAATTCTTGTAGCGGTTGATTGAATTTAGTAATGGCTTCACCGGTTCTGCTTATTCCTCTTCGTAGTGCGTTAAAAGCAGTTATATGAGCATCTTAATCAGCTCGTAGCTTTGCTAAATTGTTGATTGCGGTTTTTATCGTTTCAATATTCGGTGCGGACACTGGTGGATCACCAAGAAATTCTTGTAGCGGTTGATTGAATTTAACGAATTCATCGTTGAGTGATTTTAATGAGTTTGCTGTGTTATCTACTGTTGTTAGTTTCTCTGTGACCGTCGAAACAAGTATGCCTGGTTTGAGTTTACCATCTTGAAACAGTGCAATAGCGTCATCGGCGGCGTCATGTCTTCGTGTTAAAATGTCATTCAATGACACATCACTGGATTTCAATTTACCCTGTTTGTCTTGAAATACAACTATTTCATTAGGATCAACATTTGTTAAGTTCAACGTCTCAGCTATTTCATCTTTGATTAGTTTTTTTACATCCTTGACAGAATCAGGTGGTGCAGTGCCATCGGGTTTTGGTTTCAAAGATCTCCCCCAAATATCAATCATGTTATTGTAAAACTCTTTCTCTCTCTAAAATCGTTTCGATTTCCAGCGATTACTAGTGTACTCATTAACGACAACATGTGGTGGTTTTCCGCTTGGGTTACTCAAGGAGTTAGAAATAGCGTCAAGGACATTTAATACTTCGCTGCCGCATATTGGTGGGTCAATCATCGTTTGTGTTGGTAGCGTAGAATACCAAGTCTTCATTGGAAGGGTTTTTATATACCGCATAAACTCTTTTGGTGGGGCTAATCCATATGAATCAAAATAGACAATCCCACGTGGATCAATAGCGTATGCAACCCAGTGAGTACCAGGTCCGGTGCTGTTATCTAAATTAATGATTCCGGTTTCAACGCTGTTTGGTTGATGTGGTAATTGATCTTTCATAAAGACACCTCTAAAGTTTTTAATCGCTAGTTTTTTAGCAGCATCCATTAAATCAAAATTGGACATAGGAATCTTCGATTCCTGAATTAATAAATCGTTCCTGGTAGTCTTAGACCCTTTCCGCTGTACCACGAATACGGGGTTCCTGGTAGTCTTAGACCCTTTCCGTTGTACCACGAATACGGGGTTCCTGGTAGTCTTAGACCCTTTCCCTTTTTTTTATATCCTTTCCCAGTTGCTTTCTTTAGTGCCATTCCTGCTGCAGTACCAACGGCTCCTAACGCAGCCGCTTTAGCCACCGCTGGGGCTGCTGCTGCAATCAATGCTGGAATCGCAGCTAACAACGGAAATATACCGCCTGTTTTAATCATATTTTTGATAGCAGCCGCAGAGAGAGTAATCTGAACACCTTTTTTGGCTGCAAGTGCATCATTGAAATGTTTCACCTGACGAGTTGTCAGCGATAGTTATTTGCACCACCAGTCATTTGGTTGGGTTTCAACGTGATTGTGGTTCCACATTTTTTAGCTGATTCCGATTGCAATTTTTTTAATTGACCGGGAGTTAACGCAACACTAATAACACTATATGACATTATACATAATTGATTGATTCTAATTCAATGAAAAATCGAGAAAATCAATCAAAGATTTTCTACTGGTGCATCTACCACTCTCATTCTTCCACCAACACCTTCAAGTAGCATTGATTTATCACTGAGAATGACAGCAACCGCTCTATGATCAGCAATAGCACCACGAGTCACATTAGCTCTAAAGTGTATATCAACGACAGACTGTCTTGTTAAATCGAGATGTTCCAGCGAAAAGTAATAGATCGGATACAGATTTTTAAAATCATATTGTGATATTTGCAAACCAGTATCCACATTTTGATCGCGTGCCATAAATGACAACAGACGATGATAAACTCGTGCAATATGATTTTCGATGTAATTAAGTTGTATATCCTCTGATGGTTCCTGCTGGCCGTTTATTCTCAGTGAGACGTCTTTCACACCTAACTGATCAAATATCATATGGCTGGAGAGTTGATTGCCAACTCGTGTGTTATCCTGTAACGCAATAAATATATGACGTGGCACAGCAACGCCTTGTTTTGATGCTAGATTCCACGTGAATAAGCCGTTGATATTTGATTGTTTAACATCTGTACTCACGGTTAGCCAACTCAACAACGACTTTCCTCCTTGGTCCATAAATGATAGTAATCGTTCTTCTGCGGTGATTGCTGGAGTCAACACTGGCATCCACAATGATATTTTTGTTAAATTGACTTTACCGGCATCATCATTGGGATTTGCAGCATCTGCTGGAATCCTCCAGATTGCGTCGTTATCATCACTTTTTCGTACAAGCGATACTGTATGCTTCGCCCCGTAGATAACTTTTCTGACGTTTCTACAGAATCCAAATATGTGATGCAGTGGAATCACGCATGAAAATGATTTACGCGCTCCTTGCAACATTGAGTTTCGTGTTGCAGCTCCTAGATTAAAATTAGCATCGTTGTTTATAATCATATTCTCGACATCAGCATCACTATTATCACGTTTTTTTGGTCGTCTTACAACAAATGGATTTCCTCCAGCGGTATTCTTGCCATCTTTCGCAAACATCATAGAGGGTCCTGCTGATCTTGTAACCCGATTATTGTTGTAGTCATATCAACATCGCGATCTATGGACTCAATTTCTTTTCCATCAATGAGATATCTAGCACTCTCAAATAACGCCATAATACCATTATTGACAAAACCGAGTTGAGTACCATCTGGATACGGTGCTGGTACAGCAGGAGTATCATCAGCTGTTACAAGTTCTCCTTCTACTTCAATAAACGCTTCACAGGGCAAAAAGTATTTACTGGTATCATGGACTTGAAGTTCAATTCTTGCTCGACTATTTGAGTCTATGGCATGATAGGCGTAATATTGATAATCGCGTACAGAATCATCCTTGCCAACTGGGGCGTCTATATCAAATGCTGGATCACGTGACTGTTTGAACATTTTATTCTATTTATCAGAGTCTAAATAGTGAAATCGTAAACGATTTTTCCATTTTCATCGTCGTAATTTTTTAAAGCCACTTCCTGCTATCATATTTGCAATATTGCTTTGGTCGGGGGTTAAAGCCATCGACGCTAATTTTTCGTCTACTGCGTTATTTATAATTCTACTAACACTTGCAGGCATTTCCGCTGTAGATGGTAACGGTTTCTTTTTTCGTCTCACTAATGATGTTAATTTATTCTTCGCAGTTGAAAATGCTTTTCCAGCAAGATCTCCAACAGCACCAATACCCTTATCACGAATAACTTCAATTGCTTTCATTCCTAGTTGTTTAGCTAACGGCATCACTTTTGGAGCCATTCTCGCAAATAACCCTGCAATGGTATTGCCTAAACCATCTCCGTAGTATGCTCTATAAACTGGAAACCGTGAATTAACTACGTAGACGGGGGTTGGTTTATCATGATTGTAGTGTATAATCATTATTTGAAATCAGAAACAATTTTTCAATTGACTTTTCAGTTCAGTCACTATGATACCCACTTTCCACTAACTCGCCAATGAAATCTCGATATGTGCTGATATCCATGATACCACCCTGAAATAATCGTCTACAGATATCAGTTGCTTCATTAATTATTTCCGGTGAGTTATTTCCAGCTCGGAAACCTCCTACAAGAACTTCTAATCGTGATATATCATTGATAACACTACCAGGACATGTCGTGGTAGAGTCAAAGACATCCTTTGGATTTCCAATCGAATATCCTTTTCCGCTTGTTTCCTCAGTTGTACCAGTTGCGCCCTCACTATCATCAAGTAATTTCCTTTGTTGGCCTCGACTTTGTTGTTTTTGTATACCATAGCTATCAACTCCTACTTTAAAAGATCTATACTCAACTGTATCCTTTTTCAAATTACCAGTAATCCCCTTATTCGTTTTATATAACCAATCTACCCAGTCGTCTCGTTTAATTCTACTGTTTTTATACTCGTCTTTTAAAAACTCTTCCCTTGAATAATATTTTTGGGCAGCGAAAACGCCGAAATCCGCATAATCGTTGGGTTTTATTAATTGATATTCTTTGATTTCTGTTATAGCTCCTTCGGTGAATTTGTCTATAAAGGGGATACCTTTTGGGGTGACGACATCAACAGGTTGTGGTTCAGGCGCAGAATCATCAATATCAGCTAATTGTTCATACTCGCGCTGAGTTTTTATATCACTGGATAACTGTTGTATCCCTGCGCGTGTTTGTCCGGTCTCTGCTGCTATCTTTTCAAGCGTATCAAGCAGCGGCGCCTTCTTTACTCGTTCTCGCTCAGGAATATCTCCGTATATCGCTGCTTCAGTTAACTTTTTCACATCTTTGGTCGCACTTGTTATCGGAGTAAACAATTGTTCACTTGACACAGAAAAGTCAGTCTGCGCTTGTTGTCGTTGTTGCAGTTTATTCCGTACAGAGTCACGAATTGGTACAAATCTCTTAATTGCATCCAGTCGTTCACGAGCCAATCGGGTTGTTAATGCTTCATTGACCATTATTTAAAATCAGAAACAATTTTTCAATTGCAAAACAATTTTTCAATCCGACCTAATACCATCGTGGAAGTGTTATTTCATCGTGATACACCTTCGTTCATGGATGGGGAAAGTGTCCAAATTGTATATAAAATAATAATAATGTCACTTTCCCCACTTTTCCATTGATCACTGATTTTGACATTTTTAATCAAAAAATGCTAAAAAAAAATTAAAATCTCTATGAGGGACGGTCACAATCAAATAATGATAAATGGTTGGTCAATCAAAATTGTTCATTTTCTTGAATTAACGCCCGTAGGTTTCTAACTTTAGAATTAACCTCCTTTTTCAATTCGTATTCGTACCCCAATTCTTTTCGTATTCGTTCTACGATGGTATACAACGGAGCGAACACACTTACGTCACTGGAGAATGCGAGAGAGTCCCGAATAGAATTCTGAATTCTTTTGATGAGCGCATACTTCTTTGGTAGCATATATTTATTGTTGTTAACTCCGTATTCTATATCCTGAAAATCAGACATGATTTGATCAGGATTTAACCCATCTGATAGTTCAATATCCCAACTTTTCAATTTTGAAATCTCGGATAAAATGCTATTCATGTTTTCAGAATTCATTATTCTATAATAATGATATATTTCTAAATGAAAAATATGACGCATTAGACATAACTAAATTGAACATTTTGTCCCGTCCTTTTTGAAATAGCCGATCGATAAATCCCCTCTGCAACTTTTCGTACTGAGGGTGAACAAATATCGAAATACTTGCTGGCTTCATTCATTGATTGAAATATTTTTTCTTCGTTAGTTAATGTATTCAAAGATTTTACTGGTCTCGCTTTTTTTGAGCATTTTCCAGTCTTACCTCGTTTGGTATTCTCACTTTGAGTAACAGCCTGCAGATTTGATAAAGAATTGTTTTTCGGATTTGAATCCTTGTGATCAATGACAGAATCATCCTCGATCAATCCATGGAAACACTCGTACACGAAACGATGGCAGTAATATGTCTTCTTTCCAGCACCAAACATCAAATACCCTTGATTATTCACAACACCAACTGGTTTCTTCAGTCTGCGGTTTCTTACAACACCATCACTTGATGCTTCATAATTTGTGATCACAGGGTGTGGTCTGAATTTTTGGTTCATTTATATATTATACTATTGTTTGTCTAATTCATCGTTTGGTTCAATAATGAATCTTTCAATGTAGTCTTGAGGGGTTCTTATGATTTTATCCTTGATGTTGTCAGGGTCAAGGACCTTTTCAGGGTCAAAATTTCTGATTGATTGTCCATTTTTTATTCTTTTATCATAATATCGCTTCAACTCCCTGTATCGCTTACCACCGCAATTTAGACACAACTGAGATTTTCCCCTGACCCCAACCCCACATAGAATACAGGGTAACGGACCAAGGCTTCCACGTCGAAAGCTTTGCATATGATACCCACAAAACTCATTTCTGCATGATTTGTTACACGGGGTTACTGATCCATTCATAAGCCACTTGCAGTGATTCATTATATAAAAATCTTTCATTTAAATGCTTGTTTTAATTATAACATGAGGGAATTAAGGAGAACGCCTTCGAAAAATGCTGATAAGGAGTTTAAGAGATTATTAAAAATCAATCCTAGATTTAATCTCGATAGACCCAAAAAACGTAACAAACGTCCAATAGACGGAAACATGAAAGAGTTTAAGAGATTATTAAAAATTAATCCTAGATTTAATCTCGATAGACCCAAAAAACGTAACAAACGTCCAATAGACGGAAACATGAAAGAGTTTAAGAGATTATTGAAAATCAATCCTAGATTTAATCTCGATAAACCCAAAAAACGTCCAATAGACGGAAACATGAAAGAGTTTAAGAGATTATTAAAAATCAATCCTAGATATAATCTCGATAGACCCAAAAAACGTAACAAAATCAATCCTAGATTTAATCTCAAACGTCCAAGAGACGGAAACATGAAACAGTTTAAGAGATTATTGAAAATCAATCCTAGATTTAATCTCGATAAACCAAAAAAAAACGTCCAAGAGAGATTACCCTTGGAAAGATGCTCAATTCAATCTCGATATAGTTTCTAATACACCAAAGAATACAATTCTTGATAAAGCCATGATTAGTAAAATCAGAGATTGTTTTAATGAATTCAAGCGTGATGGAGCATCTTATTGTTGGTCAACATTTCGAATTGATGGTGTTGTTGACGCTACCATGAATGATGAAAAAGCAGCAGTGATAATTTCACGTGTTGGGGAAAAACGGCATTTTTTCCGAATCAAATTCATTATCGAAGTCGATGGTAAATGAATTATTAGGGATAAATTTGAACCAATCCTCAAGAATAAAAAAGCTGTCATTGTGAGTAGAGATTCCAAACCAGGAATTCTAACCGGAATCGATAAGCCATACTACGAAAGATCTTATCCCGTAACAGCAATGGTTTATGGGATATATCCGTTAAATGATAAACCCGATATCGCAAAACTAGCTCCTATGAAATATTCTAGTTCACTGAATTGTGTAGCAGAACGAATAATAGAACACTTCACAAATGCATCCCGAGGAAATAAACTAACTGATCTGCGACGTAGGAAAATAACCGAGTGGGAACTGACAGTGAAACAGCATGGTGCAAAGATTTCTGATATAGCTAAATTAGAAGCATCATTAAAATTCCCAATATCAGTAACAACAATAACCGGAGAAGTATTATACGAACCGAAATATCAATCCCGAGGAGCCCCAATACAGATTATTGATCATAACAAACACGCGTTGACACCTGCGGTAACAATATTTCCACGAGAACGAACCGTGAAATATATCCCTAAGGAGTTCGTCGGGGATGTTTTCTATGAAGAGAGATTATTCGATGCTATTCATGCGTTGTGTAAGGATGATCCTGTGTCAGTGTGGTTACTTAGAAGTGATGAAGAATTCGATCAATTTGTAAAACCAAATGGTGAATTATATCGCATTGAAGAATTAGATAACAGAATGAGAAAAATCGCTAGTGATTTTTCACCGGAGAATTCCCATGAAAAACTACTCACGGATAGTTTTACTATTCCATCAGTGGTAGCTCACTTCGCAAGAGAAAAAAACTCATGGCGTCCAACACGAAGTGATTTTCTCGAGGATGTTAAATTGAGTTGCGTCAAATTTGGTCATGGAGGACTGTGGAATACGAAATACTCACGTGATGGTATGATTTCAATTGATATAGCCGCGTGTTATCCCGGAAGTTTTCTCGGATATGGGGAATGCGCTGAGTACTTCAAACGATTTGGACACCCCACGCATGAAATGACTCGTGTTGCGATTAATGGACCATTGCCTGATTTTGATTTAACCGGATTCGCTCGTGTGATATCATTCGAATTAGCTACAGGGTTACATCCGTGTAGTTATGTTTGGCTCGGTAGACACCTATCTGAAAAACACTGGATGCCAATAGTGCTATTGAGATATATGATTGATTGTGGTATGCTAATATCGTTGATTGTTTCCGAGGCTATTATATGCTATCGAGCTCAGAAAGAAGTTTGGCTACCACAACCCGATCTAGATAGAATAATCAACGAACTACGAAAACAGTTTCCAGATTTCAGTGAAGAAGAAATCATAAATTGGTCTAAGAAGTTATTTGAAATTAAAAAAGAACAAGCAAAAGATCTCGGAAGAAGAATAATCGGTATATTTACCCAGGGTGGACGATACGACAACGGAAAATACTCTTCGCGGTTGATCATAGATGTCGCTGAATACGATTTTATTGTAGCGGATTTAATGAAACAGGGAAAACTTGTATCCCGTAAGGATGCTTTTCTATCCAATGGTGAGAAATTAGGTACGGTTGTTACCTACTGTGATGGATATAATTCCCAGTACACACACTTAAGAAGTTCAATGTTAGCCTATGCTTCTATTAATCTATTTTCGATGATAAATAGATTTCCTAATACCGCGGTTAGAGTAGCCACTGATTCGATGTATATACATAATAAGTACAAATCAACTGTAGCGGCATTCACAGATCCCGAAGAAAACTGGGGGCGTTGGCGATTTAAAAAGGAGATGCTACATGAGTATTGTGAATCCGCAGACGTTGCCATGGATGATAAATATCTTTGTTGTAACCGTATTGAAATTCAATCAGAATTTTCTAATGCACCACCGGTATCTGATCCAGTATGTAGATATAAGACAGTTTATTTAAACGGTTGTGGTGGGTCAGGAAAGACAACTCGTGCAATTGAATTATTTCGTCGTGGAAACGCTAGCGTTTCTAACATGATTGTGCTAACACCGACTCACAGACTCGCCAGAGAGATGATACAACGAGGGGTAAATGCCTGTACTTATCACAGCTTCTTTCGATGGAAGGGTGACAAATGGACTCCTGATCGAATGGGTGATAAATTCATTCCTGAAATCATAATCTGGGATGAAATATGCACAGTGTCATTAGATGTATTAAAAACATTTCTTGAGTGGTTGTTAAACAAAAACACAAAAGTCGTCATGTGCGGGGATCACGGCCAACCACCACCATTTGTCGGTGCATCTCCACATGAATGGCTAAAGGGTTTTGTAGACTACTATGAAGAAATCACCACTGATTATAGATCACTTGATGAACGATTACGCGAGTTCAAAGCGCTAATTAGATTACAACCGGATAGAATCCAATGCGAAATAGCGCGTGAAGTGATTTCAGAAACCCCAATGAATGATTTCTGGGAAGCGTGGAGACCAAACGATTTCATCATTGCAAGTAGAAAAATAGTCAGGGATACACTTCAGATGAAGTTATTTGAATTGCATAAAGAAAAATTTGCAACGCTTCCAGTACCCCTTTGTTATAGGCCATCGGATACACGAAAACAAAACATTGAAGTTGATATTCCAGGACAGAGTGAAAAACAAATTCTCGTATTAAATGATATTGTGCTGGTTGATATCAATGTCGTTGAAGATGCATTGCGTGCTAATAAATCCCCGTGGACGCTAGGATACGCAGCAACAATACACTCTTCACAGGGATTGACTATATCGGATACAATTGTTTGGATGGTGGATAATCACATCGAATGGTCGAATTTAATCTATCTCGCAGTATCCAGAGTACGAAACATAAATCAACTTCGAAGAGTTGTTTTCGATGATAATGACACAACAATAAGTGATATTGATGTTAGCATCATTAATAAAAAACTCTCCGGTTACAAACAACATGACAAAAAAAACAACGAGAATTTGATACTGATGCTGAACTAATAATCACTTTGAAGAAACAACAGAATAATCACTGCGCGAGTTGCAATTGTATAATGCGTTGGCAGTATTCGGATAAGGATCCTCGCCAATTCACCGTAGACAGAAAAAAATAACAATCTCGGTCATGTCAGAAATAATGTGATGTTGACTTGTCTTGAGTGCAATAGACGCAACGGTGCTAGTTAAGACCATGCGGTGGCAATTGAGTATCCTCGGGAATCACTTGTTGTATAAAACCCCGCTGAGGGGCAGTTGAATCCAGTTTATAGACTGGAGGTCTACCAGTTGATCGTGTTATACTAGATATCTTATGCGTAGTGACGCTCCAAATAGGATCAGTAGCCCTTTTTCTACCCCCTTCAAGCTCTCCTGGTTCGTATAAGTACCTCACAATGACACTCCTACCAAGAATTGGTTCTTTGAAATTTTTTTGTGGTTGTGCGGGTATAGACTTCTTTTTAATCGCATTGATAGGTTTCATGTTGATTGTTCTAGTAATCTCGTTATTCAGTGCAGTAATCACAGATGGTAATCTTTTAACCCATTCACTGGATCGCTTTTCTTGAATGAATTCTTTTGCGTATTGATATCCAAATAACCGCTCAGCAATCGTCCGATTAAATCGTTCTACAATGGCCTGATCGCGATGTAGCGCAGTATGCCCTCGTCGTATGGTGACATTATGATGTTTCATTGTAGATAACACTGCACCCTGAAATTCCTTGCCAGGATCAACTTGTTACAGATTTGGCCAGTGCAGAGGACCTCGTCGATAAATCCTTTCAAATGCAGAAGCGACTTCAGTGGCTGATTTTGTTTTTAACGGTTCTGCTTCTTTGTATCGACTTGCAATATCAACTACGGTTAACGCATATTTGTAACCACGATCATGTGGCAGAAATAATATATCAGCCTGATGAACTTCATTAGGATCGGTCACATCAAAATGCGAGAATTGAATTTGTTTAGGCGGTGGTAGATAAATTTGCCATAGTGCCTGTTTGGATAACCAATTAGCCGCAGTGGTTTTTTTCACTTTTGCAGCACTAGCGAGTTTATTGACTGCTGATTTACCCCTCCAGTATCCTCTTGGGGAATAATAAATTGATTCCATATTATTAATTACCAGCACCTAACATCAATTTACTTTTCATAGCCGATTTTATCAAAAATGAAGACAATTTTTCTTTGAAGGATTTATCAGGAATAGCATTTAACGCATGAATTAATTTCACATCCGCGAGATGCCTGTGTTGCAGGTTGCTGCTTTTATAAGCAACATCATGAAGGTGACAGGCCTTATCAATAGCGTTTATTGGTTCTTCACCGGGGTTGGGTTGATTTTGATTATTGAGTCTGATATCAAGTCTGGTTCCCGGTCCACAGTAGCTATATCCTGGGAGGTGCTTTTCTCCGGGGTACTTTGCCCATGGGGTTCCAGGGAGCTTTGCCAATTTGGCTGCGATATCACCTCCTCGTTTTTTTTTAAATCAGATCTCATAGACACAAATCTAAATTTCTTTGTACCACATTGCACGCATTTACCAGAAAGCGCTGATCGGTTATTTTTAGTTGTAACCGTCGTGACATCATCTGTGCCAGTACGCGTTTTACACTTCACACAATATAGATCCATAATTTATGTATAGAAATATGAATATAATTGATTTTTCAGCGACTAAAACAATAGAACCAATTAAGCATCATGCAGCGCTACCAAACTCTATCCGGATGATTATAATCGGGCCATCTGGATCCGGTAAAACGCAATTGTTGCTCAATTTAATAATGAGATGGATGAAGTGGGATAAGTTGTATTTAATTGCCCCTAGCGTAGATGATCAACGATGTTATGAAGTGTTAAAGGATTTTAACGAGAATGCATCAGAAATTAAGGGTGAGAACGCCATTGATTTTATAACCGATATCGATGAAGCACCGAGCATTGATGATATTGATGGAGATATTAACAATTTAGTCGTATACGACGATATAATGTTGGATAAACAAAAAAATCCTGCTAGAATATTTTCCCGTGGGCGTCACAAAAACACTGACGTGATATATGTCACTCAACGCTACACTCAGGTTCCAAAAGTGATCAGAGATAACTGCAATTTGTTGTCTGTATTCAACGGAGTTGATACTCATACTCTTAGAAATATTTGGCAGACATGTTGTTCTGATATGGACTTCAAGCAATTTCGAGATTTCTTTAGTCATGCTCAGTCGACTCCGCACGGATTCGCAACAATAAATTTGCATGATCCTCGGACACGATATCGTATCGGACTGGATCAAATATTCTGTTAAAATCATTTATTATTTTTTGTTAACCCAGAACTGAAAACTTTAGCAGCAGAGAGGGTGGATGACCACATCGTTGCGAGCAAAATTGATTAAAAAATCGTAAAATCTCCGTTTTTGCAAAAATGGAGACTTTTTTTTTGGTTAAATGAGATTTTGTTGGAAGTCTTATTTTTTGTCTGAAAACGTAGTCTATAGGCCATATTTTGCTCGAAAAAATGATCTGGAAGCCTTATTTTTGCTTGAAAACGTGGTCTGTTCACCCTCTCTGCTGCTGTAGTTATTGTTTAATTTTAAATAAATCTGCTCATAAGAATAAAGTTTACAAGTAATTGTTCCTATTTAATATAATATTTTGGAAATTCTAGCATACAGTATCAGTGGAAAAGGTTGTGTATGAAGAGTATATATATGACTTTATTTTAGATTACATAATTTTGATTTTGTGCATGTATATATAGGTTATGATTAAATAAGCGATCTACACCTAATACAATTAGACTAGATTAGATATTCGAGATGTCCAACATATTATTCTACATTTTAGAAAGAAACAGGTAGAATAAGATTAGCTGCAACGATGAGGCGTATACCGTTGTACCCTAACAAAAGTTTTAGCACATGATAAGTCGGTGCTTTAACACAGAGCTAATAGTGGAAGCACTAGAATCGGCTAATGAAACAAATATCAGCACCACCTACCAAAATAAAAGTCAAAAGAAATTGGTGTTATGGAAGATGTATGAGTTGCCAACTGACAGCTTAAATAACGATAAACTAAAAGCGAAACAACATTAAACTCGTGTAATTGCATTCTTTATAATTGTATTAGTGTGACTGTTCTAAAAATATTTCTAGGCCGTTTTAGAGCTTTATTTCAGCGTTACATGCTTCATTAAGCGCATCTGCTATGGAGCTATTTATAGAGCATATATTCACGAATAGGTCCGTAAAATATCAAACACAAAATATAGCAATGTTAGGCGATCTAAGGTTTTCAACATTCATCAACATTGTATTAAGTAATGAATATTCGTTTCTTTAAATCTATTTTCCAGTTTTTTAACAGTTCAGGTCACCTACATGTGCTACCTACAATAAATAAATTAAGACTATTGGTAAATGGTTATATTCTGCGTGTCTTTACCACATGTTTAATATGCTTCAGAAAGTATCGAGAGGGAGATATTCCCATCGTAGTACATATTAAATTTAATTTGAAGTATAACACTCACGCTGTTCTTATATATCATAGAAACTCGTTTATATTGACATTCATCAACTTAGTCATCTAATTTTTCTTGTTCACTAGTGATTGACCGAATCTACTGATTCGTTGTTCGTTTATTTCTGTATTCAATCGTGAATTGTTCGGCATTCGCCAGTTTCCAGTTTAATGTGATAACATAATTTGTGATGAGACTTTGATTATCACTTGATATCGTTTTGTATTCAACGCTCAGTTATCACCGATTCTCAATTTTTTCATTCATGAATATGTTTGTTATTATAGTTAAAATCGTAATTTCAACAATTGTATTTATATATTTGATCAGGTGTTATTTTGTCCCTAAATAATAACACCGTTTGTCATAAATTATAAGAGATACAGATTGGGTGATATTCAATATCACGAATAAGTCCAATTCAGTCAGGGACCGACTATTTCATTCATTTTCTTCTTGGTACGATTTTGGTGTCTATGATTATCTTTCGAATTAAAATGCATTTTGTTACTTTACTCAAGACATTTAGATCTGTTTGACTTAATATGAAAGTTTTTTATTATTATTTGAGAGCAATGATATTTATGTCAAACTATATGGTGGCGATTACTAATTTTAATTATATGCCATCTAGAAGATAAAATGGTAGGTCTTTCACTGACAATTTACTCAATTAATATAGAAACATTTTTTCAAAACGTTAGTAACAGACATTTAAATTTTGGTATTTGGAGTCTTAAGTCATGATGTGGCATCTGTTCACTGGTTATATTAATGTATTTAGCACTGTGGATTTGTTTATTGTGTTGCAATTCCGTTCCCAGCACTGATGTCATCCACGTGTACGAACATTACAAGGCAACTTATTGACTACATTTTTGACATTGCATAAGATACCTGGAATATGATTAGTTAGCCTGGCTAGATTACCTGATATCTCCTGTTTTAAGCACAAGCACAGTGGAAAAGCCAAATTATATTGTATGCATCAATCCTTACAGTTTGTATTATATATACATAGTGAAAAAAAGCAGTAACATTTTTCCTTGCAGTCTGACACTGCTGCTTCTTAGTCATACGCAATCGTAAAATGTAAAGAGGAGGTAACGAATGACCTCGAGATCTTTGCGTTATCTTCATTTACAACACACCACTGTTTCAAAACAAACTTAGATCGTAGTCGAACTAGGGCCTTGTGTACACATTGGAAGAGGTAAGTACATAGTTTCATTTTAAAAAGTTTCTCAATTCCCAGATTGCAATTATTGTATTTATTTGTGTATTTGTTCACTCGTGATTTACATTTAATACAAACTCGATGACGTAACAACCTCATGAATTTAAGAAAGACAAAAGAAGAACAAATAAAAAGACAATATATATATATATATATATATATATATATATATATATATATATATATATATATATATATATAATGGAAGTCAAAACATTGCTAGACAGCTGCTAAATGAAGTATTATAGACTGAACATTCTATTTTTTTCTAGAAAAAGGCAACAATTTATTGTGTCACATCTATAGCAGTGATTGTGTCTTTTAGGCCACTGAAAACAACGTGTTTATGTGGACCCTGAAAGGCCACTGTAAATAAAATTTAAACAAAATATTAAAACGACCGGAAAACATTAAAACTGAATAAAAGAGTATGAACCGTTTGCAATAAAATCAACAATACATGAAAATATGTTCGATAAGGAATTTTAGTTATGGTAAGATATATGATTTTGGACAATACGTCACTCCTTGAGGATCTTGCTTGCTGATTTAATCTATATAATACAAATCAGCATTCTCTCTCTCTCTCTCTCTCTCTCTCTCTCTCTCTCTCTCTCTCTCTCTCTCTCATGAAAACGATTTTGTTACCATTTGAAATCAGAATACTACTATACTCTGCATTTGTTCATTCAATCGTCATTCTCGTCTAATCAGCTAACACAACCACACGTTTACTAGACCCTAATATACATGTCCGGTTTTACTTGTTTTCCATTTGCTTTTTCCATCCTTAAGTACACCCACCTCATCCCGCATGTGGTACACAAGAAGTTCACTCCATCCACACGAAGTACGGACAAACACCTAATTATTTATATCTCAAGTTACTAAACAGTACTACCTGATAATATCATAATACTTCTTTATGATAAGAAGTTAGATAAGGGCTGATTTTACGAAACCATTCTTTACTACCCTACCACGTTTTATACAGTTAACGTTATGGCTACTATTTCTTGTAACTGGATAATTACTCAGTTTGCGAATATTTTCCTTACACAGACATTATATACCCGAAAGATACGATCAAAAACCTAAAAAGGCTATTAACAGAAACAAGCATTATATATATATATATATATATATATATATATATATATATATATATATATATATATATTTATATATACATATATATTTATATATATCCCTACTTCAACTCCTTCCTCCTCAATCTCGTATTCCGTCTCGTGTTCTCATGGAAGAATTCGATTTCAAATATCCTTGATAAGTCTAGAAAAGACAAGAAATTTACCTTACTAATCGATTGGAAACTTGAAGAGTTTCAAACGGCCTGAAATATTTTATCGAGATTATTCGAGAACTAGTTCTTTCAAAACAACGAAAACATAATTCTCATCATTCCTAATATAAGGTTCTTGCTACCTATTTATCACGATATCAAGATATAAGAAGCTCATCAAAAAAGGTTTACAATACATGATCAGAACGACGTAACAGTATTCACATTGATATGTGATGTACTTGATACTGACATTTACTGGCCTTATAGCATACACACACACAAACACACACTCACACACACACACATATATATATATATATATATATATATATATATATATATATATATATATATACATATATATATTCAGAAGGTACATGTGTATGTAGATGTATATATGTATATAATATTTTTGTTTGATTAGTATGCAAATCAGAATACACATGAATGCGGACCTTTTCTGGTCTTTCAGCAGACCTGTGTGTAGATATATATGGGTTTTAGCTATTACATATGTAGGTATATGTCTGTAAAATTGTTCTGTCAATGTTCGCGTATGAATGTATAATCTTCCGGCCTCCCGGCAAACATATAATAATGCACATGAACTCAATATTGTGACTATCTTCAGCAGACGTATATACATGTATATGTGAATGGTTTCTATATTTTGTATCAGACTGATATATATGCATATGTATGTAGATTGCTGGGGTAGTGGGTGGATGCTGCACAAAGCGCATATACATTTATATGCTTCTGGATTTCTCTTCAGTCGAAACATATTACAACAAAGTCTTACGTTTTGTACATGTTGCCTTGAGAACATTATTAGGATGCCAAGAAAATTGTCAGAAATTTTAACTCAAGATTAAATCATTAATACAAGTTAGAAAAAATGTATTACCAATGATGATTTTATACTGCTTATTTTTAAGTGTTTATATACAAAGGCTCTAGTCACGGTAATAAAAGGCTTCGAGGCAAAGAACGGCAATATAAATCATAAATTATAAGTCAGGAATTGCGGGTGTTTACAGCTACAATGTCACTGCATTTGTGAAAGTGTATGCAAGGCATATAATGGCACGCATATAGTGATAGACATATTCAGGGTATTTGACTGGTTGTAAACATGTTAAACATTCACTTCATCGGCTTTAACATATTGCAAGCTAGCAACACATTAATGTAAGTATATTAGGTCGTGGCAATCATAAATTGATCTTTTCATTAATTGGTCTCAAATAGAAAAACATACATTATATTATATTATGATCGAGGTTGTGTACTCATATTACGGGCTCACGTCTTTCACGAAACTAATGTTTTTCACACAATTTTGTCATATGAATACCATTCAGTCAATATTCAAACAACAATTATATTTTAATTACCGAATTGACTCACGTATGGTTAAACGTCTTTAAAACATCCAAGATTAACATGCCATTTCCGCTGTAAAGCTAAAGAGATTTACTCAGTGGCACGTCAACTTAAAGTTCCTTAGTTGACTGAACATCAAACAAGTTTTGTCTTACAAGGCGGAAGTTCATACACTAGGTCGGAAGGTGTTATACTGTCACTGGCTAGAATGTGCACCCTGGTCACGGTCCATCCTTCATGAAGCATGCATGAGCTAGGGTGTTATATATACAATTTAAGTAATATAATTTTATATCTGCGCCTTATCCTATATGAAAGGTGCCATTCTCGTGTGCTTGGCTTGATGTTACGAATCCTCTTTCAGGAGTTTTATTTCCACATTGTATGTTACATGTATAGAACATTGCAATGTAATGTATTACTTCAAGGCATGATGTCAAATATTCCATTTTTGAAATAGGTACATTTCTCTGATTTCCTCTTCTTTCGTTACTTTTAATGCCAATCAGATGATTCGGTTGCCACAAATACAGACTAATAATGACTGATTCTATTCAGATCTAATCGTGTTTCCGTATGATTTGTGATATTAACGGATTATCAAACGATGTAAGGTTTTGCAATGATTTCGTTGTGAAACACAAATTCAAAACGATCAACTGTGTTTGTGAGGGTTTCACAGTAGTTCAGAGATATGAGAATGACTGTAATTCCTTCCGTACAAATGGAGATTTATCTGGTAACCGTTTTAAGATGGCGTTACAGGTTATTCCAATGGTAGTTCCAACCAAATATCAGTATTTTAATCAGAATGTATACATATAAGAAACACTAAGACACTAGGCATTGATAGCATCAAATTTACTCTGGGGAACTAAATAACTAAATGGGGATTTTTTGAACTGGCGAAAGATCAGCAATTATAATTTAGGGGAGTTTGATAAGGAAGGTGGTAATTTTAAACAACAAAATATGAAGTCTTTCCGACTTAGAATTTTTCTGTTTCTTCGTCTGACAATAGGTGCAATTAAAATTTGCTTTGGAAGCACATAAGGTGGAGTTGTGCTTACATACAAAATACATCTAATGACGGATTAGAGAATTACACAGGTTATAAGCTATTTTGGTGGTTATTATAAATACTGCATTACAAGAGCACCGATAAACTGGGAGGATACACTTATTAACTTGATCAGATGCCTCAATTGATAACGCAAATCGTTTAGATAAAACAGTAAGATACAACCGAATACTTAGTAAGGCTGCTCATATTCCGGAATAGATCACGATTTACTGCACATGTCGGTCTGAACAACGAACCCATGCAATCACAATCGACATTATTAAGTACATTTAATTTGAATTGCGTGATCAATATTCTGTATATATCAATTGATCTTGGTCAGTAATTAAATGTAGGGCTTACCTGATTAGTGTCTCCTTTTAACAACATCAATATTACATACCGAATATTTACCTTCTTTAAGATGACGTTTGTTATTGTAACTTAGATTTGTAGATACATGTTGTCTACTTCCGAATTACTCACATATTGTCTTTGTGGAATCAATTGAAGCTGTGTTTCAATTCAGATTTGTGAACATTTATTTGTTTAAATTATAATATGAATTACAAATCAAATGCCTCTTTGACTTTTGGACTAATTCACTATTTTTGATTTATTGTGAAGACATTCAAGGTCATTTTTGATTATACCATTCTGATATATCAAGACTGTTAGCACATCAACACTACTCTAGGCAATCGCACATCATCACTTTGAATTCATTCGGAACAAAACTGGAATTCATTCGGAATACACTATGCTCTTTAAACACGAGAAACAAGTCAATTTGGATGTAACTAACAACTCTGTACGTTCTGTTTAAAATTACAATTCGCTAGAAAATAAATTAGTGTTTTAATCTTACAACACTTGTTGATCTCTGCTCCTTTTTAGACTTCTAACAACATATATGTTCAATAGCAAAACGGACGGTCCTAATAAAGAGCACCTGAAGATTACAATGTCACAGCTGTCACTCACATTCAATGTGAAATTAATAGCATATCCCCACAAATTTATCAATATTAGATACGTTGAAATAACCATCCTTTCATTACCGCTATCGACGTTACTCGTTGATTTATTTCTCTGGAAAAGCCAACGTAAAATCGAAAAAGTAACTTAATATTTATGACTTAAATCTAACAATAATCCAAGAATACTTCACAAATTCAATTTTAAAAGTCTTAGAAATGACATGTACAAATGAACTTGAAACATTTCTCTGTCCAGGAATTATGTATCAGCACTCAAATATTTCCAGAGTACATCTAAATTAATTGCATTTATGACCTGGCTATAACTTTCAATATACTTGTACTCTCATAATGTATTTAGATCCCAGGAGCACTAATGTTATAATGCAACTCATTCATTTTGTTCGTAACTGTGTAAGGGTCGTAAAATTTAATATGAAGAACAATTTAAAGCATGAGCTAGAGAAACAGAACCCTATTACCAGACTCAAACGTTCTCTCCACTTTTAATGTAATAACATTCATGTGCTTCACAAGCTTAACTTTCACTAATGCCCCTTTAAAACAAACAGGAGATCTCGGGATTTGTGTTTTCATTTCGACGACAAGCAATTGTCGTTTGCCACCCTGATTCGAAACAAGAGAATTAGTTGTTAAAAGAGGATCTCTGTGATCAATACCTTCTGACTGATCCAAACAAGAAGTGAAAGTAACATCATCAAAAGCCTGACCATTACATATGTCAGCTAAAGGAATACTTTCCTTATCAACATCATTCTCAAGAGTGTTATATGCCCAAGCTATGGTAACTGCACCAGCTGGAAATAAATTAGGGAATTCTTTCTCTATTGAATGGATTTTCCGATCCAATCAATGCTTGTCCGTTACAAGTGGATATACCAGAACCTTTCCTCCAGCTACATCTTAGTAGGACCATACAACATACCTAGGTATCCGCGTGCTAAACACTTAAAGTGTTGAGAAAACTAATTACAGAAATTTAGCTCCCACCCAACAATAATTCAAGTCAAGTTGATATATAATTGTCATTGAAACTTGTGGAAAATATGTGTTCATGAATTAACAAAAGTATACTCTCTCTCTCTCTCTCTCTCTCTCTCTCTCTCTCTCTCTCTCTCTCTCTCTCTCTCTCTCTCTCTCTCTCTCTCTCTCAGAACGTGTTGTATATTAGTATCTCAAAACTACATTTGTTTCAATACGTTTTCATTGTGCAGACAGTCAATTGATGGTTTGATTGACGTGCTATATGTTACAAATTATAGCGTTACTAGTGAAAGTATATGTTGTTTAAGTTGGAGAATGGCATGGACGTACTTCTTCTCAATCAATTGCATTTTCATTTATTGGAATAATTGGACTAAAAATGTAAATAATTTGTAAATCTGATGTCAGATAAATCGTGGTTTTGCATTAATCTGCCTTATAAGCACGTTTAGTATTTTTGGTGTATATGTTTTGTCATTTATTCCTTGGTCAATATACACCTTTCACACGAATTGAAATGGAAACAAATTATACTTCATAGTAATATATCATCAAGACATCAAGATCTAATATAGTCTCAACTGATATTATCTATATAAAATTATGCAGAAATAAATACAAAAAGTAAATTGCAAGCTTTTGAATTATTTTGAATGGAGACAAAATGACAAAGAAACGTGTATAAACCTTACATAAAATTATCCTTTGCTAATTAAAGCATACGCGATGGCTGCTATAATGCACATGTCAATTCTGATTTTAACAAATTACCAAGGTATGAAGACAACGTTTAAACCTTTAACCCGATAGCTTGAATTTTCTCCTTGTCATATTCTAATTATTATTTCAATTATATTTTAGAAGCACCTTACCAGCCCGTTTATCTTCAAAATGACACAGAAAGGTGGCTTACAGAGTTTTCCCATCCTGCCTCTGGTAGTCTGCCTCTTAACTCTTATAAGAGGCCAGTACGAGCCTTATGGAGGTAAGAAACATACAATCGAATGTCATATCCACGTAGTGTTAAAAATAATTATCGTATGTAGTTTTGATGTTTATAGTTTTTCATTCTATTTCAGAAAATGTTGCATTGAGTAAACAGGCAACACAGTCTACTACATATCAAGATTACAGTGCATCGCTTGGAGTAGATGGGAATACAGCAACTGACTTCGACACGAAAACGTGCAGTCACACTGATACTGGAGGTCTGATACTTGATGCATGGTGGATAGTATATCTTGGTGAATTCTACTTTATCAAGTTCATTACGATATTCCAGCCAAAGAGTACGTATACATTTTACAAATTGGTGGACAGGTCCTAATTAAACAATTCAAACTCTCTATTAGTAATTCATAAAATTGATTATCTTTAATGGAATGCATTTTGTTCTATATTCAGGGGCATTACTTCATTTCAGTTATAAGTGTTCTCGAACATTGTTTTGGCTAAATTAGCGATTCGATATTGTTGTTTTGTCATGGCTGCGTCATAAAATCTTTACGTTCTACCTAGATTGGCCGTTTTAATGAAGTTGGCAAGTTATACAAAACTAGGTCTCTCACCAACACTGGTCAATCAACCTTTATAAAGTGTTCTGGATAAACAGAATAACAAATGCAAAGAGTTCTAATCTCTTTAAAAGATAATTATTTAATACCAGTATAATGGCCGTATGAAATTGAAGATGCAATTCAAAATTGTTTTCCTACTTAGCAATGAAAAATATCACGGCTTTCTTCTTTGCATATATATATATATATATATATATATATATATATATATATATATATATATATATATATATATATATATATATTACACGGAGTTATCACGATACGTATCACAAAGAAAGATACATATTCTGGTTTCCTTAAAACAAGTATTTATTACATGTATTCCATCTGACAGTTTTCAGAGATGTTACATGAACATTTCATTTGTTTCTCATAAAGTAGCAAGCTCGTAATAAACAGTAGTGAGCCCCCACCCCACCCCAAACACACACACACACACACACACACACACACACACACCTACGAAAAAGGTTATGCCTAAACGTCTGTTTATAGAACCGCGTATTATTTCATTTGAATATCCGTACCACTCAGCCTCTGTGCCTCGATAATGTTTGCTATAGTGGCAAATTATGTATATAGAGCCACACTATTCCGATTATTACATGTATTTCTTTATACCATAAAAGCTATTTAACAAAAACTAATGTTTGTGTGTTCATCAACAGGTAAATGTCTCTTACTTAGTATGAATCTCAATTACTAAACTGACGCAGACGTTGAAAACAGTTTTAACATGATGTGGTCATTGAAGGGTACGAATATATTTTAATATATCTCTGGCTATTTTTGCTATGAAAATAATATATCTCTTTAATTTTTTCGAAGAAGAGAGTTACTTTTAAATAATCTAGTTCAATCATTATTCGATTATGTACGTCACGTGCAGTCGAAATAGTCACCAGTATGATCAGAAATACCAAACTTTTGATCCAACTTAAGAACGAATATGAAATTGCAACTCATACATGCGATTAGATCGCCAAATAGGTTAGCTTGACATCACATGGGAAAATAAGAAGATATAAATATTCAGTACTCAATAACTGTTTGTAGAATTCAGTGGTGTATTGAAATTTAAATTCTTTTCCAGCAGATAAAATTTATTTTTTAAGAGGCAGAATAGAAACACAGTATCAACAGAGTCGGATATGGTCAAGTGCATCATACAGTGGCTATGGTCTTCTTAGCTTAAGGCTCGTGTTTCGCTATTGCGCGATTGTGGTTGTTTCAAACGTAATTTTATCTTGTCAAGAACGTCGATCACACGCTAATACCGTTTGAAAACATATCGCAAAATCTACTTCGACAAGCTGATGCTGATTGTCATTAACGTCCGAATTCCCGTATAGGCCATATGCATCGGGGTTAAACACAGTTTTGGGAACAGATTGACCAGATCAATATAATTCATCTGTGAGTAGCGTGTGATAAATATTAAACTGATTTATCTGGGCGTATGGAGAGTTGGCTGACAAGCAGACACACTCATCTAATGTGTTTCCCCACGAATACGGGCAGGAAGGTGATATAATAATCGAAAATGTGAATTTCCTTCAAATGTTTTGATCCAAAAATGGCATAGTTTGTAACTGCATTTTATTACCCGGCTCATCCACGGGAATAGTTACATCCAAAATGGATGTTTGCATGGATTGTATTGTTAGTCTTTTATACTGATTAACGTTATGAGGCAGCAAATTTTTTTCCTACACTTAAACAACATTTTTAGAGGTTCATTACCTAGTATCATAGTGTCATCGTATTGGCAATCGCAACGATTTGCGTATTTGCTGAGTATATTGAGGTTTGTTTTGCTGCAACGAATGCACAATTACCCAAGCTGACTGTTAACTGGTTTTGGGTACTCTGCGTGGTCCCAGGGTCCAATGTCTGTCTTTTTTACACCTTCTTTATATTTTAATTTGAACAAGGACATGCTAGCCATATATTGGTGTAGATACAAATCAACCAGGATTTGTATTTCTTTGTAAAACTTTTTGCCGGTTTCACGTTTACTACGATAGGATAATGATTCTCATCTAGGTTCAATATGCCATTCAAGGGTATGCATGAAGGATGTATTTAACAATGTAATTACAATTTCACCTACGAACTCTTCTGAAATTAGTGTAAGGTGTATAAAAGGCTGAATGGTGTAATAACAACTAGACACGCAACAACAGGCTAGATATGAAGTTCTTCTATTGGCCTGCTCACGACAGACTTTTTTCATAAACGATCGAATTTAGAGCCGAAATGATACTAAACAGCGAGCTGACAATTGACCGCAATACACAATAAGAATGGTGTTAGAGAGAATGGCTGTGCAGCATATTCCTAGCAGTCTGTTAAACAAGTTTCATCTATTGATCGAAAGGACTAATAGTAAGTTAAATGAAGATATTGATGATGGCACAGCACAAACACCCTCCCACAGTTCGGTAAAACATGCGACCCTTATCAAGATGATAACCATCACGAGGTTTCCATTCAACGAGCAAATAACAATGCTAGCAACCAAGCGGGAGCTTTCTCTGGCAGCGTCTAAAACTTCAGATGCAGGTATTCTACCTCATATTCAGGCTTAGATGTAAGACCCGACCTGCTGATGACGCTAAGATGCTACCAGTGAAAGCAGCAAGCACAATTGATCTTATAATAAACCACAACGCTCTAAAAATCAAAATAACAGTGATTTCATATTCTCAGATTTGTGCCACTTGGCCAGGGTTGAATTTGTATAGAGGATCATGTTAAATATGTTCTCGATCCGGCTAAACTAGGTGTGATGGTTATCGATAAGTCGTGGCAGGCTTCGGGCGCAGTGAGCTGTCTTCCTCCAGCAGACGAAAGCTCTCATATTGATTTTTATATTTGCTGTGAAAGGCTTGTGTCATTTTCCATTTGCTTCTAATATGTATTTTCGAACGATATGTATTCATCGAGCTCCATAATCTTCGAGAGGTTAATTATAAGTTAGCTACATATCTCTGCTTTGCCACATTGAAACCATGGATCGTATGCATGGAGAGGTTGTTTGATGTTCCAAAGGATTTTAATAGTGTTTACTGCCATCTTTTCTCGCACCAAATGTAGTTTTTGTAAACTCTTAAACTTACCTTTGGTGACGGTCTTTGTGTTGCCAGATATAGATATATAGTTTGACTATGGTGCTGATCTAGAGTAGAAATGGAGTACGACACAACGTTTCCTGGTTTCTCGTTCTCCAGCCAATTATTTGTGTTGAATTTCGTGATAGGGGCTATCGCGTATGTACATTTTCCAGAGACTCATTCTCCCAGGGGCCCTAAGACACTTATTCGCTGGTGTACCTTAGATAATCCGGCTTGCGAATGTACTCGGCATTTTCGTATTTTACGTAAAAAGTTTCCTCATCAATGCACCACTGCACCCATTCGAGTTTGTTAAACTCTGTGATACGTGTCCCCTGTACTAAATAATAGCTTGCTCAAGTCAGAAATACTCATAAGTGTCATAATTATCCATATCGTATATCTTGCCATGTTTTCTGTATTCAAGTAGATGTAATTCTTTGCGACTCATCCTACATATGTGAAAAGAATCTCTACAACAAGCTGACAATGTCTGCTTTACGATTTCATATTTGTTCCTAGAAAGAAGTATCATCAACGAAAGGGACAATACAGTATCAGTTACTAAAGAATATGATGAACTATTAAGATTGTAAAGGTTTTGAATAATTTGGTAAAACTGAAACAACACTACATAGAATGGGTAATAATAATGTATTTAACAAATATTCATAAAGTATTAAGGTTGTACACAACAGATGATTAAAAGCAATCTAACAATCAAATACAAAATTTGGTATTACAAAACTAGTGTGCTAACTTATATATGACAGTTCCAAGTTTCACACCTATTAGTATTTGATTTTTACAATCGGTACATTTATATCATCAGCGTGTCTGTTTACTTTATAGATGTTAAGGTTAAATCCGCTCTTGGCGTTTAATTTTTAAACAAAAGCACGTAAACGCATTGTGGAAGAGACCAATGTTTTGACGTTTTAATTAAACAATCTAAAGGTATATTTGATTTGAGAAGACATTGTACAAACTGAAATTGGCACCAGAATCAAATGTGATTTAGGCAAAACTAGGACAAAATATAATTAAAACAGCTGTAATGAGCGTAGAACCGTTGACTAAAGGTTTTGCATGTCCAGGAAACAAGAAGCTGGTCACTTTATATAATTAAAATGGGTCTTAAAAATATAACCAATGTGACAAGACAAATAGGAGACTAAATTTTTCACTTTGATGTTATACATTTTGTAGTTGTATGACATAAATTATTTTCCCGATAACCTTGTGATCAAATAATTTTTGTACAACATTAATATTAGATGCGTTTTAATTTTATATTTTATTTATTTCCTTGTAGACTTCTTGTCCTTGATGGTAGTCCTGAATCAAAACAGGTTTTGATGAAACAACAACTGTTGTCATTTGTTCCATCTTTAAAAAAACTCATTTAAGACATATCAAACAAGTAGTTTCAAGGATAGTAACTGGTATCATAACTGGTATCCTAGATACGAATGTCAATATTTATATCAATATAACATATTTATATTTCAGCATTAATGCATAAAGCATTCTTTTATATATATATATATATATGTGTGTGTGTGTGTGTGTGTGTGTGTGTGTGTGTGTGTGTGTGTGTGAACCATAGACCACTGGCTTATAACAAGAAAATATCTGGTGTAGCTAGCGGTGCCGTATATGTTTAGTTTTGTGATAGTGTTGAAAGTGATTTGGTTTTATTATGCTTAGCACAGACGACTATTCAGTCGCAAATAAGCGAAGTGTCATATAAATAAATATTTTAAAAATTATTTGAAACAAAAAAAAAAAATAATAATAATAATAATAATAAAAATAATAATAATAATAATAATAATAATAATAATAAAAATACTACAATGCAGTTCGATCCTCTGATTGCCTTGATCAAGAAACTATGTGGCTGTAAAATAAACCTCCAATGATTTAGTCCTGCGTTAACGACTTTCGTTTTGTTAAAGGGCTTGTGTCTGATTACACAACAAATTCCCTGCTATCCGAGGTATGTGTGAAATTTTCTTATTCCCCATATTATTAACACACAGTTCTCTCCTATGAAGGAATAGTTTTCTTCCCTAGGTAGAAATGTATAATTGCATAAGCGACATTTAATTTAATCCCGCTTGCTTCTTTTACCAACCGTCCCTAATCCCGTGTCGAAGTCATCCGTTTATAAAAACGAATGATTTTATTCAGTTACGATAACCTTAGAGTTGGTCACTGACCAACGTTCGCGTAAAAGCATTAAAAGCTCTCCTTCGGTAAGAACCACAAGACATTTTATTGGATTGCCCTTTTTTGTCAAGTCCATCAGGAACCTAGCCATAGCGGCAATATTTTGCACAAAAATGTTCAATAAAAACAAAAACTTACTAACCCTAGAAAAGTATAATCTGTTTCTTCGTTTCTAATCCCGAAGCGTCTCTTATCGCTTAATCTTTGTCAGGGCACTGATTTAGCTGTCTTGAACTTCTTACTCTATAGTTTGCTATAGTGTATGCTATATTACCCTTATTGGGTCTCGCTGTGAGATTAGCCATATCGAGTTTTGTATAACAAAATTATTAATATCCAACTATGCTTTTCTCACGTATACATGTACAAAATGTTTCGTTAGCCGAACTAGATACGTTTGCCATACTTTTCGCCAATATGTGCATTATAGGAATGCACGACGAGGTGTCTTTGATCAAACAGAATGAAGTGAGATTCAACTTTTCGCAAACGTTTGAGGGTCGCGAATGAGTTAACACGCGGGCAATATAAGCGATGGATACTTGCCAATATTCTTTGAAGAATTCTAGTTTCCAAATATATTGGTGACATGCCACTGTTGAAAACAATCTCTCGATATCTGACATACGGCTAGTATCAATCATAGTGATTTGTAATAAATTAAGAATGTCAATCCAAAATGTGTCTGCTCAATCTTTCCTTCTGGTAAACACCAAGTGGAAGGAATACAAGGTTCTGGAGTGTTTAAACACTCCCTGGTCTTTAATTTTACTTGCTTTCTCGTTTATTGTATCCAGGCGATTAAAAGGATCAAAATGCAGCCAGCATCCGTGTTACTACTCATCCATCACATGGGGTCTTTCCATTACATAAGTTGTTTGTATCACAGATGTCAATAAAAATGCTGTCTGCGAGATAACAGTCTTGAACGTATGCGAGATAACTGACTTCATTTATGATTGGCTCTGATACTGAAGTTTGTTTATTAACCAATAAGAGCAAATGAAGTTTGATCGTCCGCAGCGTTTACAGTTTCCTAGTACCGAATGCATTTTTCGCCCTAAAGGCTACATCGTGCTCTGTTCACATATTAATTTATCCCTCTAGATTTCGGTCACGATTTCAAGAATTTTCAATTTTTGCGGCTCTTGTTTTGTCCCTCTATGCTAGGGGTACCTAGTTTCGATAGCTTGTATAATATAAAATCAACCTCTGTCATAATTGAGATTTATTAGCCCTAACACATTTCATTTAAATTGTATAAAGAACTGTCGATACACAACGCTTTGATCGTTTCGGCCAAGTAAGGCGACTCCGTTTATATTATATCGACAGGAACGAGATCAATTGTTTGATCTAGCAGCATAACAGGATATTTCAAACCAAGAATCTGGTCATCCCTAAAAAGACTCCATCTTAACTTGGAGACCGTTTACCCGTGGTCGCGTAAAACAGTAACCTAGTGAACATTGATTAATAAAGCTAAACTCTGTCATAGTTGAGATTCATTAGCCATAACACGTTTTATTTAAGTTCTATAAAACAAACTGTCGATACACAACTCTTCGATCGTTTCGGTCAAGTAAGGCGACTCCGTTTATATTATATCGACAGGAACGAGATCAATTGTTTTGTTCCCTTTTTATATCAGCATAGTTCAACAATGATCATAAGAAAAAGATAATGCTCCTATATGGAACCAATGAAAGCGTAGAATCGGATATGGTAGATGTACACATTGTTGAATCCGATAAAAATCTCGGATTATATATAAGTGTGGTTTACATCTATCGACAAAATGTGATCAATTTATAAAATTCAGAACAATGTATGATTTATATAGAGACCATCAAAAGGTATTCTGGGACTATGATTGATTTTCACACATATAGAATGATTCATAATGGAAGTATAATGTTGTGTATCTATCCGCGTCCAGTCGATCAGCACTAGATGGTTCCCTTTGATCCCACAGCTCCTATATAATAGTCGAGGAACGGCTTCGCGTAGTTCTCTCCTCCCAACTACTTGAAATATCTCTTGAGAGCCCACTTATACCGCACTAGACTCTAAAAACTTGAACGCTATTACTGACGAGCTTGTGATTCTAAAAGCAGTGGATTATATATTTCAGACTCAAGCTAACAACTATTATATTTTATATCGAAACATTTATCCCCTTCTTTACCTTGTATAATCCTATGTTTCTTTAAGAACACACAGACAAATGGAGGATATCATTCAAAACGAAAATATATTGTTTATGTATGCTACGAGATATATGGGTGTGTGGTGAAAACTTTATTGTCATTCATGTATGTAACTCAATATTATTCAGTATCGCAATGTTATAATTTCATCGGATGCAATCCTATTCTAGAGCTTAACAGGTTCAATGGTTCAACAATGTTTGTCAAAGGAGAAGACGGTACAAGCCATGAGATACAACTTACATCACTCTGGTTATCCACTGAGTTTAATGTCAGCGTACTGCTTGACAAACGGATCGATGAAATAAAGCTTTATAATAAAAATAAGCCACCTCTTGAAAGTCCGTTTATTTCTGTATGCGAGTTACAAGCGTATAAAGGTAAGATTTATGGGCACTCTAAATATATAAATGCTTATTATTTAGTCTTGAATTATATATTTATTTAGCAAATTAGACAAGCAACAGAAAAGTATAACAATAACTATTAACGATCGAAAATCTAATCTGTCACAAAATGAAACCTAAATTGAACAGTTGCTGTTGGATGACGTATTCTGTATATGTCCATTATGCTGTAGAGACTATTCGTTGCATCTTAAAGTTATAATACTACCAAAGTTCCAACATTTTATCGAAAGATGGAAATCTTTTGCAATTCCGGCACAGTTTTGATCGTATAAGCTGATACACAAGACCTAATCGCTATTATATATTTATTTTCTTCTGACATTATATGGATCACTTCCTTTGAACGTTGCTAAATGTTCATATGATTACTCTAACACATCAACTACTGACTATTCTTTTTTTTAACTGCATCGCGTTAGATCTGTGTATTGACAGTTTTACATCCAGAAATAAATAAAACTGATATTTCATTTCAAGAATGTACATTTAATTACAGTAATTGAATGTTCTCCATATACATTCGCAAATGGAGGTATCGAAGTTGAAACAATGGGGGAGAAAAACCAGACATTTACGTACGGAGCAAAATTAAACTTGTCCTGTAATGAAGGATACGCGATTTCAGAAAAAGGAATGATAACTAATGAGACTAAAAGTATTGTGGAATGCAAAGCGGCAAAATCCTGGTCTAGAAACCTTCGTTGTTCTGGTAAATTATTGTTATTATATCAACCTCATTTAGAGTAATCAAGCAGAAACATTATATGAGTTACCTACAAAGGTCGTACGAACATCATTAGGAGGAAAAAGAAATCATGTTATGCGTAATAGCAATCATTTTGGATTTTAAATACATAGATACAATTTGTTGATAATGATGTTAATAATGGTAATGACTACACTGACGGTTAATATCAAATAAAGTGACGTAATGTATTTACTATTTTATTTTTATTTATTATTTTAAGAATTTACACACGTTGATATCTAGATGATTTCAAACGTTAAATAACTATTACGATATTTTTTTATAATCTTGAATCATAGATTGTAGACAGCCTTTGTATCTCTTTAATAAAATCATGCACTATTCATGCCGCAATTGATGGTATCACAAGCTAACACGATACAATGGCTGTTTTGCAATGAAGACGACAATTTACAGCAAACATAATCCTGAAACACTCAGATGAAGTAGTAAAGGATTTTGGGAAGGAAACGCAAGAAAACTGTGAGATTTTATCTTATTCGTAAAGGATGATATGAATTATTGTTTCCATTTATTAACGGGGAGGTGAGTTCTTAAATGGGTTTGTTTGTAGAGGTGTAGCTATTTGTTACTGTTTGTTCAAAACTTGCTGACTATCATAGAACATGTAATTATCCTTGTTCATTGTTATAGACTGCGGTCAGCCAATGATTATCCCGAATAACAGTACAGTAATATCTTCAACTGGATTAGCCGGAAACACGAGTTACAATGCTACAATACGAATCAAATGCAATAAAGGATTCAACTACACACTTCCCGGAAATGACACCATTAAATGTGCTGATGAAGGAAAATGGATTGGAATCCTGGGGCATTGTAAAGGTGTGTTCCGTTTTCTCTTAATGTCAGTCAAAGAATATTTTCTGGAACAATGGCAATCAATATGAACATATTAAATTTAAAAATATACAAGCAAAATCAAGTATATTTATCCGTCAGACAAGTTTCTCTATATCGTACAAATATACATTGATGACATTTTTAAATATACAGACATACGTCACTACTTAACTTCAGTTCCTAGTTCAACACTGCTTTTCGGGTAATCAAATTATTTCTTCGCGGCAGATTTAACCTGCAGAAGTCTTCTACAAATACGGACCTATATCAATTGTTTTTTTCGCAAACAAATTTATTTTATGCAATGAGTAGCAATGATCTGTATGTTTAGGAGTTTTCCTTTTATATAGACCAAAACCTCTATACTCCATGATATTTGCTCATATTGGTAAATTATCACATAACTATGTGTAATTCACTTATAAATTGGCCAAACAAAAGAAATGAGGCATGAAGACAGAGACAGGTAACTTGATCAGTATCCAACAAACCACGAAATAACACACTATTATGTTATACATTGTTTTGTTGCAGTCGATATTTGGCTATAAATCCGCAATCAAAAACGGTTTCTTATTTGTGCTAGGAGTTGTCGATGATTTCTATTTCATCCATGACAATCTCTGCGTCTGCAGTGCTAATTAGTTTATCTTCGAGAACCACCAAATTCAGTATGCTATTATTATTGAAGCAGCTCTGCATACACGAGTATTTATGAATGTGATTATATCGAGATTATTTTACTAGTAAAAGCCGCAACACAAATCACTATCAAATGTTCAATATGGAGCACAAATGTTTACTTTTCTTAAGCGTTCCATCAAACAAGTTGTAAACTTTAACACGCCAAAGTCTAAAACTCATAAAGTGATTCACAATCATGTAATGGACAAACGGCTAAGTAATTATTCATCGTGAAATACCCATTACATTGAATTAAGCGAAGATAAACTCACCTTGGTGCATCGGTAAACTCTCATGCGAAGTTTCTTTCACAGGATCATATTTGCCTTATATGTGAATTCACGTCGATCATTTCGTACCGTATCTTAAATTTTTTTGTACAATACGCGGTGGAACACCTATTGCATTTTTAATGGTCTTGGATCCAACTGATATCGGTTAAGCAACTGAGAAAGGGTGTTGTTTAAATCTTTAACGAACTAATGATTTTCAACCATTCAGTAGCAACATATCATTTTTCGTTTTTTTAAATTATCCATGTGCGGATAGTACAAACCGTTGAAAGTCTGTATTTACTGTAAACATATCATATTCAATACGACGATAACATCTTTGTTCATCTTCTAACTACATAATAATGCAAGTATGTCAGCATCTTCTGAACATTTTGGTATTATTATATTACACAACTCACAGGTAAATTGGAGCATTTGTTGTACAGTATCAACCAGTTGTGTATTATATGGGACAATACTTTGATCCATTGCACCTACGGGTTGCACTAAATCAAATATGCCGGCTCTCTGCAATTCCAACTCTACGCTACGAATTTGTTTTAAGTGATATGTGTGTGCATGCTAATTTAAAGTAACTCGTCCTCTATTGACAAGTCCTTCAAACTCCATTCTGCTGAATTCTGGCTATAATTTTATTTATTTCTGTATCTGTTTCAACCACTTTAGATGTTTCGTTAATAGCTTCGGGTGTTTGTGCAATCATATGTAGAGGAAACAATACGCTATTACTTGCAAACAGATTATCATGGCCGAAAAACGTGAATATGTGATTTTGAATCCGATTCGAAACAGAGATCAGACAATGTACCAACAAAATACGCGAGCAATGCGATTTCGAATATTGATAACGGCATTTTCTTTAGCAAAATTAATATATATATGGAAATAAACTTTCACCGAATTACAACTAGATTTGAAATAGAATTTAACAAATTAGCCGTTCTATTACTGATAGATAAAAAAATCATCATTGGATCGAATGTCACAATCGAAGGCAATGCTTTGTTCTATTTTCATAACCTATTATCCTCGAACAACGTTCTCTGTTCAATCCAATATTGTTCTAAAAGCCCGTTCCTCTCGAGATAATCTGCCCTCGTGCATGTGCCGCTTGAACTCAGACTTGTCCGTTGTATCTTGTTTACACGGCGATTCCTTCCTTCCATTAGTCCTGGTTCGAACAATCAGATATTACTACCAGTGATAACAATTTTACGGCTATCTATGACATCAAAATTCGGTGAATTCACATGTATTCTTGTAAATCACTAACTAATGTAATACTTTAAATTCTTAGAACACAATCATTATTCAAACAATATGATAAATTCAAGAATTAACGTAACACTTCCTATCCATTACTCAGAATAGTGTTTTTACGACATAAATTAACACAACTTCATTCGTAATTAAAAATTAAGGCAAGAATTCTGATTTATAATTCAAAAGCACATTCCTAAATAAATGTATCGAATGAATTCATGCAGATACTTCTGATTCATAATACAAAACACATTATTGTACAAATGTATCACCCTAACTCAAGTATACAAATGTACCAAACGAAATCATGCAGACCTGTAAACGAAGCAAACATTATATCAATTACATCACAATAAACGAGAAATTGAGACAATACCTTGTGTTTTTGCGTGTCACTCAACCGTTGATTTTGGCGGTATTTCCCCTGGTCGGTTATTTTACGGATGTGTTTTTCTAAAATACGATCCGGAGTCATACTAATAATAATTCTACACCTCTTTCCTCTCACAGAAACAAATCAGACTAAATTATAATTTAGCTAATACGATATTATGTTATATAGATTTCTCGTGTAAAACACACCCCTTATTTAACCGCGACCAATCAGAATCAAATGTATTTCCTCCCGCTTCCCTCCAAAAGTTGCTTACGTCATGGTCAATATGACACGGTTTAGTTTTAAGTAACATAATCTCTGTTTTCTCTCAATTCTGACATTTTCGTGATAAAATGAAACTTTACAAGGTCTCCGTCTGTCAGTACTAGCTCCTGTATAAACAACGCTTCAATTAGTACAGCGGTCGCCTAGCTTTTACAGGCACACTTCTTGCACGATGGATCTCCTAAATCTAACTAATGGCTATGTGGCCACAACTAATGGTTTATTAATAGATCGACCGAAAATTTGGCACTTCACATTATGTTCATTGGTACCTTCAAGACTCGACTATAGTAACTCAGTTCTGTCTCATTCGCCTCAATATTTAGTCCAGAACCTTCACAAAGTTCACAACACAGCTTCTCTGGTCATCCTTAGAGTACCACGAGCAGAACACACATTCCTCCTACTCTCCACCCTGCACTGGATATTAATTATGCCAAAACGTATGGAGTCTGATATTAGAGATACAACCCTTTTCCAATAATAACTTTTGTTTATATCAGTTTCTTCTTAACATTAACTTGCAAAATTAGATAAAATATCGTTCAAAAACGAGTATGTCCCTATAAGCCCAAATGCCTAGCACTGTATAATATACTAATACGAATATGTTCAGAGGTTGTATGTGTGTCCAATAATATTAAATATCTTGGGGAGGGTATATTTTTGCATTAGATTTGGGCTTATTATATCTGACAGAAACTATTACGAATTTCTTTATTGTTTTGTTTCTTCATTTCTACATAGTCGTATATCATTTCGTACAAATCGCATTTATTGGTGATTGCAAATACCAACATCGTTAGACATTGTTAGAAACAGTCTAATTAATTTGCTCTTTGCAATATTCATTACTGCTACAATATTTGTTCATTTCGTCAGATGATTCACTAGTTTAAGACGTATTAGGTGATCTAGCCAACGACAGAGACTTCATTTTCTTGTTTTTACAATAGCAAATAAGCTTTTCATATTTTTTCTTCTGCTCATAAATATGACCATGCCTGCAAGCCCCTCTTCATACATAATTCTAAGTCAATTAATTAATTAATGATGATACATTCATCTCAAAGGTTAACTATCTCTGATACAATTGTTTGGATCGCAGATGATCGTATCAAGTGGTCGAATTTAGTGTATCTTACAGTGTCATGAGTTAGAAGAATAAATCAACTTCATAAAGTCTTTATAGATTCTAATGACACCACAATCAACGATATTGTCCGCGATGATATGATAAGATAAAACCTCCCTGGTTATAAACAAAGTGACAAACAAAATGAAATAATATTTTATATTGTTGTTGAATTTATATTGATGCTGAAACAATATCAGAATAATCACTGCGCTAGCTGTAATTTTAAAATGTTATGGCAGTATTTGGATAAAGATGCTCGCAAATTTACCGCAGATAGAAAAGATAACCGTTTTGGTCATACACGAGAAAATGTTATGCTGACCTGTCTAGAGTCTAACAGATGCAGAAGAGCTAGTTAAGTGATTGTGGCGGTAATTGTGTATCCTCGGTATCACTTGTAACTGTTCACGTGTAAATACACTCTGAGGAGCAGGATAATCTAATATATAGATTGCGGATCTACCCATGGATCTTATTATGGTAGATACTGTATGCGATGTGACACTCCAAACAGGAACAGTGGCTCTTTTTTTACAACCTTCGTACACGAGAAAATTTTATGCTGACCTTTCTAGATGCAGAAGAGCTAGTTAAGTGATAAGCGGTAATTGTTTATCTTCGGGTATCACTTGTAATTGTTCACGAGTAAATCCACGTTGTGGAGCAATTGAATCTAATCTATAGATTTCAGGGTCTACCCGTCGATATTGTTATGTTAAACATTTTATGAGATGTGAAACGCCAAATATGATCAGTAGCTCTCTTTTAACCACCTTCAAGTTCACCTGGTTCATATAAATATCTCAAAGTGACATTACTGAGTATTCGTTGTTTTGAAAAATCATTAGGTGTATTTTGTATGGGTAAATACATTTTTGGATCGCGTTAATAGGTTTCATATTGATTGTTCGAGTAATTTTATTATTTAACGCAGATATCACACCTGGTAATCTCTTGACCCATTGACGTGATCGTTTATCCCCATTAAATTCCTTCGCATATTGATGTCCAAATAACCGCCCAGCAAGTGTTCGATTAAATCGTTCAAAAATTGCCTGATCGCGGTGTAATGTAGTATGTCCTCGTCTGATGGTGACATTATGATCCTTCATCGTTGATAACACTGCACCCTGAAATTCCTTGCAATGATCAACCTGTAATAGATTAGACCACTGTAAACGTCCTCGTCGATAAATTCGTTGAAATGCAACAGATACCTCTGATGCCGCCTTGGGCAACAATGGTTCAGCTTCTTTGTATCTACTCGCAGCATCAACTGCAGTTAATGTATACTTTTATGTCATTGTATTGACAGTATCATGGGTCAAAAATAATAGATCAGTCTGACGAACTTCATTCGGAACGATGACATCAAAATGTGCAAATTGAATTTGTTTAGGTGGTGGTAGATAAATCTGCCATATAGCTTGTCTTGATGACCAGTCTGTTGTAGTAACCTTTTTGACTTTTTCCAAGCTCGCGAGTTTATTAAAATCTGATTTAACTCTCCAGTATCCTCTTGGGGAATAATAAAAAGATTCCATATTAAAAGTTATCACCAGCACCTAGTATAACTTTAACTTTCATTGCAGATCTTACTAACAAGTTAGTTAAAGATTCCTTGAAAGATTTATTTGTAATATAATTCAACGCATGAATCAATTTCACACCTGCGACATGTCTATGTTGCAGATTGCTACTTTTGTAAGCAACTTTATTAGCATGACACGCCTTATCAATAGCGTTTATCGGATATACGCCTGGTCTTGGTTGGTCTCGGCTATTAAGCGGGATTTCGAGTCTGGTACCAGGGCTACAGTAATTATATCCTGGAAGATGTTTTTCTCCTGCGTATTTGGCCCATTGATTCCCTGGAAGTTTTGTCAAGTTTTCTGCAATATCAAATCCTCGTCTTTGTTTTAAAATTAATCATTACCATATTTCATAGGAAGAAATCTAAATTAGCTTGTACCACATTGTACACACTTAATGGCAAATGCTGATCTGTTATTGCTTGTTCTAATTGTTGTCAAATCGTTTGTGCTAGTACGCGTCTTACATTTAACACAATATAGATCCATAATGTATTGATAATAACATGAATGTAATTGATTTTTCGGCTACAAAAACACGAGAACCTGTTCATCGTCATGCAGCGCTACCAAATTATATTCTCATGATTATAATTGGACCGTCTGGAAGTGGTAAGACGCAGTTGCTACTTAATCTAATAATGAGGTGGTTAAAATTGGACAAATTATATTTGGAAGCACATTCTGTAGGTGATCAGCGATGTTACGATGTATTCAAGGACTTTAACGAGAATGTGAAATTTTTAAACGATGAAGATGTTATTGAATTTATCACTGATATTGAAGAAGCACGGAGAGTTGATTCTTTTGATGGAAGTATTAATAATTTAGTCGTATATGATGATGTGATGTTGGATAAACGAGCAAACCCTGCCAGGATATTTTCCAGAAGTAAACATAAAAATACTGATGTGATTTATGTTACTCAGAGATAAACACAAATACCAGAAGTGATTAGGTAAAACTGTAATATTCTTGCTGTGTTTAATGGAGTTGATACACATACATTACGAAATATTTACCAGACCTGGTGTAGTTGAGATATGAACATAATTCATTTTAGAAATTACTTTAGTGTTGCAATAGCTAACCCGCATGGATTTATAACGATAAATTTGCATGATCCTAAGATATTGTATCGGACTTTATCAAATATTCGTAGAGTCTTTAAACTCGGTCTTTGATTGACAAATAGACACCTCGTATGAAACCGAAACTGGTATATTAGTTTGTCTGAAAAAGTTTTGGTATAGTTCACCGCCTCGTAGAGGCTTTTTTTTTGTATAACACCTTGGTCTGTTCCCCTGCACTCCGTAGAGGCTTTATTTTTAATACAAATATATATATATATATATATATATATATATATATATATATATATATATATATATATATATATATATATATATATATATATATATATATATATATATATATATATGTATATATATATATATATATATATATATATATATATATATATATATATATATATATATTTAAATACACTGCAGAAAAACAAAAAAAAAAACCATGACACTGGAAAACATAAAAATATGCTGAAAAAACATCAGAAACAAAAGATAATTAGGTCTCTAAATTTGTTCCTGCAGACGAGAAAGGTGAGTGTTAAGAGACTCTTAAAAGGGGCCACTGTGTCTTTGTGTCTAATTTAAATGGGCAATTTGTGCCACATCGCCGGGCCCTGGTATGCAACGGAACGTTGTCCATATGACTTTGTTTTCATAGTGAAACAATGAGTATATGATTGTCAGAAGATGAGCGTAAGTATCTTGCTAGTGTGTACACATGGGTGAGGCCAGATAGATATGTTGGATTGGAGTCTGTGAGTAAAACATGGCACAGACAACAAAGTTTGTGTTTGTTTCTGTATGAAATTGATGGCCAGTGTAGGGTAAAGAACGATGGTGAGGTGCGCTCTGATCGAGGTACTCTAAAGATGATCCGAGCAGCTGTGTTTTGAACTTTGTAAGGTTTCTGGAGCAGACAGTGAGAAAACCAGACTGAACTGATTTACAATAGTCAAGTCTTGAGAGTACTAATGAACACACAAGTGTTCTACTATCATCAACGGAAAGATATTTGCGAATGGAAATATTGCGTTTCAGTTTAAGATATGCAGCTTTGTATACGTTCATGACATGTTGGTGCAATGTCAGAGTACTGTCTAGAGTAAAACCTAGGTTTCGTACTTCCTGTGCAAATTTAATGTTGTGTTGCTGATATTTATTGTCTGAGAAAAACAATTTGAATGAAAACGTCTTTGTGTTGTGATCATAATAGCCTCAGTTTTATAATCATTCATCTGCCGCTTGTTATATGTCATCCATGATTTCACATCAGACATGCACATCTACTCCATCGATGGTAGCATCAACTTCTGTTTGGTGGCTAGACTTGTATTTTGGGTGTCATCAGCGTGCAATTGGTGAGAAACTATGTGATGATCATTGACATGCGAGAGCGGCTGAGTGCATAGAATGACGAAAACACGTCTAAGAACAGACCCCTGTGGAACACCACAACATAGATCAACTGGGCTAAAATGTATTCCATTTGCAGATACAATGTCTGTCATGTTGACTAAATAGGACTTGAACCACTTTAAGGCTATATTCTGAATGCTAATTACTTGCTGGAGACGGAGAAGTAATATATCATGGTATATCGTGTCAAATACTGCAGACAAATCAAGGATGGTGAGGACTGTAATCTTTCCACTATCCAAAGCAGAAAAAATTACATATAAAACGTTCAAAACAGTAGTTTCAGTACTGTGCCAAGGGCGATGTCCAGATTGTAGATTGCTAAAAAGACTATTTGAATTCAAATAAGATACACGTTGGTTTACAACAACCTTTTCTAAGATTTTTTTTATATGAATGGGAGATTTTAAACTGGATGGTAGTTCTTTAAAACGTTAAGGTCCAGTGTTGACGTCTTCAGCAGAGGCTTTACGATGGCAGTTTTGAAAAATGATGGGAATTCCCCTTATGAGATAGAGATATTTATAACATCAGTTAGTAAAGTCAATATTTGGTCTAAGCACTCAAGCAGTAGTGATGTCAGAATTGCATCAAGTTGACAAGAATTTGGTGCACTCTTCATCACGATTGTCCGTACTAAATCCATAGAGACAGGTTCAAATGCTCCTAATGGTTGTTTCTGAAATTCTGTATCATAAAAGTATGGTGATGAGTCAATTGAAATCGTATCGTCAATCGAATCTCTAATGGTTAGTACTTTGTTACAGAAGACATTTGCAAATATGTCCGGAAGGTCTACTGGAGAGAAGGTCGTTGGAAGTGGTGTACATTTGTTTCTTGACATTAGTTTTTTAGTTATATCGAAGATTTCTTTGCAGCTAGAACTCTTCGTAATCTTAATACTGTAGAGAGATAATTCTGCTAAATGGACTATGTGACGTTCTTTCTAACGGCTACATATATTTCTTTATGAATAGTGAATGTGGTGGAAAGGCAAATCCTCGCTGCTATACGGCTATGTCTTTTAGCAGTGCGAAGCTGGTCTCTAACACTTCTATAATTGATAACACTTTTCTATTGATATTCTGCATTTGATGGCTGGGGCATGTTTTTCAAGCAATGAACCCAGGTAGTTATTAAATAGTTATACGATAGAATGTAAGTAAGATGCTAGATTTTCTTGGATGTCGTGCATGAATTTGGTTGTATTTATCATTACGGAGCGGAGATTTCTCTTAGTAGCAAATAGAGGTGGATTGTTTGGGACTGATACGTCGAGATGGCATATGATGCAGAGGTGATCTGATGCAAGTTCTTGGGATACAAGGGTGGATTGCAGAATAGTATCATCAGGTCTATGAAGAAACCAATTAAAATAGTGACCACGCCTATGGGTGGCTTGGATAACTGACTGTTAAAGGTTCAAAACATGAATGGAAGCATGGAGTTTTGACGTGTATGGGTTTCCAGGACAGTCGAAATGAAAGTTGAAATCTTCAGGACAAATTAGGTTGCCACCTATCGCATTTCCATATTCCCAATGATTATGAAACTGCTCCAAAAAAGTGCGATTCAGTCAGCTTGTTTTTCTACTAGGAAGAGGGCGGTAGAGACAGAAATAATGGCCTAATCTTTGTGCCAGTGCGAGTGTTGTTTGGACTAGTTTAGACGATGTGTGGCAAAAATTGAAGATTGTGTTGTACTTAAGACATTTTATCATGGAATTCTTTGTGATGACAGCAAATCCACCTCCGCGAGAGATGCGAGGGAACGACTTGATAGAGTAATCGGTGGGTGTTAAATCTGCGCACTTGGGTTCATCGCCTGATGTTTCTAGCGATGTTTATGTCAGGAATAAGACGTCGATATCCTGGTCGTTGATAAAATTAAGTATTACTGTGCGCTTTTCCGTTGATCCTACTGATTCGACGTTGAATAATGCAATACGCAGCTGTATCCCTGGGACAATGGACACAACGGGTGACGATTTAAGAAGGTTTTCAACCAGATTATTACCATGAACGGCAGAATTTTTAAATTGTTTGTCTGTGAAGGTTAAAAATTAGATAACTGAATTCTTCTTTTGCTACGCTGGGCAGCGTTGAAAAAACGTTTTTTTCTCCCCTTGGTTTACATTTAAGTAATGGCAAACTGAAGTCCCAGTTCGTTTAGTCTTGAGGTTTCGTACTTCCTGTGCAAATTTAATGTTGTGTTGCTGATATTTATTGTCTGAGAAAAACAATTTGAATGAAAACGTCTTTGTGTTGTGATCATAATAGCCTCAGTTTTATAATCATTCATCTGCCGCTTGTTATATGTCATCCATGATTTCACATCAGACATGCACATCTACTCCATCGATGGTAGCATCAACTTCAGTTTGGTGGCTAGACTTGTATTTTGGGTGTCATCAGCGTGCAATTGGTGAGAAACTGCGTGATGATCATTGATATGCGAGAGCGGCTGAGTGCATAGAATGACGAAAACACGTCTAAGAACAGACCCCTGTGGAACACCACAACATAGATCAACTGGGCTAAAATGTATTCCATTTGCAGATACATTGTCTGTCATGTTGACTAAATAGGACTTGAACCACTTTAAGGCTATATTCTGAATGCTAATTACTTGCTGGAGACGGAGAAGTAATATATCATGGTATATCGTGTCAAATACTGCAGACAAATCAAGGATGGTGAGGACTGTAATCTTTCCACTATCCAAAGCAGAAAAAATTACATATAAAACGTTCAAAACAGTAGTTTCAGTACTGTGCCAAGGGCGATGTCCAGATTGTAGATTGCTAAAAAGACTATTTGAATTCAAATAAGATACACGTTGGTTTACAACAACCTTTTCTAAGATTTTTTTTATATGAATGGGAGATTTTAAACTGGGTGGTAGTTCTTTAAAACGTTAAGGTCCAGTGTTGACGTCTTCAGCAGAGGCTTTACGATGGCAGTTTTGAAAAATGATGGGAATTCCCCTTATGAGATAGAGATATTTATAACATCAGTTAGTAAAGTCAATATTTGGTCTAAGCACTCAAGCAGTAGTGATGTCAGAATTGCATCAAGTTGACAAGAATTTGGTGCACTCTTCATCACGATTGTCCGTACTAAATCCATAGAGACAGGTTCAAATGCTCCTAATGGTTGTTGCTGAAATACTGTATCATAACAGTATGGTGATGAGTCAATTGAAATCGTATCGTCAATCGAATCTCTAATGGTTAGTACTTTCTTACAGAAGACATTTGCAAATATGTCCGGAAGGTCTACTGGAGAGAAGGTCGTTGGAAGTGGTGCACATTTGTTTCTTGACATTAGTTTTTTAGTTATATCGAAGATTTCTTTGCAGCTAGAACTCTTCGTAATCTTAATACTGTAGAGAGATAATTCTGCTAAATGGACTATGTGACGTTCTTTCTAATGGCTACATATATTTCTTTATGAATAGTGAATGTGGTGGAAAGGCAAATCCTCTCTGCTATACGGCTATGTCTTTTAGCAGTGCGAAGCTGGTCTCTAACACTTCTATAATTGATAACACTTTTCTATTGATATTCTGCATTTGATGGCTGGGGCATGTTTTTCAAGCAATGAACCCAGGTAGTTATTAAATAGTTATACGATAGAATGTAAGTAAGATGCTAGATTTTCTTGGATGTCGTGCATGAATTTGGTTGTATTTATCATTACGGAGCGGAGATTTCTCTTGGTAGCAAATAGAGGTGGATTGTTTGGGACTGATACGTCGAGATGGCATATGATGCAGAGGTGATCTGATGCAAGTTCTTGGGATACAAGGGTGGATTGCAGAATAGTATCATCAGGTCTATGAAGAAACCAATTAAAATAGTGACCACGCCTATGGGTGGGTTGGATAACTGACTGTTAAAGGTTCAAAACATGACTGGAAGCATGGAGTTTTGACGTGTATGGGTTTCCAGGACAGTCGAAATGAAAGTTGAAATCTTCAGGACTAATTAGGTTGCCACCTATCGCATTTCCATATTCCCAATGATTCTGAAACTGCTCCAGAAAAGTGCGATTCAGTCAGCTTGTTTTTCTACTAGGAAGAGGGCGGTAGAGACAGAAATAATGGCCTAATCTTTGTGCCAGTGCGAGTGTTGTTTGGACTAGTTTAGACGATGTGTGGCAAAAATTGAAGATTGTGTTGTACTTAAGACATTTTATCATGGAATTCTTTGTGATGACAGCAAATCCACCTCCGCGAGAGATGCGAGGGAACGACTTGATAGAGTAATCGGTGGGTGTTAAATCTGCGCACTTGGGTTCATTGCCTGATATTTCTAGCCATGTTTATGTCAGGAATAAGACGTCGATATCCTGGTCGTTGATAAAATTAAGTATTACTGTGCGCTTTTCCGTTGATCCTACTGATTCGACGTTGAATAATGCAATACGCAGCTGTATCCCTGGGACAATGGACACAACGGGTGACGATTTAAGAAGGTTTTCAACCAGATTATTACCATGAACGGCAGAATTTTTAAATTGTTTGTCTGTGAAGGTTAAAAATTAGATAACTGAATTCTTCTTTTGCTACGCTGGGCAGCGTTGAAAAAACGTTTTTTTCTCCCCTTGGTTTACATTTAAGTAATGGCAAACTGAAGTCCCAGTTCGTTTAGTCTTGAGGTTTCGTACTTCCTGTGCAAATTTAATGTTGTGTTGCTGATATTTATTGTCTGAGAAAAACAATTTGAATGAAAACGTCTTTGTGTTGTGATCATAATAGCCTCAGTTTTATAATCATTCATCTGCCGCTTGTTATATGTCATCCATGATTTCACATCAGACATGCACATCTACTCCATCGATGGTAGCATCAACTTCAGTTTGGTGGCTAGACTTGTATTTTGGGTGTCATCAGCGTGCAATTGGTGAGAAACTGCGTGATGATCATTGATATGCGAGAGCGGCTGAGTGCATAGAATGACGAAAACACGTCTAAGAACAGACCCCTGTGGAACACCACAACATAGATCAACTGGGCTAAAATGTATTCCATTTGCAGATACATTGTCTGTCATGTTGACTAAATAGGACTTGAACCACTTTAAGGCTATATTCTGAATGCTAATTACTTGCTAGAGACGGAGAAGTAATATATCATGGTATATCGTGTCAAATACTGCAGACAAATCAAGGATGGTGAGGACTGTAATCTTTCCACTATCCAAAGCAGAAAAAATTACATATAAAACGTTCAAAACAGTAGTTTCAGTACTGTGCCAAGGGCGATGTTCAGATTGTAGATTGCTAAAAAGACTATTTGAATTCAAATAAGATACACGTTGGTTTACAACAACCTTTTCTAAGATTTTTTTTATATGAATGGGAGATTTTAAACTGGGTGGTAGTTCTTTAAAACGTTAAGGTCCAGTGTTGACGTCTTCAGCAGAGGCTTTACGATGGCAGTTTTGAAAAATGATGGGAATTCCCCTTATGAGATAGAGATATTTATAACATCAGTTAGTAAAGTCAATATTTGGTCTAAGCACTCAAGCAGTAGTGATGTCAGAATTGCATCAAGTTGACAAGAATTTGGTGCACTCTTCATCACGATTGTCCGTACTAAATCCATAGAGACAGGTTCAAATGCTCCTAATGGTTGTTGCTGAAATACTGTATCATAACAGTATGGTGATGAGTCAATTGAAATCGTATCGTCAATCGAATCTCTAATGGTTAGTACTTTCTTACAGAAGACATTTGCAAATATGTCCGGAAGGTCTACTGGAGAGAAGGTCGTTGGAAGTGGTGCACATTTGTTTCTTGACATTAGTTTTTTAGTTATATCGAAGATTTCTTTGCAGCTAGAACTCTTCGTAATCTTAATACTGTAGAGAGATAATTCTGCTAAATGGACTATGTGACGTTCTTTCTAACGGCTACATATATTTCTTTATGAATAGTGAATGTGGTGGAAAGGCAAATCCTCTCTGCTATACGGCTATGTCTTTTAGCAGTGCGAAGCTGGTCTCTAACACTTCTATAATTGATAACACTTTTCTATTGATATTCTGCATTTGATGGCTGGGGCATGTTTTTCAAGCAATGAACCCAGGTAGTTATTAAATAGTTATACGATAGAATGTAAGTAAGATGCTAGATTTTCTTGGATGTCGTGCATGAATTTGGTTGTATTTATCATTACGGAGCGGAGATTTCTCTTGGTAGCAAATAGAGGTGGATTGTTTGGGACTGATACGTCGAGATGGCATATGATGCAGAGGTGATCTGATGCAAGTTCTTGGGATACAAGGGTGGATTGCAGAATAGTATCATCAGGTCTATGAAGAAACCAATTAAAATAGTGACCACGCCTATGGGTGGGTTGGATAACTGACTGTTAAAGGTTCAAAACATGACTGGAAGCATGGAGTTTTGACGTGTATGGGTTTCCAGGACAGTCGAAATGAAAGTTGAAATCTTCAGGACTAATTAGGTTGCCACCTATCGCATTTCCATATTCCCAATGATTCTGAAACTGCTCCAGAAAAGTGCGATTCAGTCAGCTTGTTTTTCTACTAGGAAGAGGGCGGTAGAGACAGAAATAATGGCCTAATCTTTGTGCCAGTGCGAGTGTTGTTTGGACTAGTTTAGACGATGTGTGGCAAAAATTGAAGATTGTGTTGTACTTAAGACATTTTATCATGGAATTCTTTGTGATGACAGCAAATCCACCTCCGCGAGAGATGCGAGGGAACGACTTGATAGAGTAATCGGTGGGTGTTAAATCTGCGCACTTGGGTTCATTGCCTGATATTTCTAGCCATGTTTATGTCAGGAATAAGACGTCGATATCCTGGTCGTTGATAAAATTAAGTATTACTGTGCGCTTTTCCGTTGATCCTACTGATTCGACGTTGAATAATGCAATACGCAGCTGTATCCCTGGGACAATGGACACAACGGGTGACGATTTAAGAAGGTTTTCAACCAGATTATTACCATGAACGGCAGAATTTTCAAATTGTTTATCTGTGAAGCTAAAAAAGGAGATAACTGAATTCTTCTTTTGCTACGCTGGCCAGCGTTGGAAAAACGTTTTTTTTTCTCCCCTTGGTTTACATTTAAGTAATGGCAAACTGAAGTCCCAGTTCGTTTAGTCTTGAGCACAATGTAGTATCAAGAGCCAAGGTGTGGTCATTTAATGCACTTAACGAGGGTCCATCACACCGTAAGCGGGTTGACTGGCATCACGTGATTGCGTTTTATTCAAAAACAAAGGACATTTTAACAGTGGAAAGAAACAGCTGAGAAAAATTATAATTCTTCTCGTTTTCAGAACAAGGAGATGAAGAAACACATAAGAACTGAACAGCCAATGCATGATGAAACACAATAATGTAGACGAAGATAGACAACAAGCACATATATCATAAAAAATAGCACAGACACGGAAGAGCCTTCTTAGATCAGTTAAAAGATGGAGACCATCTTTCCGGAATCATATATTTTTCAAATTGAACCACTTTTCCCATTCTTTTTTCAACGTATTTCAAAGTATTTATCTAGTTGTATTTATTCATTCTAAATTTCAAAATATATCAGACAAAACTGCAGGCTGTATTGAGGTCAATGTCAGAGCAAAGGTTCTAATGCCTGATTAAATTTATTGGTGAAATTAAAACAAACAGAGAACAGTAGTACAGCATTACAATTGTTTCCTTTGCGTTGTACTTAAAATCTTGCTTTCGTGCTTTATCATTGACTAGTACCCTAGTGAAAGAAGTAATTCCTTTTGACAGTCCGCTCTTTTGCTATCTTTCCAATATTTCTGACATCCTCTGTAACTGCCTTAATCGCCTGTGACTTGTACTTTTAATGGGCGAATATCGTTTGCATATTTCTACGGGAAGGTGGTTTCTTTCCGGGTTTGCTTGTTGTAGCGGGATAACTATTTGTTATTTTCTACGCATACCTGCTGACCACCTTAGAACGTTATTCGAGTTATAAATTTAATTATCCTTGTTTATAGTGATAGACTGTGGCCAGCCAATGAATATCCCGAGTAACAGTATATTAATACCTTCAAATGGATTAGCCGGAAACACGAGTTACAATGCTACAATGCGAGTCTTATGCAATAAGGGATTCAACTACACACTTCCCGGAAGTGACAATATTCGATGCACTGATGAAGGAAAATGGATTGGAATCCTCGGACATTGTAAAGGTGAGTGTGTACCATTTTATCTTTGTTTCTATCAAAGGATATTTTCCGGAACAATGGCAATCAATATGAACAGACTGAATTAAAAATATACAAGCTAAATCAAGTATATTTAAACGCGGAACAAGAGTTGCTATATCGTACAAAGATACATTGGTGACATTTTGAGGCCAATTACAATAAATCTGCTTTACGTCTACAGCTCTAATCATAATATATATATATATATATATATATATATATATATATATATATATATATATATATATATATATATATATATATATATATATATATCTTTCAAAATCAGTAAGAGGCTTGTTGGTACCCAATAAGTTCAATGGTCGATACATTGTTTTGTATTTTGTATTCTTTGAACACTAATATTTACACTCGCTGTGTACATATATGTCTGAACAGACGCGGCTTTCAAAAATATACTTGCTCTCATGTTCATTAAAATCTTGCTTTCGGGCTTTATCATTGACTAGTACCCTAGTGAAAGAAGTAATTCCTTTTGACAGTCCGCTCTTTTGCTATCTTTCCAATATTTCTGACATCCTCTGTAACTGCCTTAATCGCCTGTGACATGTATCAACATGGTTTTAAGGTCATAAATTCACCATCTAAAATAGGATACAGTTCTTCATAGTTTGGTTGATAAGTGCATTATGAAGCACATAACTGATTCCACCACATTAGTAAGGGCTGATACCTATACGGACTGACAGATGGCTTATATTTGCTCGAAAGCAAATTGGTCTGCTCCCATCCAAGCAATATAAAGATGATGTCGTTGTCTGCAAGTCTAACATTAGTACTTTTAATCTGTTTCATGAGTCTTTCTTATCTTAAGGCTGAAATTATTTGAAACCTATCATAATCGTCCCAGTCATATTTTGGATATTAATTGCACCCTTTAATGGTTTCCTGCTAATAGCATTGATTGAAATTTTCTACAGTTCATGAAGATGCAATTCAGTCCGTTTCAGACGTACAAACGCCCCATCACGTTCATTAATGTAGTGACCGTTAATCGTAAAACTTTCAAAATATGCGAGGAGGAAAAAGTATCCTTGGGTTTGTGGATGGGTACAAAAATAATTCTCGCTATTAATATGCATGTAATGAGTAAACAAATTAGACCAGCTTAAAAATACCAATCGATTATGTTTCTAACAATGTCAAGAAAACATATCGTCAGATGTGCAATAACTTATAATACTATAATGAAAACGTTTGCCTTTAACAGTAGCAACTAATCCAAGATTTACTTTGGCACCCAAATTAATATGTAAACCAGCTTTGCTTTATGTACTTAACGTCTAATTTAAGAAAGTGTTTAACTAATTAAAATACGCCTGCAACATTATTACTTTCAGGCAAACATTTAAAGTCGGGTTTATTTTAATAACGCTTAAAAGCCATATCCACAGCACATTATGAGCTTTACATAATATTCACAATTCAGTCTAATTCAATATCAAGATTTTAAGTCCTTTGTAGTTTGTTGATTTCATATAATGCGTTCATTAGTCTATCATGTACCAGACCAAATGTATTTCATGAGAAAGACAATTATATATGCGTGTCCTTGATACTTAACCGAAAACAGTTTATCTTTGAATCAGCTCAAAGCATCCATTGGACAGATACCGTTTGTATTCTTAAAACGTGCAATATTATTTTTAGTTTCTGGACTGTAAGTATGCATTGAAAATTGTTAAGAGTTCCAGACGTTAATAAGTTATCATTACTTTTACTCTATATTTTTAATTTGAAGGAACTTTGGCAATATTATCAGATTAGCCTGCTTTATATACACGAGCGCTCGATGAACATTCTGTGTCTATCATTCCAAGCATGGCTAATCTCATAGTATCAGGAAAGTATTATAAATTTGATCATAAAACAAAAACCATTATAGCAGTATTATTTTAAAAGAAACTATAAACATGTAACGGACATTATGCAATCAGAGCAGAGAATCGCCTTCGGCCGATACTCAATATTGTAACCTTATATCTCATACAACAAATACTAAATGCATGAGAGAGAGAGAGAGAGAGAGAGAGAGAGAGAGAGAGAGAGAGAGAGAGAGAGAGAGAGAGAGAGAGAGAGAGAGAGAGAGAAAGAGAGACAGACAGACAGACAGAGAAAGAGAGAGATATATTACAAAAAGATCGCAAAAATTGGAATCGCTATCATTGGAAATTAATGTCATGATAATTCTTTACGCAATCATATACGAACTGTAGAAAACTAATTAAATGAAAGTCTTGATCCATATAATTTCTATTAGGGTCATATTGATACAATTGCAGAATTCTTCGTTCATCTATTTGTTTTCTAATTTCTTACAATCAATGTTTTAGCTTTCTAATTTACAAATTTGGTATGCAAGTTTCATATATCGGAATTTTACAGTCTTATTTCAATTTGAAACTAGTCTGGATGGTTTATTAGCGTATCCTTGTGTGTGTGTGTGTGTGTGTGTGTGTGTGTGTGTGTGTAGGTATATAGATAGAGATAAGATTAAAAAAGGTTCGGATGATAATATGAATATAATATAATATAATATAATATAATATAATATAATATAATATAATATAATATAATGTAATGTAATGTAATGTAATGTAATGTAATGTAATGCAATATAATATATTCAATACAATACAATACAAAACAATGCAATACAATACAATACAATACAATACAATACCATACAATACAATACAATACAATACAATACAATACAATACAATACAATACAATACAATACAATACAATATAATATAATATAATATAATATAATATAATATAATATAATATAATATAATATAATATAATATAATATAATATAAGATAATATAATATAATATAATTGTCTTGCTAATAAAGCAATTCAATAATCCTCTCTTCACACAAACAAATGACTGCTTTATTAGCATGTAAATTGTCGGCTTGATCATATGAATTTTTTCTACAATTCCGACAAACTAATCTTATTCTTCTTATGACTTCACCTCTACATCAATTTTTGGATATTCTTTTGGGGATTGTCAGATTAACAATTGTTACATCAATCTGTCTAATGGTGGGTAAATATATGGTGTAAAATCGAAAATGAATAGCAATTGTCTGGTTTTTAGCCAGTGAAATTACACTCTGTAAGTCTACTCCGTGAAACGAACAACGTGCTACATATGCTTAACAAAATCCCATTGACAAAAAACATATTATCTAGTTTCAGTAAAAAAAACTTTATATTATGATATCTTAAACCAATATACAGCGCTAATCTTATTGTAGACTCTAAGCCTCCAGATTCGACAGCTGCCATCGTGGGATCTGTTGTCGCGTCTGTTATAGTAGTATCATTGGTGGTCGGCATCTTTATATTCATGAGGTATGTGGTTTCATAATTTTCATTTTATTTAAATAATAAAATCTAAACTAGTCGAAATCACGCTCCTAGGAATATATTACTAGCATACAGAGTATGCTGCGTTTAAAGATAAAACACTTTCCAAATGTATAATAATGGTCAGAGTATTAGTTATAATTGTAATGCTAGCAATAAATGTGTGTCATCAAATGCACATAGCATATTGCATGCTGTATATCTTATTAAACGTATAAAATTTGAAGGCATTCCTAATTACGTTTTCATTACTGCTGCAGGAGACGAAATATACACATGGATGGTGCAACACAGAGCATTAACAAGATTGATGAAATCAGAATGGGAGGCAGTAGTAATCCTGTTGAAATGGACTGTCAGAGCGGTGTGTCGATAAAAACAGTTTACCATATTTTCTGTTACAGGGGTATACGTTCCATAGACCTGTGGAAATTAGCATGTGCGACGACATATTTTGTTTTCAAAAACATCCATATCATGTTTATTAACCAGCTTGAGAAATATCTCTTTGATAAGACTGCTACGTTAAGAAAATCGAAAAATCAAGAATATCTGTATCTTATTCTCTGTAAATAAGGCATTTTTACAAAGCTGTCATTATAAATACAATTGACACGCTAAAATAAAATGTACATTAATAATATTATTTTTCTCAAATCGAAAGATGCTAGGATTACTATCTTTAACATATCACATGTTTCGAAATTGATCCATAAATAAGGCTTTTGTTATAGCGTATAACCCATTTTTCAGCACAATATAGGCTGTACATGGGGGCAAGTATAGGCTTCTGCACTGTAGCTGCATTGTTCATCAGCTCATAATCTGTAGCTCCAATATGAATGAAACTGACCATGTGGAATGCATTTATACAAGATCCTCTAAAAGACTTAGGGTGAAAGCTAAATTGTTATGTCTTTCTGCATATGCACTGATTATGTGTGTGTATGTGTCTATGTCAAGCAGACAATGTTCTGGGCACCTTTGATTCCCTTTCCCAGTGATAGGGCGGGCAATGTGCACTGTCATCCCATAGATAGATGTTTAGTTTTCTGATGGGATGTTGAATTATGCAGCTGCGAAAAGCAGCCCTTTGCTCTGAGATGCATGTGTGCAGGTCTACAACTACAGCTCGCAGTGTATCTACAACAGCTTCACCATATGCCTTGATGACATAGGAGGGGTAGAGGCGTAAGGGTGATAATGTCATGAATTGCACCTGAAATGGGTTTATGTGAGCAAGAATGCGTCCAAATAGGTCTAAATTCAGCGATTATGTCAAAACGTAAGGAAATGGGTCAGTGTGTTGTGGATATCCATTAGATCCAACTGTAGCTGAGCTGATCATATGCGCTTCCAAACAGCTCTGGTCATCATCGTCATACAGATAGACATGAGTACCACTAGATATGACTTTCCAGAAAGAGCCAGATGTAGCTGTCGACTCACAGTAAACGGTCGCAGGAATTACCGTCTAATGTTGCAGTAGCAGTCGAAGCTATATCTGACCATTTGTATGGTCAATGATTGATTCCTGAGCACAAACACACACTCTCTCATATCATATCCATCGCTTTACATCACTTTATGTATTTGTTTGATGTGAGAATGCCTTCTTCTCTGTCGTCCTTTTCAATTTTCGTTAAACTTAATCTTCTCTCTGTAACCATGTTTGCAAAGGAGTTTTCTGAATATATGAACACTCAGGGCATCGGTCTAGATAAGACTGTAGTACACACACTTTAGCCCTTAATTAACCTGCTGAAATGTAATGAACAATCGTTCCTTTTATACTTTTCCCGTGTAATAACTCATAACATATCTGTATAGAAAGATGTCCACAATCTTGTTGCTCTTTATCAAATGAATAATTGTGTACCTTTTATATTCACTAGAGAACCCCATTCTTTCTCAACCCACTCTTATCCTCTAGGAACTATAGTGACCGTTACGGTTCCCTTCTCAAACATTTGTCCTCAAAATATATGAAGACAATGTTCAAATGCGTATTGTTTTGTATAAGAAATTACATATCTGAGTGTTTTGTATAAGAAATTACATATCTGAGTATCTTACCGAACATAATAAGTTATCGCCGTAATGACACCAGAGTTTTCATATTAATGGTTCAGTGGTTAAATTGTCACATTAATGCTTCACATATCTAACTCAGACAGCTGATTTAATACAGGATTCATAAATGATACGTTATGTATGTAAATTAAATTATACGATTAGATAAACAAAATATACAAGCAGTATTATTCTCTCTATATATGTAAACACCAGCGAAAGAATTAATCTTGCATACAGTGTTCATACATGAAGCGGATATATATATATATATATATATATATATATATATATATATATATATATATATATATATATATATATATATATATATATATATATATATAATTACCACTCAAAGTTACTTTAACTACATATAATATACTCAAAAGAAAACTTTTTAAACTTTCTTTTGCATCATACATAGAAGATATTTTGAAACTCTAGATTTAGTCAGAGAGTTACAAATGATCAGATGCTTTTGGGAATATGCTACATTTAAATACTGTACAGAACAATAAACGTGTTCCTAACTCATAATTGATCAATGGCTCTATCGTCCTTGCCAGGACTATTGTCAAGAAATATAACGAACTTAGTGTGAAAGCTTTAAATGGTAAAATATTGTTAACTTTGGTAGCACTGATTTATGACACGAGAATATCGGTTAAGACTATCAGGCTGTAAAACTAAAAAACATGTTTTAGGAGAATCAGTCTGTGATACTATGTAACATTTTGGAAAGACGTAGAACCGCGTGGAAAATTAAAAGACATAATTCTTGTTACGAACTATATTTAAAGCAAATGTTTTCCATTTATTCGTCTTGTCGCTATTTTCATTTAATTAGGACCATCCAATAAAAGAAAGAAAGGTCAAGGAAGTTACTCTACAAAACCTACATCAAGCACTACCAAAAGATACGTGGATGAGGATTGTTATGAAAACATACAGAGTATCAGAACAAAAGACATCAAAGTAGAGGACCTTTTTGACTTTGTACTTCAAAGGAGATCAAAATCAAACTTCTATGAGGAAGAATACAAGGTACACTTGCATCAGTTGAACACATGTCAACAATCATTCTTTGAAATACGTCTTTTAGCTCTACATCCATAACTTTCAGTAAAATATTTACTGCCATCACATTCGAAATACTTCATTTAGCATGTGGCCATACGTTTCCAGTTCTAACCCACTACCCACTAAGTTACTTCCATCGAAATTAGGGTTTCAGAAACTATGAACAAAATCCGTCTTTAGGGATATAACAAGGATAAATACAAAATTAAAGAAAGATTAACTCTGCTTCCCTTTCCCATTGACTGTGTCACCTAAGAGACATTTTAATCCAGGAAAATTGAGGATAGGATAAATGCGTAGGCAAGGGTCTATGGATGGAGTCCTTGATATAGGTCCATTGGCCGAAACCTCCTAAAGCTTCTGAATTTCAAGAGTCTCCAGGGCATACTTTCGCCATTAAACAGTACAAACGTACTCTAAGGAGCTTTTTGCTTGTTTTTTGTAGGTTATTGGTGGTGGTCTACCACCTCCCCAATCCGCCCCTGAGTTATATGCCTGACTGTATGATAACTTGACCTGGCCTTGTGCTTTCAAAATCCTGTCTATAATCAAGAAGATCCGTTTCTAACTTATAAGACAAGTGTATGATAAAGACTGCGTTGATATACTCAAATTTGACACATTTAATACTTGTTTTATTTGTTTAAAGCTACCACGTCTTACAAATCTAACCGCTTATATAATGTCAGAATGGAGGGTATACTATTATTGCTGTACATGCAGTATCATATAGCATAAAACTGACAACAACGATGGTACCAGCCTGCATCGTTATATGTGGGGTTTTACCCTATATCGTTGTTATTTTCGCTCTTCATCAAATGACCTTATCGTTCATTATCGTAATTTGTCAAACGTTTTATTTCTCCTAAAGTGTAGATGTGGAAGAGAAAAACGAGGTACGGTTAGAAATGGTTAAAGTATATTATGATCCACTTTGTTTCTAAATTGATTCTTCTTCCCAAGTCGTTTCAGACTATTCTTTTACATATTTATATTCGGACTTTACTATAGCAATAAAACACATTATACTGAATGTCTGATAAAACAAATTGTGTATTATTAATGGCGATTAAAACATAAAATGTTCTAATATCCCTGCAATCAATATGTGACAGTATAATGCCCCTGATACAATGTAATTACTCGTGTTCTAATACCCCCGCAAATTTTGTATGGCAACTCAGCATGATCTAATGTCCCTGCGTACAGTGTGTAATTACTCGACATGTTATAATGCCCCTACATAGTGTGTAAGTACCCGATATATTATATAGCCCCTATATACAGTGTGTAATTACCCGATATGTTCTGTACCCCTACATAAAGTGTGTAATTACTCAATACATTATATAGCCCCTACATAAAGTGTGTAATTACTGGACATGTTCAACTGCCAGTGCATAGAGTATGTAATAACTAAGTCATCATAAGAATATCTTGTAAATATTTCAGCAATCTGCAATAAGTGTGACCAAGTCAAAAGATGTTGCCATGCAAGCAGAAAACAAAAACAAAAATCGATATAAAGGCATGGTGCCTTGTAAGTATATTATGTTTTCTCTGTCAGATAGTTGCATTTGCTGTCGTAAGGGTTATGTTATTGCTGCTTTGTTTTAGTAGTAGTAGTTTTTGTTGTTGTTTTATTAATAGTAGTAGTGAATATAGTGAGCTTGTACTAATAAATGATGTGCATTGTATGGAGCATGTGCTTAACGTATGATTAACATCAATCCAACGTTTACTACATAGTGATTCCACGTTCCTACTGTTAGTGTCGTTTATATTATATTAAAGTATGCGTTTGATAATCTGCATCACCTACAGATGATGACAACAGAGTTAAACTCCACGTTTGGGATGTTGATATGGAGACTGACTACATAAATGCCAGCTACATTGACGTAAGTTCTATGAAATTTACATTTTAAATAAATCAGGCTCTTAAATCGATCAATAAAATATTATGTTATCTACGTCTGAAGATAGGTAAAAAAAAGAAGAGAAATATTTTCCTCTGTTGAACTCTTATGATAAATTATATTATTTAATTGTTCAGATATTATTAATTAAAGGAAAGTATATAGACGTCCATTCAAGTGCATCTGGATTTTACTGTTACCAGCATCGTTATATGTACATTACTGAATATATATATATATATATATATATATATATATATATATATATATATATATATATATAGAGAGAGAGAGAGAGAGAGAGAGAGAGAGAGAGAGAGAGATGAGATAGATATTCAATTTATAGTTTGCTTATTTCTTTTTTCTTAGTTTTAACATCTGCTGTTACATATCGTTTTCAGGGATTCAGTGGACGCCAAGCATATGTTGCTGCGCAAGGTTAGTCAAGCTTTCTATCGTCCATTCGAACCATTCTACCATTGTGAAAAATACAAACGGGCTTACACATGAAGAAATTTATATAATTCCTCTTTCAAATAGAACAGCTAAATATTCTAGAAACATCTTTAGAAAGAGAAAACTGAACAATATCACTTTGCTGCACATAGCGACATTTCTATTATTTCAACAGAGTGTCATTAAGCTTCCAAAAATGATATTCGGGCAATTGAGACCAGCGTCTTAGACGTTTTGGGCGACCAAATTCCACAAGAAAAAAACTAACGTTATGATTAATAAGACATTTCCTATTGTCGCTATAAAATAATTTATTTTAAGAACAAACACGAACCTATGGTGAGAAGGGGAAAACAATGTTTTAATTAGCAAGACATTTCTCCTCGTCAGTTTCTTTAAGGTGCACACAAAATTAGAATTGTGTTGACCATGCTTACATTCTTTTTTCAAAAGCTACGGACAAAAACAATAATCTTTATTTACATGCACAGACACGCAATGCTTGATGCATATCACCAATATACCACATTTGAGCAAATAGATGTAACTTTCCTTTTGATATAAAACTGGCATCAAGACCTTATGCCGAAATACATTGAGCTTATTATTTTGACAGCTAGTAACCATGTTCTGAAAAGTAAATGCTGTAACATTTTGCGGTGAAACTGTTTAGAATATATGCAAAGTGGTATTCAGTGTGTCATAGCCTTTAATTCGTTGACGTTATATTGAATCTAATTATCCTGAAGGATACACTTAATTTTATATTTGATTCATTCAATATTAGCTGTAAATGCAGGAGACCAAATTGATACATATTTCTTAATTAATAACATATGCTCGTTATTGATGTTATCATTGGCACTGTTTTCCTCCTGACAGATAATTACATTGTTAAGATTCTTGTTAATTCAATTACTAAAAAGAGCAGTTTACGAAAGTTCGTTTATATATACCACCTTCACAAATGTGTACGTTTAATGACATTTCGTATCGTTTCAGCGTCGCGTCTTTCTTTATCTATTTCATTTTTCTCTCTATAATCTAATATTCTCTAATAGTGTGCTGCAAATAGGTTCTGTATTTTTGCACATAAAAAGTTTGCATTGACAAGCCTAGAAGCAGTTATATAAATAGGGTTATAATAGTACTTGTTTTCCAAAAGCTCTTCTCAAAATGCTGCCTTACTACAACGCATCACATGCTATACCCAAAACGATTAAAGGATTAAAGTACTGCACATTTTCAGCATTATCGTGAAAAGACGTTTGAAAAGTAGGTGTCATTTTTTTAACGATACATAACCTTTACTTTCACAACATCTCTCGAACATTCTCCTTTGACCAAGTTCAGACTGCATTCTTAAAATTATTTTAAAACTATAAGATGATACGTTTTTGAATTATAATTCTCGCATCCTGTCTGTCAAAGTCTCAAATTTCCTGTTTTTTTATTTGAAAACAGAATGCCCTTTTTCCTTTTCAGGATTCAATTTTCAGCTTTTGTTTACTTTGTTGGGGTGGTACACTCGTCTTTGGTGGTAGGGGTCTTTTCCGTACCATGCAGGTTTGAGGATCTCTTCAGCTTTTTCATGACATCGGAACATAAGTTCAGATCTTACTAAATCAAACTTTCTCATTTTTCACTTTCCACGCCCTAATACCCTGTACATCACCAGCGATTCACGATTTACCGGTACACCATCCCAATTATTGTAACTAATATATTTTGTGTTTATGTGTCTGTGTTTCTTTGTATTCACACCAAAGCATATATATATATATATATATATATATATATATATATATATATATATATATATATATATATATACATCCCTACAGTTTGCAGTGTGTAATTGCATGCATCTATCAATTTATGAGGCCATATCTTTGCTCTGGTAATGTTAAAATCTTCCCAAAATCTTCTGTCCTTAAAACAAAGTTACTCTGGTAAATAGTATGAAATAGTTTATCACTATTAGTGTTTCTTCCATAAGAGCGCTCTAATGTACTTCAGAATTGTTTACCTATTTAAATAGTCATTGCAAACAAATCAGATTTTTATCAAAGTACTAGCGCTAGATCGGACTCGGAAAGACTTATCCCAATTACGATAGGATAGCAATTCAGATAGAAAACGGAACAGGCAGGGAGATCTGATATTTGTCAAAATCTTAAACAACATCTTTTACAATATGTAGCTTTTGCTCGACCTCCAAGTGCTTTTCTTCCAGCTTGTTAATGCTTTGTGAACATGAGATTTGTAAATCATGAGTTTAAAGTACTTTGGCATGGACAATATAATCTGAAATGTATTGCACAGCCATGCTTTTTTGTTTCCTGACAGAGTGATATAGATAGGAAACAGGCTGGGCACAAAAATGTCAGTTACGTATAAGTTAAGAGATCAAAGCTGCAAGTAATGGACATTACGGAGGAATATCTTCGGAGTAGGAAAGAAAATTGGGTGAAAATTGAAATTCTTCCATAAATTTGTAACAAGAATGATAGATTCGACGCACAACAATAAAGTACAAGCACTTTGCAGTTTTCAAACTCAAACAGAAAATGTCACAACCTTACAAGACAAGTGAAGCTGTTTTGCTACATGTATGATACTATTTAAGTAACTTTGTGTGTAAAGAGTGTATGAACATTCTGATACTCTATAACATTGTTGTATATATGTTAGCACTCCAAACCTGTTTGCTGGTTAGGATGTGTGGATGGCAGTTTGTCAAGCGGCAAAATGGTTAGTAAACGTCCGTGTTAGAAAACAAATATAGTTCCATTTGATCCATATTGTCAATTTTTGTTTAAAATTTCTAGAAACAATGGTAAGTGTAGTACTTTGCCATTGTTGACATAATATATGTTATTACCTAAAACAAACCTATGTAGAGCAACAAAGGAACTGTAATGATTTTCGTACACTTACATTCTTCTTTTGTAATCATAGTACCGCCCATAAATTCCCTGTGTTGCCATAGGGTCATTTTGTTACCATAGTGTGTGTATGTGCGCGCGCGCGTGTGTATGTGTGTGTGTGTGTGTGTGCCTTATTAGGGTTTTTACGTATAATTAATGATTTGAATCAAATCGCTACTATGTCTGCACTTTGGCCGTATATAGTGATGTCTAGCACTGGGGCATCATGCCGCTGACAGGTAGTAATGTCTAGCACTGATGCTTTATGCCGAAGATATATGGTATCATACCCCACCCGGTTAAATTATCCTTATTGCTAGCATTATTTTTAAAAGCCTTTTGTATGACTCGGCCTGGGTTCGCATCGGAAGCGCACGCTCTGAGCACTTGTGCCACCTAAGCGGTTTCAACATGTAAACAGTGTTAATTCGCACTGTCACCACAGTTATTTTTGCTGCTTTATAGCCGCACTGTGCCACGTCTGTTTTACTTTAAATCACATGTATAAATGAACTCAAATCATTTCAATGATTATCGACAAATCTGATCTATTTCTAATTGTAAATCGGTTTAAAATACAGTCTAGTCTGGATTTGAAACTACCCAAAATTTAGAATACCCTATACGTGTTTTCACGTCAAATATTTTTTTTTACATTTTAAATAGCCACATAGTAACTAATTAATTCTTTGATTTGCTATGTGCAATAAAAATGTATAGGTCCCTTGGAAAATACCTTGAATGATTTTTGGAGGATGATTTGGCAGTTGAAGACAAAGAAGATTGTTATGTTGACCAACCTGACTGAAGGAAGTGGCGTGAGTATCATGAAAACGATATTATATCTGATGTTAACATATATCTTCCTTATATATTTAATGTAGTGTATTCAAATGTTTTAAGTGATTTCTGACTTTGATTTGTTTTAATTCCTCATTGTAAGGTCTTCTTTTAATATTTGTGTGCCCCCATTCATCTCTTATTGTGTTTTGGTTATCTCTTATGAATTTTTTCAATTGGCATTGCTTTATTATTATCAATATTATTATTATTATTATTATTATTGTTATTATTTTATAGGTAAAACATATTTAGATACCCATATTAGTTTGCACAGAGAGAGAGAGAGAGAGAGAGAGAGAGAGAGAGAGAGAGAGAGAGAGAGAGAGAGAGAGAGAGAGAGAGAGAGAGAGAGAAGTTAAAGATTTTCATAAATATATTCCAGCTTACTAGTAGTTTCGTAATGTTCCAGCGTAAATGCATGCAGTACTGGCCTGATGAAGGAGAAGTGAATTTCGGGAAGATCATTGTCCATCTTGTTCAGACAGATCAGTTTTCAGATTTCACCATTCGGACAATGAAAATTAAAATGGTACTATTTCAGCAAATAAAATGTCAGTCTGAATTGTATAAAACAGAATATGCCATCTAAACATTAGTTTTTAATATACTTATTTGCAAAGCTCTTTGGTAAAAATATCGATTGGCAAGTTCTTCAGATTCAACATAATCTCCCCTTCTACACATAAATAAACAGAAGTTTGAAAAGACAACTATTATGGTGGAATAACCAATGATACAGTCACCAATTTTAGAAAAATCTAAACATTAAGAGTCGCATAATTTGAGCTGTATGATCAAGTTGAAAGAGGTATTGAAAGAAATATGTTTTATTAGGCATTGCATACACAGTTAGCTCTGCTACATGTCTATTTAGGTTACACCTACATCTCACTTTTCATGTGTTGTTAAAATTCAACACATTGTACTTGGTGATATACCCTAAAAAGTTGTTGTAAGTGACTATACATTTACGAGGCCTTAAACGTATATAATTAAGATATTTCATTAACTGTATTTGATATTTATTATATATTTATTGTATAATATAACACTAAAAATGCAACATATAATATAATATTTATATAAGATATTTTAATGTATCCTGTTTACAAGCCGCTTGGTTAATTTTATATTCCGCTGTACAACATTTATACGATTTTAAAACATCTCTAATAAACGTATACAAAACGATTACTTTATAAATCAAATTAGATATCATATAACGTATGCACGTTGTCATGCAAACGTTTTATTATTATTGTTAATATAAGTTTACAATATAACGTCTAACATTGAAACTATATATTGTACATGTAAATCGTATAAGATAACATGGCTTTGTTAATAATAGAAAATTAAATCATGTAAAATCAATAATTCCAGCCACGAGATTATTATTTAATCTAATACTCATATACAACTTAAATCTGTACATTTGAGTATTACCATCTCAAAGTAATAAATAATTCCTTTCAGTAATTAACTTATCATAGTAATAATACCGAGTACAATCCAGTAATTACTATCTCAAAGTAATAAATGATTACATATCAGTAATTACCTTATCGAAGTATTAATATAGAGCACAATCCAGTAATTACTATCTCAAAGTAGTAAATGATTACATTTTAGTCATTACCATCTCAAAGTAATAATACCGAGTACAATCCAGTAATTACTATCTCAAAGTAATAATGATTACATATCAGTAATTACATCCTTTCTTGAGGATACAAATTGATGCATATAGTAGTTTTATTATAATCAAAGAATAACGACCTTAAAGATGAGAAAAGTTGGATGATAAAGCAATTTCATTTCAGGACATGGCCGGATAAAAGTGTCCTTCGATATTGTTCCTCCATAGTCCACTTCCGGCACAAAATACATACTACAGAAGTAGAAGAAAAATGCAACGGCCCTTTAGTTGTCCACTGCAGGTAATGTTGAATACTTCTCATAGGTTACGATTTTAAATGACATACTAGTAATGCAACATATAGATAAGAAAGGAAAATAAATTTAAACATAACACGAACGTCTTCATTTGCAACGTCAACTCTTTGGCACATGATAAGTGGTATGTCAATAATAATAATAATAATAATATTAATAATAATAATAATAATAATAATAATAATAATAATAATAATAATAGCAACAACTAACATCATTGGTCTGCTTGCGAATTTCGTTTGCCTGTCAGATTGATTGAAAGATTCAAGACACATTAATATACACGTATGTTCTGACTATATATATATATATATATATATATATATATATATATATATATATATATATATATATATATGTATATGTGTGTGTGTGTCTTTAAGCTATCGGTCGTCTATATCTGCCTCAATATCCACAGCGAGCGAAAGCATACGAAGAAACAGCAACGCTCTTTAACTGTTTTACCACGTTTTCTTCCATACATTAAAGAGTAAATAGTTTTGCACCACAAAAACTTAACAAAATTACTTACTCACAACATCATATAGCGCCGGTGTCGGAAGGACAGGGACTTTCATTGCTATAGATTTTCTGGTCGACCACGCGGAAGCTCCAGGAAATGTTAATGTGACCTCCTGTTTGGAATCCCTGCGAAATCAGCGTGTCTTGATGATTCAAACGCTGGTACGTTGCTCCCCGACACCACCACTACAACCTGATTACAACTAGTTTGGCTCAACGTCTGTATCTTTCATTTGTATTATTGTACTATAATTATAAATGTCTTAGTATTTATCAAATATTTTGATTAAATCGGTAATAAGATGTCTTTTGAGTTCTGTGTGGGTTGATTCTCTTCTATTCCGTTCATTTGGATGTTTACTACGCTTTCGTTATTAAAAAGGTATTAATGAAAGATTTAATTGGATAGGTGTCGGTTGTCTTCGTTAAAATATAGGTAAATATCACTTTAACCGTCATTTTTAAACGAATATCATAGAGAAACTAAATTTTTTTTATTGATAATTCAAATTCAGACTTTGTTATTCTTTGTTATTCCTATACCTTTACATCAGTAAGACCGAAATTAATAAAAAAAAATCAAAATAATGTTCAGATAATAAAATAAATCATTGATAATATACATATACAATTAAAAAATCAAAACGCACCCAAAAAAAGACTATTGAGATTAAACTTATTAAAGTAAAATCATGTCGTAAGCAGATACTGTCTTGTACAATCCAATTTATTACATATTATTCCATTTTAGATTTCATCTTTACTTATTAATCGTCTGTTTCATTCCTAATTTAATGAAGTAAAATAGGTAAAATAGGTAATCAATATGATTAGACATCTACTGATTTAACTATCGCTTTATCAATATAAACTGAATGACTCAAATGTATCCACAACAAATGCTTACAGGAGCAGTTCATATTTGTCCACGAGGTTTTGGTAGAGGCACTCACGTGTACTACATCTGCAGTGTCAGCTCGAGACTTTCAGGAGGAGTATCGCAAGTTGCTGACAAGAGAACCCAAACAGAAAAGGACATTTCTTGAGCTGGCATTTGAGGTATCTAAACTTGGTAGTTTCAATGACATCCAAATATATAGTCAAACGTTTTCAAACAGTCATCTATATGTAATAAACCAAAATTACATTGGAAGTAAGGTGATTGCGTATCACGAATTCCAGTTCTTCTATAACCGGATGCAACGGAACCGGCAAAACTAATTGCTGAAATTATGTTTCCTCTTAAAAGAGGCTAGTGTTAAGGTGGTTCTAGCTTTATTAGTATAATTTTCTTCAAACAGTTTAGCAAAATATTTCTCAGATCTGCAAATACGACTCTCCGGAGTGGATAATTGTATTTAAACCTGAAATTAAAGTTGTCTTCAATGACATTAATGTTCAGACAAAGCCTGTCAAACATATTAAAAATGGAATGAATCTACAATTTTGTACATCTGATTAGCACGTCAAAACGCTTCAATATTTCTTCGTCTGGTTGACATTATCTTAACTGTTATAGCCCAAAATTTAAATTGGACTACCACAACAAGAAAATGAGAACGAAAATGCCATTGCATTCGTTATAACCGTTTCTTTTCATTTACTAATCCGAAGCCTAGTGAAAAGATTGCATGTTTTAATGCGGAACGTAAAATATTTATTGCAGTTGTCCATTGCCAATAAGTGAACAGTTTTTAAAATTGAGAATCAAACTTTATTGACTTGTTCCAGATATAAACATGTAAAAGGTCATTATATTTTAGTGGCTGTATCAGAGACAAAACAATTACTGGAATCGTAATAGCTGTGTATGTGTACACTGATTACACGGAGACAATACAATGTACACTTTCAGTAGATGTGACGTATTGCCACAACTCAATTAACGTTTCAGTTCACAAAAAGACGTTACCTACCATGTTAGGCATTTTTAACAGACAATCCAATGTCTATATAAACTCGATTTCCTCTGTATTTTTCATAAATTGTACATAGTCATACGATTGATCATTTATACTCAACGGCTATCCTTGTAAGGATATTTTATCAAATATTATAAAATCAGTGGTATGTTTTAATTGATTTCAAGGTAAATAAGTTTTACCTTTGAATATTTGGAGCGGATACAGAGTCCAAACATTCTTGAAATGCAAACTTTTTATTTTCACTAATATCTTATCCACAAAGCAGATATATTCCATTTCTTAGTAGTTTACTGTTAGCAGCTGATCTCAGTCATTGTTATTGGGTATGTGATTGTAAAATACTTTATACGAATGAGTTTTGAGTCTGCGGAAAGTTGTTATATGCATAAATGAAAATGATTACTTAGTATTCCAGCCTAGATAATCTCAATGGTAAGAAAAGTTTGTAAGATTTCTTCCTTCTTTTCTGAATATGCTAGGCTTTTTATATTCATTTTCAACTTTTTATTAAATGCAACGTTCTATGGACTCTCGTTTGGATTTAGAGATCATACTTGGGGAATATAGTACGTTTCTGTGTAAAAAGACGGATTGCTATTTATGTTGCTCTAATTATCTAAACAATATCATGTGACTGTTGTAGCTACTTGGATTATGCAGCCAGTCTGTCACCTACATATTTTTCTAAGAATGAAAGAATAAGTACGAGAGAGTTTTCTTCTGTTTTATAATTTTAAATTCAGAAAATGGTGGTTTTATTTCCAGAAATTACAAAAACTTAATCCGGAAACTGACGAGAATACATATGCGATCGCCAAAGAATTGGGCAACAGAGATAAAAATAGACACTGCAATATCCTTCCTGGTACGTACCTCGTCTTTCAAAAACTTAAATAATTTATGAAAAACTACACTAAAGATTAAATGCTTTGACTTTATTTAATGAGTATTTTTGTTTTGTTCTCCAAACTATTGCATCCGTTTTCAAAGCAGAATATTACGAAATAGATTGTATGCTTTTATATTGTAATACTCAATCGAGAGAATCAAATAACACCTGCACGAATCTGACTTGAGGTCGATGTTTCCTTAATTTTAATCGACGGCAAGACAACACTTGTTGTAAGCAGAAGGATACTAATACCACAAATAATTTTCCACAAATCAACGGACAGACACGCATTTAAGAGACCCTAATTTCTTGTTATTTCTTGCTGCACATTCATGTGACCCATCGGGACGCCTACCCAATCCGTAAATCGCTACTTCACTTCATTCGCCACAAAACATGACCCAAACGTCCAAACAACTAATTATTCATATTTCAAGCTACTAAATTATTATACACGGATATATATCTAAGAAATCCATAATCATCATCATCATCAACAACCACACCAGTCTTGTAACCCATGAGGTATAGGAGCACGACAGATTATTTCGCCACCAATTTTCTCTATTTTTCAATGTTCTCCACTGACCTCATGGAAATCTCCTAATCCCATGCCTATCCACACTTTAATGGTTTATTTCCACTTCTATTTCTGTCTGCCGCGTATTATAACTCTTGATTGTGCCGGTCCAGATGATCGATAGCATTGACCGCACCACTTCAAATTGCGTTTGCACACCGATCAGAGACTATCGCGGGGTTTAATGGCTCCGTGGATTCGATTGAGGACCTATTTCCTGGTTACGTGATCGATTTAGGTGATGCCCAAGAGCATTTTTAAAAGTTTGAACATATATGTTCTCTCAGCTCCCTTGATTTATAAGCATACAGAAAAATAGATATGACAGTAAATTGTATAAGCTTTATTTAGGAACCTAGTGCAATATTCATATCCTTCCATACTGGTATCAAACCTGTTAGTGCTGCTGTTGTCTGGGCAATCATTGAATGCCATTCTGGTTTGGAGCCCTCATTCATGATAATTGATCCATAGTATTTGAAGCTTGTGATTGTTTCCAACTTTTGCCCACTTACATTTATTTCTGTATTGAAGCCATTGGTTTTGTTTGTCATCAGTTTGGTTTTCTATGGCGCTAATATCCATTCGTTATTCTGCGGAGAATGTGTTGATGCGTTAAACCATGTCAGTCAGTTCTTGTTCATCTCCTACCAATGCACCAAGAAAGCCACAAACAGAGATGTAAGCTGTAAATAGCGCGTACGCTAGGCTTGTTGCAATATCCATCTTATTGAACAATTATAACATGAATAAATTATAGTTTGCAATTGCCTTTTTGTTCTATTAGAGTTCAATAAAATATAAATTGCATTATAGTTTCCATTCGTGTTGTAACATTTATTTATCTGGTACCTTCACTTTGTCCTTTCCTGATACTAGTATTATCAATGGGCCTTTAGAGTCTGTCAACTTGTGTAAGAACGATTTTTTCAGATACTGTTTTATAAAATGTTTTACCATCATATTAATTCATGACTATTTCAGTCAAATGTACACTTTAATCCTGAAAGATAGAATGTATAATGTTTCACTTTGTATATTATATTATATTATATTATATTATATTATATTATATTATATTATATTATATTATATTATATTATATTATATTATATTATATTATATTATATTATATTATTTAACAGACGAAAATTACCGCACCTACCTGTCAACTCATGTCAGTGGAAGAAATAGCTACATCAACGCCGTTTTCTTGCCAGTAAATACAAATGTATAGACGCCTAAAGTAACCCATGTACCAAGTTCACAAATGACAAATATAAGCTAATTACATCAAAATTGTATGATCATGGTAATGTGTAACAGATTCATATGGCCGCAACTTGCATTTTCGGGTCATTTTATCATAATTATTGGATCCAAAATATTTTCAGTATTTAAATAAAAACTAAATAATTATTTGCCATGGACAATAGACATAAAAAAATTCAAAACTTGTTTAAAACTAATATAGCCATGATAGACGTATACTCTCCTCAAATAACATTTAGACATATTTCAATTGCGTTGTTCCTTTTCCTACAGTAGTTATTCGTGGGTACTTTTAGAAGTTCTCAATTATACAAACAGTCAGACTAACTGACGATGCAGTGTGCGTGTTTAAACACTCAATCCCGCAATGCACGAAGTTTATTATATAAAGGAAGTGGATAGTACCACTGTGTCATGAAACTCAAATTGAAATTAAAATCAGAAATAATATGACGTCCTTTATCTTTCAGTAAAATTTTCGAGCCTGAATTTCGTTTCACAAATAATAAACTGACATAAGTTCGCATATAAAATGCTTTTGATCCATTATTTCAGGCCTACAAGGAAAACGATGCTTTCATCATTACACAAACACCCCTGGAGAATACCATTGTCGATTTCTGGAGAATGGTTTACCAATATGACGTCAGCTCTATTGTGATGCTTAACAGTCAGTCGAAGATGAAGGTGGAATTTAATATAGTGAAATTTAAGTTCCTAAGTTCTTAATACACGTGGATACTTTTATAACTAAAAAGAAACCTTTTTGTCGATGTAATGGATAAATTTGAATAGTAAATAAAAAGAGAAGTTCAGTTTAATGAAATAACCATGTAAATTGTGTAAATCATTATTGCTTTTAGACATGTGTTATATATGAAGACCGCGTGCGATTACTCCAGTCAATTTGGTGTTTGCTAGTTACACTCGAAGTTTGTCTATTTCATGTAATGTATCCGGGTTCTCAACGAAGACTTGAATCCGTCTGTATTCGACTTTTAATTAAATCTATTGCATAGATTAAGTCAAAGTTTGTCTCTTTTCGATCAGCGTACAAAGGAAAATGTCCTGTTCTCTCGCGATTAACGTGTACCATTAAACATTTTTGTACCTGGGTTAACTTTCAACGTTTGTTTCATTATGTTGTATTTGGCGTTAAAAATACCTTTCCTTCATAAGTGTTACCATTGTCGCTTACATCGATGTTGCCACTAATACCAATTATATTGTTTCTCCTTTTCATTTGCAAATTTTCGTATTAAGAAAATGTATTCCTTTCATTTGTGACAAATGCTGATTGTCGTATTACATGTTATTCCCGTTCTCTATTGGAACAAGACACATATTTTTAGAGTCCAGGTTTAGCTTAAGTGACCATATGTTAAGTAGTCTTCCTGTGCTATGACCCTGCAGCTGTACTGATTTGTACGTCGTCCTTCAATAAAAATTATTTTAAAATAAATTCACTAATTAATTGCACAAAGCATTTTTCCTTCATGCTAATTCAATGTTATGAAACAATGTGGAGCATCTATTAGATTTATCTTAGCTGCTGCCAATAAAATTAAAATAAAATATGACTTATTTAAACAATTGCTCATACAAATTTTACATAAATCTTAGGAATGTGTCTGTATGTTAGCGTTTGAGCAGGATCGCGCTCACATGCATCCTTCTGTGTGATGCTTATTCGCCACTATATATTGCTGCCATTACTGTAAATGTAACAAATTAATGTTTCTTCGCAGAACACTTTCAACAGATTTTAAGACAAGAAAAACGTTATAATGAATTTATTCAGTAAATAGCCTGACTAACTTATAACAAATTTGGTACAGAATATTAGAGGATAAAGACCTTCCGAACTTTCTCATACTGGAAGTCTATTAAATTCTTATTTTGAAAAATGTCTTTTTAATTTTGTATAATGAAGGTCTACTTGATTCGCACAATTGAGGTCTTTTTCACTACTATAATGGAAGTCTTCTTAATTCGTAAAATGGAGGTATATTTAATACTTATATCGGAGGTCGTTGTAATTCGTATAATGGAAGTATATTTAATACTTATATCGGAGGTCGTTTTAAATTCGTAGAATGGAGGATTTTTTCAATTCGTATAATGGAGTTTTTTTAACATAATAGACTGTAACCAATGATGTCAACAAACAAAAAAAAATAATTACCGATTACGCGACAAATGGGCTTACAAAGTTTACTGAACATCAGGGAAATTGACATGGCCGAAAAATGGTTTAAGTTACAATTATATCAGCAATTACTGGTTCCTGTGATAGGTGATAGCCCATGATCTCAGAACCATGCAAGCGCGTATATTAATAATGGTGAATTGTATTTATTATCAACTAGATATCGTTTTTATTCCACTGTCAATAATGTAATCTTCCTCAATCATATTCCGAATTTGTTTTCCTGATAATTTTGCATTTTTATTATATATCTTTAAATTGGAATAATTAAAACATATAAGTAACACACTTTGCAGGACAATGAGCGATACTGGCCACAAAAGGGAAGTGTTTTCAATTGTCCACCGTTCAAAATTCACCTGGAAACGTTTGGATGTTGCGAAATTTCTAAACTCGTCTTGATTTATAACGAAGAGGTAATATTTTAATTTTATCATGGGGAAACAATTTCTAGTGTTATGATTTATATCTCAAACTCACAATAATAGTTTAGTGTTTTTTTTAAAGCACTATTTGAGAATAGTGTGAATAAGCTGTGTGTGTTTGTGCGAGGAGAGGGGTATTATTACAGCCTGGTACTTAAATTGTGTGATAAAACAGGATGGAGGAAACATATTGCTACAATGTGTATACTGTTACATTGAAAGAGTCGTGCTGCTGATTATACTTCAAAAAGTATGAGCATTTATTATAAACAGCGTTTGACATTAAGGAAAGGCGGTTGTTTTGCATCTCTGCTTTCCTTCAATGCAAAATGATACAAATTTCAAATATTTTTGTCTGTACCTCACGGACTGAAACATCACGGACTAACAACATGTATTGTGAACAAACCACTGATAAACCATTGCAAACGAGATTGTCTCTGAAATTATGCGAGATGTATTTTCCAAATTAGTACACAGTATACTCTTTTCCCTTGCACTTGTTATTTGTTAAATGGAGGCTAAAGTTTTCGAAAACTAAAGGACTTGGTGGTTGAGAGCTGTAATGTTATTTTTTCTCCTTATACTCACTCGAACACGCAAACCAATTACTATATCGCCCTGTACACTTACACAAGAAGTGTAGAAGAATCCATCATTATGTAAAACACAACCTAACATGTACTTCACTAGTTTTTATTGACCATTTATATAAATAAAAATCATTACGCAATAAAGTGACACATTAAAACTAGTATCATCTACAAACTCCTTCTCTATCATGAATACTTATTATTATTTTGTTAAAAACTTTTCAAACTTCATATCTTATAGTATGTCTCAATGTATAAATGTTAATGTAAATTACAGTGTAAACACTATCATGTGTTGGAAAAAGACAGTATAAATTAAAAATCCGATAAATTCTAGAGAATACCTTTACACATTAGACTCACTAGTTAGAATTTCCTTGATGCTAAATTTAACAATGTCTAATGTAAATAGTGTCTAGTCAAACATTTTAGCAAAGAAATGTCCGGCTGTCAAGAGCAAGTTACTGGACCGAAGATGGGCGAGTTCCAAAGTCTCCTTTACATGTACTGGAACACGTTGAGCTCGTGCAGGGCTGGCAGACAGAATCAACAGGGCGAAATCCCGTCGTAGTGCATTGCATGTAGGTAACATTTAAGTAATATGTTGTTGTTGTTGTTGTAGCGTTTAACGCCATTTTTAAGCACACGATAGGCTATACATGGCGGCCAGTATTATTGGTGGAGGAAGAACACGAGGACAGAGGTGAGATAGCAATGATACGTAACGGAGAGAGCTTTAGACCACACGGGAACTCGGGGCCCCTTGTGTAATCTGTACTTTTTAATGCATTTATTTATTTTAGAATTTAATTAATTAATAATTATAGGTAATTAATAGATCTTAACGTTTACACTCTATACAAAAAGAGCCAAAAGTAAGTTAGGATGGAAAATTTGGTCTTAGCCATTCTGGTGACGTTACGTTACACAGAAATTTCAATATTCGATCTTCATATTTGAATCGAATAATTTTCAGTCTTTAAGCTCCGTATATATATATATATATATATATATATATATATATATATATATATATATATATTTGTTCACTCTGAGTAAAGTCAATATTCGTCCGTACTGTACCATCTTTATTTCCTAGCAGAAAAAGAAATAGAAGAAATGCTGGTTTGACACGTTTATAAAATTATGAACAGGAATGGTGCTGAAAGGAGTGGACTCTTCTGTGTCATAACTGCTGTACTGGAAAGAACCAAGATAGAACAAGACGTAGCTATAGAACAGATCTCAGACAGTTACGTCACCGGTGACCTCAGATAATCCCAGATTTGGTAGGTTTCGCAACTGGTAATACAAACAGAAAGTAATGATTTTGTTTTAGTAGTACCAACATAAGCAGTAGTAGTTGTTGTCGTTGATGTTTTATGGGGGGTAGGGAATCTATATTCCCTCATGAACTGTTATGATTATGGTTCGACTAAAGTTTTATAAGGGAGATAACTCTTGTAATTACGTTAATAAGATTGACGCTGTTTTTTTCCGTTTGATTATTATAAACATTTCTATTAATTCTTGTCCTTACAAAAATATCTAAAAACTATCTCTCTACATTTATGTACCATTATAAACAACAGGTTTAATTATGTATGTTAATTTCATCTCTTTTTTTAAATAATGCTAAATAACAAAATTAATATATGCATGGGTGTGGTTTAGAAGTGAAAAGAAAACCAAAGTGATGAGCTTTTAAATGTTGTAATTTTATATTATACTTATATGAATCACTTCTTTGTTTTTGACACTAGAATGATTTTTACAATTCTCTGCCTCATAGAGATGTCTATGCATTGTAATGTTCATTATATACCAAGTACTACATGTATCATAAAATGATGTGTTCCAAGAAGACTAATTCATTAATAGCCATGTCTTAATAATAAGTCAACATGCAAGTGAATTATTGAACTTTTTCTATTTACAGGAGCAGTTTAGATTCTGTCATGAAGCTGTGCTAGCCTACCTGAACCAGAACGAAACATATGCCAACTTCTAACCATGCTAACTTCTATAAAGCTTGCAGTATTGCATGATAATCTTGAATCTAGAATAAATTTGGAAGTTTGAATGTTTGTCAACATATATTTCATTGACTATTCATTAAAAATAAATTTAAGCCTCAAGACATTAAAATTAACAAAGTATACAATTTACGTTTCCCATTTATGTGGATACATTTACACAAATGAAAAGAAACTATAAATATATTAGATCTTCTGGTTCACACATAATTAACAATGGAGGACCCTTCTGTACTGGAAGACAGCTGAGATGTATATTATTCCATTTTCCTTTCTTTATCATGTTTGCTTCATTTGATTTTGTGCATTTGCTTCATTTCACAGCTTTGTTGATTATATTCAATATGTATTCAAGAATTTATTTGGTTTAAATTGTAAGAAATGAATTGCAGTAAAATAGACTATATATTGCTTTCAAGAAAGACTAATAGAAATGTGTCCCATGGTAGAATATCACATCTTACAAATGAATTGACTGAAGTTGGAAACAATAAATCCCTGCTTTTATATGTTGCTTGCAACTCTGTCCAAACTACTAGCATTTCAATCAGTCTTGTCTCATTTGCAATGTGTCCAAACAATGAAAAGAAATATTTTTGACTGCTACGATTAAGAGAGTTTGGCCAAAAGTACAAGTATTTAGTGTTCTTCAACGGTACCGGACTTTTGATCTTCCGGATAGGAAATATGTAAAAATTAAAGAATTATATGTATATTTATATTTTGTTTATGTATTTTAATAATTACAATGAAGAATCCAGATGAGATGCTACAGAACCATCCTTGGCATCTCTTACTTGGACTATATCACAAATGAAGAAGTGCGTAACACCATCAGGCACAAAGTAGTCCATTATGAAGACCTCCTCACCACTGTCAAACAGGGAAAGCTGAAATGGTATGGCCATGTCACTAGAACCAACATTCTATCCACAACAGTACTGCAGGGTAGTGTCCAAGGTGGTAGAAGAAGTGGTAGACAGAAAAAAAGTGGAATGATGACATCACAGACTGAACTAGACTTAGTTTTGCGGAGACACAGGCATTGGCACATAATCAAGACAAGTGGAGGTAATTGGTAGGATGTTCAGTAGCACAGTGCTTCAACAACCACACTAGGTCAAGAGACTGGTGATGATGATGATGACAATTTAAATGAATATTTTTATTATATAGTTAGTATTTTTAGTTTTGTATTGATATTGTTCTGTCTTGGGCCTATGCTGTACAATCAATATTTAAGTTTTTACATTTTATATCCTCGTTCAGCCATCTTTTTTACTCCATAGTATCAGATCAAAATTTAAATGCTCTTGATAAAAGAACAAACAAAATATTTCAACTCTGAAGAGATCTAAAATGTCTATCAGTACTTCATTATATCCTTGGTGACGAGTGGCACAATGCGATGTTCGAAAAGGGCCAAAATCTTAAAGATACATGACAAGCTTATCGTCTCTATATTGTATATATGAGTGTACTAGTGTTATCCTGCTTCAGACTGCACATGCCCAGGTCTTCTGTTGCATACTGGATCTGCAGATCTGAATCTATATAATCTGTGTAAACCTATTACTATAACAAACAACATAGACCCTTATCTACCGGCATATTACATGAATGCCGATCAGAGTCTATGTTATTTGGAGTTCAATCAGATTTATACATGAGTAACTACTACATACAATTCAACCAGGACTTGTATGACCTTAACAGCCTCTTTGCTTTATTTGGTTGGTAGACAAGTTAATATTCATTCTTACTGTCATTTTATTTTCACATATAATTTCTATTAATTAAAAGGATTTAAATTGGTATATCTGAGAACTAATTTAAGTCAACATTATTGCATGATAACTAAGAAATATATCAGTGTTCTCAAGCATCAAATACATTTCATATCCTTTAATGGCCCCAAATAATGGTTAAAACCTAAAACAGAAAGCATACAATGTATTCCATAAACTATATGCATATCTATGTGGATTATTAACATTTAAAGAGACTGAAAAAGTCTTATGCATCCAATTTTAATCATATGAAATTTCTTTTAATTTTCAAAGCACATATAGCCCATGCTTACTTTAAAGAATCTTAATGAAATTAATGAAAAATCAGAAGGCAATGTAACCCTGATTATATTTATTCATTCAATATTTACATATTTTGTTTCCTAATATGTAAATATTTCTTACATATTACAAGTTTCCATTGTTTTTGTTACACCATAGACTAATGCACAATGTGAATTTTAGTATTTCCTGGAAATCCACATTTTCTTTTTTAACAAGAATATATTTTAAAAATTTGTACTTGATAACTTAACACATTAACCCCTGGAGGTTTTTGCTGTTATCCAATGAAATTCGAGTAGGAAACACATTTTAGGGACTATTTCTGAATACATCGCAATACTTCGATTTCCAAACAATAATCCATTAGACAATTGGTTACTAATGCTAAAGAAAATGTTTTGCGTTGGCTAGTTTCCTGGCGCATGAGCAGAAGGGCAAAAATCGGACTTGTTTTTATCATTTTTTTTTGCTTAACGGACCCATAATTTTCGTATGGAGAAGATTCTTTATTCAAAACGTCCACCTTATCCTACTTTTTGCACAGGTTCACCTGTTTGTGTGCATTTCAGACCGGCCTGCCGTAGATCTGAGGTCATAAAGTCAAAAGTCTGGACACAAATTCGGAAAATATAACGGGTCCAAAAACGTCGGTTTTCCCCTCTGTATTTTGTAATGCAATTAAAATGTCCAGATTACGTGACATCATTGTAGAGCTACGTCTGTCTACGTTGCAATGATACCACCCACTTTAGAGTATCACGCATGACCTTGACGCTACAGACCATGGAAGTAGGCTACTACCTCATAACCCGTAAAGTCGTCGCTAGAGGTTAATGTGTTAAGCATCACAAATATTCATTCAAAAATTTCCTGTTTTTCAACATTATCGTCATTAATATTCATTATAATTTTTATTTTATTTTAATATCGTTTAATTCTAAATCATAACAATATATTGCTGTAGTTTGAAAAAAGTATGGCTACTTCCTGGAAATCTTCACTGGCAGATTCTTTGTAATTGCATATTTTTGTCACCGATATTTTTAGAACAGAGTTTGTTTTTTATACAGAAATATAATATTAAATGTCAATTTATAATGAAAAGGAATTCTGCTTTTATTGTTTATCAAATTAGCTGAACCCATTATTTTCTTTGCTTATATTTCGTTATCCATTTTGACAAGTTCTTCTGAACAGTCAGCAATTTCAAATATAATTTATCTGAAAACTTCTCCAAAACTGGTACAACTATTGGTTCTAAAATGCCAAATTCAGGCCTGCATCATCTGTTTGGAATTTATGTAATACAAATAGTACGCATGTTACCAATTATACAGATGTCACTTCTCCAAACTTCTTAATTTTCTATTGCACTATGGTCTAATGCGGTGCCCTCCTGAACACAATATGGACCAATTTTGTGTCCTTGAGATACTCAGTGAACAAATAAGATGCCCCCTGCATATACATTGGATCAACGAAGCATCCCCAGATATACTGTGGACACATGGGGGTATCCCCAAGAGAAACTATGGACAAGTGGGTTGTTCCCCACAATTAATCACTGATACAGAATCTAACTGACAGTCTATGTAGCGTTCTGCAAAGGTTGGGGTGGGGTACTTCCAAGGTATTAATTAAAATATTATGAAAGTTCCACCTGATTCGTGAATTTAAATTTAGATTAAAGACCCAATAGGTATACACACACACACACATATATATATATATATATATATATATATATATATATATATATATATATATATATATATATATATATATATATATAACACGAAGATGAAATTCAACAATAACAATTTAATGAAGCCTATAAATTTAAATGTCACACAATCACTCGTCCTTTAAGTGATAGCCTATTTCATCTTATGATTTTCAGCGTGAGTTCGATTTTCCACCTGGCCTTTGATTGTACTCATCTATTTATTCGATCCTCTCACTCCTCCTGGATTCCACCTCTCGACTTTTCTCCTTCCTTCTCTTTCCTTCCGTTTCTCTATCGAAACTATTCCTTCCGTTTCTCTATCGAAACTATTGGGACCACTTTCACTGGTCTGTCCCCCGAACTTTCCTCTCCAAATTTCCCTCTTTCCTTCTTTTCCTTCCGTCTATAACGGAGACACTGGGACCACTCACTAGTCTGTCCCTTGAACCTTCCTTTTTAGAAGCTACACTTAGAATTCTGTCCTAAGGTTTTTCCCGCCAATTAACGTATGGCCGCCGGGGTTCTATCTTCTTCTGACAATCCCTTCTCTAACGAATTACAGCGAACTAAAGCTAGTCGGCCGGTTAAAGATATTATATTTTAAAAGAAAGCAGGGTCCCACCCCTATCTCGATTCTGATTGGGTAGCGCTGGGACCCTATCCACTCGACATATTCAATATGGCGGTCAGTCAGCGTATCCAGAAGATAAGGCACGCCCTCTCCTTCTGGCAGCTTCTTTGATGTACAAAACATCCTTCCAGTCCAAGGTACTAATTACACTTCTGACGGGCTTTTGGTCAGCTTCCTCTCTTAACTATGGCAAACTTACGTAAGGGATGGTGTTAGCCTGCGGTCATGTGTAACAATAAACAGTGGCTTGTCCGACTTGCTTGATAACACATGGTTCTAATTTAATTTTGGGTCGGGCAACGCCACAGTCTACTTCATTTGTATAACCTTGAAAGGGCTCTATACTCTGTGAAAAGACTATAATCATGGCGAAATATGCTGAAAAGTTTAAAAGTTATGTTCCAGAAATGAAAATACACATATTGTGGACAGAGCCAAGGATAGAAACAGAAGGATATAATAAAAGCTACATCTCCTACCCCCATCATATTACGAGAAGGATACGAAAAATGGATTTGTTGACATGCCCACAATCAACATTTTTACTAAGAGATAGAATGATTTGTAACATTTTATATATAGGAAAATGGTATTTACAAAGTGTAATGTGAAGTGAGACTTTTCGAGTTCTGTTCCAAAATGAAAGTGTGAATAATGAAAATGGATAAAGGCATTAAAAATATTCAAACTGATGAACTAAGAATGTTGACATCACTGGTACAAAATGTGGTTCAAATTTCACTTATTTATCATAAACAACTATGGAGTTTACCCCAGGTAACAAAATATGGATAATGGATGGATGGATGAACAATGTAACAAAACCATTAACAAAATACTGGTAGTTTAAAACAAGAGTGCAAATGTTCATAGTAAAAGCTATTGAGTTAATTTGTACCTTTCTCAAACATACGCCAAAATAGTTATCAACAAAAAGCAGCTTTAACTAAATGTGATGTAATTAATTCTGATTTGCTTATACAATACATTATCACGGCTTAAGTTAAAATATATATACCATGTAATATGCTGCCTTAGCTAAACAATGACCAATAACTCCTTGACCTTGACCTCGACGTTTCAAACACAGTAGTAGTAAGGATGTTGAATTTCTATAGTTACGATTCTAAATCCATGACCTTGAAAATTCAAACACAATATTACCAAGGATGTTTCATTTATATTGTTACGATTCTATGCTAATTATGATTACATTTAAAGAAATAGAGAACAAAAGACTGGTGACTACATTTTCAACCCACAATCAAAGCAGTGCTTTAAAACATATATCCTTGACCCAAAAATCAAATGGTTGAGCAAGCTTGTTGCATAATTCAATTATCTTAGCTTCATAATGATTTCATCCCGAGCATGATGAAAACCCATCAAGGGAATTTGAAAATAAACCGAAACATTAATTGCAAATTTTCCCTGACTGCAATCTTGTTCACATGGTAAAATTGGCAAGTAAGTATGCCATATAAAATTTTCATCATGTATACATGGTAAAATTGGCAAGTGAGTATGTCATATAAAATCTTTTCTTCATGTTTCATGGCAAGTGCATTGGGAATCTATCTACGATTTTGTTTGTTTTTGTTTTCAGGGTGTAATACTATTTTGCAGCACAATATAGGCTATACATATCAGTCAATATTATTCATGGAGCAAGAAGCCACATTAGCCGAATTCGAGGGTCGAACCCACGTAGGGGTGACATGGCAGTGGTCCACAACAGACAGCACTTTAGACCACTGGGCTACGTATTTTAGATTCCAACATGAAGACACTCAAGAACAAATCAAACGAATCAGAGAAGTAAGTACAATATTTCTATTCCCTCTTCATTGAGCTTATTTTGAAGAAGCGCTCAGTAGATTATATATATAAATATATATATATATATATATATATATATATATATATATATATATATATATATATATATATATATATATATATATATAAACTAATAAAAAAACTTATCTACATGAATGAATTTAAATGGCTATTAAGAAACGAAATTATTGTCTATTATAACAATTACAATTATTATATGGTGAATAATGCAAGCTTTGTGAGCAAGCAATGATGGCAACAGTTTTGTGTAAGCTTCTTGGGTTGCTATTTTTTCGATCCAGCTTTAGTAACTATGGTATAGATTCACTATGGATAGATTTAACTTTAAAATATGTATTCTTTCCAAAATTCCAGGAAAGTATTTAACTATAGTCTTAAAATACGTTCTTCGCTTTTAAGACATCACAGAAGGATATCAAAAGTATAAGAAACTTGATTATATTCATCCGAAATGTACGCATTTACATCAATTGGCTTCAGTATATTTCATTATCAAATTGTTGTTACTGTTTTAATTAAAGTGATTTAAAGGGAAATATTTATTTTCCGTTTAAAATATTGTGGTTTAAGATTATTCATTATTATGGAGGTGTATTGAGATAATTTTATCATGGCTTTCAATCTCATCAGCTTGTTGACAAAAGTTCAGTTTTATAAGTCTGTCATTTACAAGATTGTAATGTAATTCATTACCTATCAACCTACTTGTATCAACGTTAGAACTATTGGACTTCATGTTGAGCAAAATGTTTGTAGCAAAATCATTAAAAATGCATCATCAACAGTTTCAGTAATGCTATGGAACCCTACGTTAATTTACAAATGGAGACCAGAGCGAAGTCAGAGTATGATCAACTGACGTTTGAAAGAGGTAAAATGTTTTGGTAAATACTTCTCACACAGGCAGACAAACAGACGGACAAAGAGACAACCTTTATTGCATGGTATATGTCACTGATTGTTTGAAGTTAGAAAACTGTGTTACGCAGTTAGTTTTAAAGCAATTATTAAGGCAGTTATTATATATCGGCGCGCCATTCACTGAACATCGTGGTAGCATGGATTTTGTTTGAAAACTGAACACTCTCTCGTTTTTAACTGGAAATACATATATGGATAGTCTTAGGTATCAGTGTTTGGTAGTTACGGATAAGAGTATATATGTACATTAAGCGCACGGGTTATGTTTCATAGTATGTGGCATTCAATACTAATCAACAACAAGTGCAAGAGTATAGTCTCTTCACTGTGTGTTAGGTATCAAACACATGAAAGGTGTACAGTTTGAATTAAATGTATTGGAAAATATAATCTCAATAAATGAATAAATATTCGTTTATGACGAACGAAACAACGCGATTCTAATAACCTGCTTTAGGTATCAACAACAAATATCATTAAATTCTAGATCATACAACAGAATGTTTTATTTTCTTATGATCGTCTTTGAAAAGGACAATGAAGAACGAGATATAAGAAACTAAGGGAGTACGTAACTATCCCAGAGCAACATCCAGAGTGGAAGACCTTCACCAATATGGTTGATGTATTATGATGTAATTTACTATAATATGCATTGTTAGTAAAATAATTATATTCCTTTGCCACATGTTCCGAACTCCGTAGATTTATTAGTATATGGTTTCAGTATTCGTTCCATCCTTACTTAAAGTACTAAAACGGTTACATCTGCCGCAGGGATACTTTGTTTCAAGAGATGGGTTGCATTATTCCAAATGCAATTATGCGAATGGCTACCATGACATAATTAATGCCACACTATTACAATGTAACACAAAGAAGAATCAGTTAAAACCGAGTACATGCTTTGATAACATTCAATGATGTACATTTAAACTACCAAACCACCATAGTTAATTTGTATAATGTTTGGGATGATTTGTATCTGTGCGTGATCATTTATGGCAGTTTTTGCAAAGATTTAAGATGGAGGACACAATAGTAAATGTTTTTATTCGAAACATCTCTGGGCATCTGGATTAGGAGTATCATTAAAATGGAATGTTGAATTCTTCCCTTGGCCAAGTGTTTCTAGCTGATGAAACAATAATTGTAAATAAAATATCATGACCCAATTAAAGATCCGGCTAATCTACCTGATAAGTGACAAATTACCAATCAGTTGCACTTAACAATTGAAACATCCAGCATAATATTAGAACGTTTATGCTTTGAACTGTAATACGATATCACATATGTTCAATCATATCACAATAGGAAAAGACCATTGATTACAAGTTCAAATATGTCAATGGGGCTTTACACACGAAGTTTGTACCATATGAAATTAATCAAAATAGATCAAGATCAAATGTACATAATTGTTCTTTACTTTAAAAGAAAAGAGCAATTAAAGTATACTATATTGATATATCTCCTCTCGACTACATATGAACATTTCACTGTTTCAGACTTCTGTAATCTATCTATATCTACCTAGTTATCCGTGTGTATTTAAAACCGTTCCAGTAGCCTAACGAATAGATCTTGTACCTCGGATGCTGGATGTCACGTGTTCGAACCATGGCTGAATCCTACCAAACACTTAACAAAATGGTACCGACAGATGCTTGCTTGACGCTCTGCATTAAGAGATTAGTTGTATGACTTGTCTGCCTGGTGTTAGGATCTGACTAAGCGGGAAATAATGTTACTGCCTGATGCATGATACCCCAGTGCTATAAATCAAAGCAAACTGTCGCACTGTAGACATCGTAGCGAAATGACTGAAAATTGTTAAAGCTACGTTAAAAATCTAAAACTTAAACTCAACACTATTTTGTAAATGTTTAGGAAAGATGATAGAGAGACTTCTGTGAATTTTATTTCTGTCAAATCTCTAGATGTAATTGCTTCACTTTGTTTCATTCCTTTCCTGAAAAAGTACATCATCATGTATTCAACCGATGAACATATTCTACTAGCTACAAGTTAGATTACTTGTAATTCAAAAATATTATCCATTTTGAACATGATGGTGGATAGAAATGTAGTCTGTAATTCGCTTTAAGTAGTTATTTAATATACGATGCGGCTAATTATGACTGATTTACACTGAAATTCGAAAGTTACCAATCTTCCTTTCCTACATGAAGTGTTTACTTAAGATCTGTTTATATCGGACCCCGTTTACTGGTCAGTGCACGCGTCTAGTCTTTGCGCATGTCGGATAGTCCAGTCGTGGTGCGTGTATACATTTAATTAAAAAAATTAAAACTAGAGAAAGAACTTAGAGTTTTAAGAATCAAATCCAATCAAAATAATCCAAGAATAATCTACGAATTATATTACCAAAGTCCTAGTAATGAAATGTTCTAATAGATTATACTAGTCATTTTCAAAAATCCACGAAATGAATGAGGCATTCTCTATACCTGATCACACTCCCCAGACGGTCGCCGATAAATTGGACACTAAATTTATTTGCCGTTTTGGGTGTCCGCGATATATTTACATTGAGCAAGGACGCAAATTTGAATCAAACTTATTTACTTATTTACATTAGTCTGTGACAAACTAGAAATATGCAAACCTTGAACGGCACCGAATCGACCGCAATCAGATAGGATGGTATAAAAGATCGACAGAACCTTGCAACAATTTTTGTTCAAGGTTCGTTAATAAGCATTGTCATTGTTACTTACCCTATGTAATGATGGCGTATCATAGTAGTTTCAATAGACAAATGTTCCACTATGAAAGAAAAACATAATTAGGTCATTTTAAAGTTTGGAAATGGGCGTGGAAGTGATATGCACCTGACAACGAAAACAAATTGGACTAGGATGGGTTGTTCCGCAAATAATCTTACAACATATATGAAGAAGACGATATGGACTTCCTGGCTCAAGAAGTCATTCAAGAAGGGGCAAAGAAGGTTCCATATCCCAGTAACATAAGGCTTGCATTTCTTGTCTTATGAAAGGATGCAATCACTCTCATTACTGGGATGTCTGTAAATACTTACCCCACTGCGATGTTATTCATCGTTTAATGTTTACTTACATAGTATGATCACTTTGCCGACAAACACGGTATTCTGCAGCAGCATACACTGCTGTCTAGGAGGAATGAACGAGTGACCTCAAGGCCAAAGCTTGAATCTAGATATTGTGAAGTATATCCTGTCGGTGATTTTAAAAGTTTATTGTTATTTAATTATTAAATTGACTATAATGTTTTAAATATATATGAATTATTTTAACTTCTCAAGCCAACCTAAAGTTATTCATTATTGTTGACGATTGTGCTGTTATTTTCGTAGCATTATTAATCGCACTGTATTGAAATATTGGTGTAATATTCTGAAGTGAATTTCGTTTTTTTGAAAACAAACTTTTTAAGTAATCTTTGAAGTAAATCTATATGAAAGTCATTATATCAATTACAGTGTTATAGTTGTATTTGGTAAAAATTTATAACAAGAATTTGCATGTGATCTTTGTCTATCCCTTTTCATAATGTAAATCAGAATCGTAACAATGCTATGATTTCCCATGCATGTTATTTTAATGTGAATGAAATTAAACTTTGCATCTTGAAATAGTGCAAATACTTTGTTAGACGAAATTAGGCTTAAGAGAGGCAATGTGTTCGTGAATGGAAATTTAATGTGTAATTTACTTAAGCAGTTCTTTCCTATATATGTGGCTAAATGTTACGACTTATTTACACTGAAATTTAAATTTACCTTCATTTGTTTCTACGTGAAGTGTTTACATCAGGTCTGGTAATGTCAAACGATTTTTACCGGTCAGCCCACACGTCCACTCTATGCACTTGTCGGTTAGTCCGGTCCCATCACGTGTATACATTTCACTTCATATCATTTTGTGTATGCTTTTCGATCGGTCCAGTGTCGGGTTGGACGACTCGCAGTTTGCGGATGTTGAAGCTTAGTACAAAGGCCATCATTTGCCAATCTACCGAGACAATATAATCGTCTGGTTTGTTTTGGCGTACAAGATGGTAAAAAAATCAGCTTGACTCTATTAATTACATCATTCATTTTATTATGTTATAAGTTCCTAATTTCCTTCCTACGTTTATGAAATTAATATTGAAGTACCGCTGTTGCAAGAATTAAAACCTTATTTGAAGTTTCCCTTTAAACGCATGTCTATACTTCCAAGAATGTTACTTTTTGTAGAGCACTTTGTAATCAAGAAACGAATCACTTGAATTAAACAATTTTAATAATTGAATGCCAGCCCTAATGAAAAATAGCTGGAAAAAATAAGTATATAATCGTTTCCACAAAGACCATCAAGCACAAAATATTAATTTGCAAATAAACTAGACTTATATCTGAAACAAACGTAAAGCGAGGCCACGGATAAAGATAAACAAAATACATCGTTCTAGAAAGATATGGATGCATTTAGAATGTCCCTTCATAAAATCACAATAAAACATATATCAATCATCATATAGTTTTATCCATGAAAATACAATATCTTTGACTTAGACTAATATAATGATCATCACTCAGAAAGTTGTTTATATTATTATCACTGATTTTGAACAAGGAACATTATCAATAGCAAATAAAGAAATTAAGTAAAACTTATCCAACCAACAATTATGTAATTCCACATACACAGCTCTGGTGACCTTGCGGTTGGAGCTTCCGTCTCGGAAGCGGGAGTTAGTGGGTTCGAGCTCTGTAGTTTTGTATCGCTTCAACAAATTAGATCTGCATCAGTACTGGCTTCAGTATTACACAAGGACAAATATATGGTATATGTAATTATGAATTGTACATGTTTTAATTCTTTCCTGCTGCAAATCGAACATATTCAGATACAAAGACAATGGTATTCTGAAGGCAATGTAACATCGTGTAATTTTAATTGATGTTATATGACAGTGCCTATATTATTACGAGTCTGCACTTTTAAAATAAGTACCAAGAGAGCGTGAAAGAGAACGCGCTTTTGTAAACATTAACAAATATATCTTTTCCCTAGAATAGAAAGTGAAAATTAGAAACAAACAACTTACCCTATTGCCAATTTAATTCCATAATAATCAACGAAGAATTGTATCAACGCACTTGTGTATTTCCAGAGAAACTAATCATTTGAATTCAGTAAATTGAAGAGAAATATAATGCAGCCGGAAATAAATAAAACTACTGGTCACAATATAGAAAACAACTTGAAAGTGCTAGACATTAAAGCCTGGATCACCACGTCATCAGAATTACAAGATTATATAGTAATCTGCTTCAACTCAGATTACAATTAGCATTCTACAAAAAAAACCATTACATATTAGAAAAAATACCCTTCTAGAATGCAGCACGTTTACAAATTCAGAGCCATAACAGGTAAAGTTCATTTACGAAACTACAACATCCTGACACAAATTTACTTCTCCATTGAATAATAATGAAAATGAAATTAACCTCATAAACATAGAGAATAATTTAGCTATGTATTACTTATTAGCATAAAGAGAAATATTATTTTTGAACGTTAGTCAGGTCAGGACGAAATAAATTCAGTTTTGGAAAAGTCCAGCATACAACGTTACATTAAAATAGTATGTAATGAAACATGAAAATAATATAGCTACCAAACGCATAATTTTTATATACATATATATGATATATATATATCACTTCACCTCAAACTGAAAAAGAAAGATTCACACCGCAGGCAAAGATGTGTCGGGCTTTCACATAAATGTGCACTCTGTCATAATAGTAAAATGCTCTTTTTGCCATTTCGAATTTCAGCAAGTTTTCTAATTGATGAGCATGTTCAACTAAACAGTACAGCATTTACAATCTTCCATCTGTTAATGATAAAGCTATAACAAAACAATTGCCCTTTGGCAAATAGATGATTATATACAATTAGGTTGAATTAGTGAATGATGTCTTGTGCTGCCAAAATCAGTAGAATTTATTGTATTTGAGGTATTTCGAAATATTAGAGAGCGGACCCTTTTTGGCAGACCTCTAGTATTAAAGATAATTATTTTTTGCCGATTGGGTCTCTTTTCTTTTCTTTTGTAACCTTGCAATCTAAATCAGTAATTTTGTCTATATTGAGAATTTACTTCAGCTTAGTTTATTTTGTATTCAACGCTCACATAAATTCGTTTTTATTTCTTTTCAAACATAAATGTTTTATGATGAGAATTAAAATCACTACTTAAAAAATTGTATTTTAAACTTTAAAGAATTGAATTTGCCCTATAAATCCTGATCCGTTTGATGTAAATTGTAACAAACACAGAAAAAGTAATAATGAATAGCACATAAACACGTGTAAAGTCAGTACGAGACGGACCATTGAATGTATTTACTTGGGGATGGGTGGGTTTTGGAATGCGAGTTTTTTCGTAACTGCAATTCGCGTATTTTCTTAACTCGAAATAATTAATCTTTCACACCTGATCTAAAATTTCTTTCTTCTTCTTACTTTTTCCTGGCTGGAAGTTATTTTCTTATTTGACACCACCTAGTAAATTACATTGTAGGTTATATATATTCCGATTTCAAGTATTCTTGCGTAATTTATGAAAAACTATAAATTACGTTTTAACAACCCGTCTTTATAACTTTTATAACCTATTGGAGACTTGGAGATTTTCAACCGGGAAAGTAATATTTTATCAAGATATAACAGACAATAAATCATTGATGAACTACTTCTTTCTAATAAAATAAACAAGACTGCTCGTCATGCATGTACTTGAAGACATTCTTCACTTGTATTAACATTTTTCTTTTTTCTCACCAGGCAAATATATATGCATATGCCTATAACGTATAGCTGGCTTATAAAGTAAGCATGTATGTATGTATGTATGTATGTATGTATGTATGTATGTATGTATGTATGTATGTATGTATGTATGTATGTATGTATGTATGTATGTATGTATGTATGTATGTATGTATGTATGTATGTATGCATGCATGCATGCATGCATGCATGCATGCATGCATGCATGCATGCATGCATGCATGTATGTATGTATGTATGTATGTATGGTATGTATGTATGTATGTATGTATGTATTATTACGTGCTTAGGCTTGAATAAACAGTAACATAGAAAGAGTGAAAATAACAAGCTTGTAAAAACTTAATAACCAATTTATTAAGCACAAATATTTTCCTGAAAAGAAAAATAAACTTACGGTTTTAAGAATGAATTTCCAAATTAATCCTCAAATCCAAAAGTCCTGGTAATAATATGTCCTAATAATTCCCAGTTCCAATCCTAGTGACGCATTAAAGATGGAAGACGATGTCACGTGATTAAGTCACTTCTGGGCTTATGAAATTCAATGAGCACAATTTTTTACCAGATAAAAAAACAAAATAAATCATCTTGATACAAACGAATTGAAATAGTTTCCAGTACAATGTAATTTTAAATAACTCAAAACGACACACAACCTAGTATTCTAACAACCCAACTTCTACTAAATTGTTTGCTCTAAAACGTAATTTGTATACTTATTTTTACGTAAACAAGGAATGGGTCACATGATCTTCTAGAACCTTTTCAACAAAATTAACGTTCAAAAAATCTCGTGAACACCGTAAGACTCAACTAAAAATAGAAAGATGTTTGTGAAAAGCTCCATAATGTCCTTGGAAACAACCAATCATATTAAAAGCTTGTTTACAACTCTGAAGCCTATGAACTATGTATGTATGTATGTATGTATGTATGTATGTATGTATGTATGTATGTATGTATGTATGTATGTATGTAATGTATGTATGTATGTATGTATGTATGTATGTATGTATGTATGTATGTATGTATGTATGTATGTATGTATACATCCATTTATATATATATATATATATATATATATATATATATATATATATGTATATATATATAATATACAACTGCTGAAATTTCGGTACTTTAAGATACTTTAGTATGGAAAACTCATTTCTGAAATTACACACTTGATCGTATGTATACTTTCAATGGCAGACCATTTTATTTGTTGTTGTCTTTTGTTGATGTTGCATGTTTGTTACTTGCTTATTTGGTGGGTGGATCCCCGATTGTCCTAAAGCGCTCAACGTTCCGGATCAGTGCCATCTCACAACAGTCTGCATGGTTTTGTGTCTCAGGCTCAGCTTACTTTGGAACAAGAGAAAACGTGTCAGTAGCTTCTCGTGTGTCTATCATCTTCGCAATGTTTTGTAGGTGTCTTCCTCCACCATTTACAATGGCCCTATATCTAGCCTATATTGTGCTGAATAATGGCGGTAAATTCTACAAGAACAACAACTGGCTTGGTTGGGTGGTTTGCTTGTCAATTGTATTTTAACCGTACGTTTATTACTATATTATTTTCTTAAGGGAAACTTGTGTACACAGCAAAAGCAATTATTGTGACTTGATCGAGCTATACACATACAACCCTACATCCCTACAATAAACTGAAAAACACTTATCTTCTCGCATCCATTCTCCTTCACGAACAGTATCTTCAGAACATCAAGTACAGATAAATACTGAGAGCACTCGCAATGCTCTCTAGCAAACGTTCAAATTAGATAAAGAAACTTGTCTCGACAACCCAGATAGTGAATTAATGACAATACGAGTACCCTTCGTTTTATCCTAACTTCAAATGTCATTTTCAAATACTGGACCACTTTTAAATAACACATATATCAAGATGGTGCCTAATAAACCCGTTGCAGATTCTTCATATCAAATATGTTAGAGATATTGTAAAACCATATGATCTACTGAGTAATATGTTAAGATAAAGTTTAAGCGGAGAGACTTACATAGTGTATAATTAAGTTAAAAAGGTGTGTATATAGCAAATCTAAGGATAAAATTGACACAGATCTGCAGCATAAATGTAGACTTATCCATCACTAGCTGTTTTGATTGTGACCCAGATTAGCAGATAAATGGGCGCATTTTCCATGGGATTTAAATAGTTTTCACAATACTAATGATACAAATTTCACAAAATGTATCTGGACAGCGCTGACATTTTACAGGCTGATCATTAAAATAGAAATAAATTATTTGTGAAGCAATTCCCTCTATATACACATCCTCACCTGACCTAGATAAGAGTCACTATCATACAACATTTCTTGAATTGTAAAACAAGCTTATTTCTGGAATATTCTTAGCACAACAAGACGTTATCTATAACCTAAAATTATGGACAAAAGGTAGCTATGTAATCATGCTGTTTACAAATGACCATTCCGCTGAGTTTGATTAACTTCTACTGATATAAATTGGTGCAATGTCACATTTTAGGACTATAACTTTGATTTTTGTTTGGTGCTTCCTTTTCAAGCCAACTTTATATTTTAAACCCCAGTGTCCGGTGTTATTTAATAAATATGAATCAAGATCGACATTAATTACAACGTATCACATTACCTTGCTTACAAAGGATTGAAATGTCCACAGGTTTTCATTTATGCAGGAACACTCCTTACGTTGTTTTGAAGAGTTAACTCTGCGTCTACACATAGCTTGCCTTTCTCCTCTCACTTATAACAATACAATTCATATTCATAAATGTAGTCGCATCTATGATGTAGTAGCACTTATTAATACTAATGATGTTTTGCGTCTTATTGATAAATTATACTTGGAGTGCAGTTGGCTTTTTTGTCAAGAATTATCCGTAGTGATGAATGTACGTATGTTATGAGCAATCATGGGTGGTAAATATCTGATTGTTTGTATTTTTTCAAATTGAAAACATCAATATAAAAAACAGTGAGATTCTGAATACATTGTGAACTCATAATTGTAATTGGTATTAAATGGCATTGCTGATGGGAATAAAACTTGAGAGTAACCTTTAGGCTTTTGCAAGTTACACGCCAAGTTAGATTGCACATTTGATCAATAATATTAAAATAAAATGTCAAGACGGAACAAAATGTACATGTATTCATCACTCACACTCGTGCTTTTGTCTGGAGTTTCAATTATTTAGGTAATTATTATAGGGCTAAAATTTAGCTATTTCAGGTGATATGGTATATTATAAGTTTTAGAAGAGAAGATATATTTGTGTATAAATTTTCTAAATCCTCCCCAAAAAAATTTAATAATAGGATGTCTTTAATAAAGAAGTTTTTCGTTAGTCACTGTTCAATTTAGAAACATATATTGTGGGTAAAAATGGTATTAAAAGCACCATACTCAAATACAAGGTGTCAAATTACAGTTCAGCTGCAAAACTCAAACAATGAAGTCAGTAGGATATTTAGAAGATGTGTTTGTAAAAATTATTAAAATCAATTATAGCAAGTTTGCCTTATTACTTATACATTGACGTTAGGAACCATTTTTAAGGACATTTGAATATCTTTAAGTAGGTATAAAGTGCTTAAAAATGACATTGTTTAGTTATTGTTTAATTTTAAATAAATTTGCTCATAAGAATAAAGTTTACAAGTAATTGTTCCTATTTTATATATTTTGGAAATTCTAGCATACAGTATCAGTGGAAAAGATTGTGTATGAAGAGTAGATATATGACTTTATTTTAGATTACATAATTTTGATTTTGTGCATGTATATGGAGGTCATGATTAAATAAACAATCAACACCTAACACAATTAGACTAGATTAGATATTCGAGATGTCCAACATACTATTCCACATTTTAGATAGAAACAGATAGATTAAGATTAGCTGCAACGATGAGGCGTATACCATTGTACCCTAACAAATGTTTTAGCATATGATAAGTCGGTGCATTAACACAGAGCTAATAGTGGAAGCACTAGAATCGGCTAAAGAAACAAATATCAGCACCACACTACCGAAATAAAAGTCAAAAGAAATTGGTGTTATGTAAGATGTATGAGTTGCCAACTGACAGCTTATATAACGATAAACTAAAAGCGAAACAACATTAAACTCGTGTAATTGCAATTCTTTATAATTGTATTAGTTTGACTCTTCTAAAGATATTCCTAGGCCGTTTAAGAGCTTTCTTTCAGCGTTACATGCTTCATTAAGCGCGTCTGCTACGGAGCTATTTATAGAGCATATATTCACCAATAGGTCCGTCAATATCAAACACAAAATATAGCAATGTTAGGTTATCTAAGGTTTTGAACATTCATCAACATTGTATTAATATTTTATCTAAACTTTCATATGTGATCTGAGTGCAAGTTCACTGCTCAAAACAAAATATGTGTGGTTGCTTTGTTAGACATGTGAATGGCTCTAGGATTTGATGCTAGCAATGTTCAATGTGACTTGGCGGAATCTTTTTTTCATGACACGTAAGTAATGAATATTCGTTTCTTTAAATATATTTTCGAGTTCATTAACAGTTAAGGTTACCTACATGTGCTACCTACAAATAAATTAAGACTATTGGTAAATGGTTATATTCTCTGTGTCTTTACCACATGTCTAATATGCTTCAGAAAGTATCGAAAGGGAGATATTCCAATTGTACAGCATATTAAATTTAATTTGAAGTATAACACTCACACTGTTCTTATATATCATATAAACTCGTTTATATTGACGGAACATTCATCAACTTAGTCATCTAATTTTTGTTGTTCACTAGTGATTGACCGAATCTACTGATTCGTTGTTCGTTATTTCTGTATTCAATCGTGCATTGTTCGGCATTCGCCAGTTTCCAGTTTAATTTGATAACATAATTTATGATGAGACTTTGATTATCACTTGATATCGTTTTGTATTCAACGCTCAGTTATCACCGATTCTCAATTTTTTCATTCATGAATATGTTTGTAATTATAGTTTCAACGATTGTATTTCTATATTTGATAAGGTGTTATTTAGTCCCTAAATTAAAACACCGTTTGTCATAAATTATAAGAGACACAGACTAGGTGTTGTTCAATATCACGAATAAGTCCAATTCAGTCAGGGACCGACTATTTAATTCATTTTCTTCTTGGTAAAATTTTGGTGTCTATGATTATCTTTCGAACTAAAATGCATTTTGTTACTTTACTCAAGACATTTAAATCTGTTTCACTTAATGTGAAAGTTTTTTATTATTATTTGAGAGCAATGATATTTATGTCAAACTATATGGTGGCAATTACTAATTTAATTATATTCCATCTAGAAGATAAAATGGTAGGTCTTTCACTGACAATTTACTCAATTGATATAGAAACCTTTTTTCAAAACTTTAGTAACAGACATTTAAATTTTGGTATTTGGAGTCTTAAGTCATGATGTGGCATCTGTTCACTGGTTATATTAATGTATTTAGCACTGTGGATTTGTTTATTGTGTTGCAATTCCGTTCCCAGCACTGGTGTCATCCACGTGCACGAACATTACAAGGCAACTTATTGACTACATTTTTGACATTGCATAAGATACCTGGACTATGATTAGTTAGCCTGGCTAGATTACCTGATAACTCCTGTTTTAAGCACAAGCACAGTGGAAAAACCAAATTATATTCTATGCATCAATCCTTACAGTTTGTACTATATATGCATAGTGAAAAAAAGCAGTAACATTTTTCCTTGCAGTTTGACACTGTTGCTTCTTAGTCATACGCAGTCGTAAAATGTAAAGAGGAGGTAACGAATGACCTCGAGATCTTTGCGTTATCTTCATTTACAACACATCACTGTTTCAAGACCCACGTAGATCGCAGTCGAACTAGGGCCTTGTGTACACATTGGAAGAGGTAAGTACATAGTTTGATTTTAGCAAAGTTTCTCAATTCCCATATTTAAATTATTGTATTTATTTCTGTATTTGTTCACTCGTGTTTTACATTTAATACAAACTCGATGACGTAAAAACCTCATGAATTTAAGAAAGAAAAATGAAGAACAAATAAAAAGACAATATATATATATATATATATATATATATATATATATATATATATATATATATATATAATGGAAGTAAAAATATTGCAAGACAGCTGCTAAATGAAGTATATTAGACTGAACATTATATTTTTTTCTAGAAAAATGCAACAATTTATTGTGTCACATCTATAGCAATGATTGTGTCTTTAAGGCCACTGAAAACAACGTGTTTATGTGGACCTGAAAAACCAGAGTAAATTAAATTTAAACAAAATATTAAAACGACTGGAAAACATTAAAACTGAATAAAAGAGTATGAACCGTTTGCTATAAAATCAACCATACATGAATATATTTTCGATAAGGAATTTAAGTTATGGTAAGATATATGATTTTGGACAATAAGTCATTCCTTGAGGATCTTGCTTGCTGATTTAATCTATATAATACAAATCAGCATTCTCTCTGTCTGTCTGTCTCCCTCTCTGTCTCTCTCTCTCTCTCTCTCTCTCTCTCTCTCTCTCTCTCTCTCTCATGAAAACGATTTTGCTACCATTTGAAAGCAGAATACTACTATACTCTGCATTTGTTCAATCAATCGTCATTCTCGTCTAATCAGCTAACACAATCACACATTTACTAGACCCTAATATACACGTCCGGATTTACTTGCTTTTCATTTGCTTTTCCCATCTTTAAGTACACCCACCCCATCCCGCATGTGGTACACAAGCAGTTCACTCCATCCACACGAAGTACGGACAAACACCTAATTATTTATATCTCAAGTTACTAAAGAATAATACCTTATAATATCATAATACTTCTTTATGATAAGAAGTTAGATAAGGGCTGATTTTACGAAACCATTCTTTCCTACCCTACCACGTTTTATAGAGTTAACTTTATGGCTACTATTTCTTGTAACTGGATAATAACTCAGTTTGCGAATATTTTCCTTACACAGACATTATATACCCGAAACATACGATCAAAAACCTAAGAAGGCTATTAACAGAAACAAACATTATATATATATATATATATATATATATATATATATATATATATATATATATATATATATATATATATATATATATATATATATAGATATATATATACATAGATATATTTATATATTCCTACTTCAACTCTGTGGTGTCTCCTTCCTCCTCAATCTCGTACTCCATCTCGTGTTCTCATGGAAGAATTCGATTTCAAATATCCTTGATAAGTCTAGAAAAAACTAGAAATTTACCTTAATAATCGATTGGAAACTTGAGGAGTTTCAAACGGCCTGAAATATTTTATCGACATTATTCATGAACTAGTTCTTTGAAAAAAACGAAAACATAATTCTCATCATTCCTAATATAAGGTTCTTGCTACCTATTTATCACGATATCAAGATATAAGAACCTCATCAAGAAAGGTTTACAATACATGATCAGAACGACGTAACAGTATTCATATTGATCTTTGATGTACTTGATACTGAAATTTACTGGCCTTAGAGCACACACACACACACACACACACACACACACACACAAACACACACACAAACACACAGTCATATATATATATATATATATATATATATATATATATATATATATATATATAGCTATTACATATCTAGGTATATGTCTGTAAAATTGATCTGTCAATGTTCGCGTATGAATGTATAATCTTCTGGCCTCCCGGTAAACATATATTAATGCATATGAACTCAATATTTTGACTATCTTCAGCAGACGTATATACATGTATGTGTATGCGAATGGTTTCTATATTTTGTATCAGACTGATATATATGCATATGTATGTAGATTGCTGGGGTAGTGGGTGGATGCTGCACAAAGCGCATATACATTTATATGCTTCTGTGTTTCTCTTCAGTCGAAACATATTACACCAAAGTCTTACGCTTTGTACATGTTGCATTGAGAACATTATTAGGATGCCAAGAAAATTGTCAGAAATTTTAACTCAAGATTAAATCATTAATACAAATTAGAAAAAAATGTATTACCAATGATGATTTTATACTTCTTATTTTTAAGTGCTTATATACAAAGGCTCTCGTCACAGTAATAAAAGGCTTCGAGGCAAAGAACGGCAATATAAATCATAAATTATAAGTCAGGAATTGCGGGTGTTTACCGCTACAATGTCACTGCATTTGTAAAAGTGCATGCAAGGCATGTAATGGCAAGCATATAGTGATAGACATATTCAGGGTATTTGACTGGTTGTAAACGTGTTAAACATTCACTTCATCGGCTTTAACATATTGCAAGCTAGCAACACATTATTGTAAATACATTAGGTCGTGGCAATCTTAAATTGATCATTTCATTAATTGGTCTTAAGTAGAAAAACAAACATTATATTATATTATGATCGAGGTTGTGTACTCATATTCTGGGTTCACGTCTTTCACGAAACTAATGTTTTTCACAAAATTTTGTTATATGTCTACCATTCAGTCAATATTCAAACAACAATTATATTTTAATTACCGAATTGGCTCACGTATGGTTAAACGTCTTTAAAACATCCAAGATTAACATGCCATTTCCGCTGTAAAGCTAAAGAGATTTACTCAGTGGCACGTCAACTTAAAGTTCCTTAGTTGACTGAACATCAAACAAGTTTTGTCTTACAAGGCGGAAGTTCATACACTAGGTCGGAAGGTGTTATACTGTCACTGGCTAGAATGTGCACCCTGGTCACGGTGCATCCTTCATGAAGCATGCATGAGCTAGGGTGTAATATATACAATTTAAGTAATATAATTTTATATCTGCGCCTTATCCTACATGAATGGTGCCATTCTCGTGTGCATTGCTTGAAGTTACGAATCTTCTTTCAGGGGTTTTATTTCCACATTGTATGTTACATGTACAGAACATTGCAATGTATGTATTACTTCAAGGCATGATGTCAAATATTCCATTTTTGAAATAGTTACATTTCCCTGATTTCCTCTGCTTTCGTTACTATTAATGCCAATCAGATGATTCGGCTGCCACAAACACAGACTAATAATGCAGATCAAATCGTGTTTCCGTATGATGTGTGATATTAACGGATTATCAAACGATGGAAGGTTTTGCAATGATTTCGTTGTGAAACACAAATTCAAAACGATCAACTGTGTTTGTGAGGGTTTCACAGTAGTTCAGAGATATGAGAATGACTGTAATTCCTTCCGTACAAATGGAGATTTATCTGGCAACCGGATTAAGATGGCGTTACAGGTTATTCCAATGGTAGCTCCAACCATATATCAGTATTTTAATCCGAATGTATACATATAAGCAACACTAAGACACTAGGCATTGATCGCATCAAATTTATTCTGGGGAACTAAATAACTAAACGGGGATTTTTTGAACTGGCGAAAGATCAGCAATTATAGTTTAGGGGAGTTTGATAAGGAAGGTGGTAATTTTAAACAACAAAATATGAAGTCTTTCCGACTTAGAATTTTTCTGTTTCTTCTTCTGACAATAGGTGCAATTAAAATTTGCTTTGGAAGCACATAAGGTGGAGTTGTGCTTACATACAAAATACATATAATGACGGATTAGAGAATTACATAGGTTATAAGCTATTTTGGTGGTTATTATAAATACTGCATTAGAAGAGCACCGATAAACTGGGAGGATGCACTTATTAACTTGATCAAATGCCTCAATTAATAAAGCAAATCGTTTAGATAAAATAGTAAGATACAACCGAATACTTAGTAAGGTTGCTCATATTCCGGAATAGATCACGATTTACTGCACATGTCGGTCTGAACAATGAACCCATGAAATCACAATCGACATTATTAAGTACATTTAATTTGAATTGCATGATCAATTTTCTGTATATATCAATTGATCTTGGTCAGAAATTAAACGTAGGGCTTACCTGACTAGTGTCTCCTTTCAACAACATCAATATTACATACCGAATATTTACCTGCTTTAAGATGACGTTTGTTATTGTAACTTAGATTTGTATATACATGTCGTCTACTTCCGATTTACTCACATATTGTCTTTGTGGAATCAATTGAAGCTGTGTTTCAATTCAGATTTGTGAACATTTATTTGTTTAAATTATAATATGGATTACAAATCAAATTCCTCTTTGACTTTTGGACTAATTCACTATTTTGTATTGATTGTGAAGACATTCAAGGTCATTTTTGATTATACCATTCTGATATATCAAGACTGTTAGCACATCAACACTACTCTAGGCAATTGGCACATCATCACTTTGAATTCATTCGGAACAAAACTGGAATTCATTCGGAATACACTATGCTCTTTAAACACGAGAAACAAGTTTAAATTCAATTTGGATGTAACTAACAACTCTGTACGTTCTGTTTAAAACTACAATTCGCTAGAAAATAAATTAGTGTTTTAATCTTACAACACTTGTTGAACTCTGCTCCTTTTTAGACTTCTAACAACATATATGTTCAATAGCAAAACGGACGGTCATAATAAAGAGCACATGAAGATTACAATGTCACAGCTGTCACTCACATTCAATATGAAATTAATAGCATATCCCCACAAATGTATCAATATTAGATACGTTGAAATGACCATCCTTTCATTACCGCTATCGACGTTACTCGTTGATTGGCTTCAAAAGCAATGTCCCATCTGGTTTTGAAAATATATGCGCTTATCAACATCATACATGCAATATAGATTATGTTTATATTATACCATAACATGTCATTTCCATCTTGAACGTTTTAAGAGACAATGTTGGACATATGTGAATACTGAATAGTATAATGTATGTTCCTATTAACTAACTAATTGCTAGGTTTCAAACACATTTTTATCTTTACCGTTCTCCCATAATCAAATGTACAATCATTCAAATCTAAGAAAATCGCAAAACCCCTGGCAGATAATATGTTAATTTAAATTAATTTGCGTTGTAACGTTTAGCGTCTTTGGAGGAGTTTTCTTTTTTGCAGTCTGCTAGTTTTCTTTGTTGATTCTCGCGTGTGTCCTATGGATATGTCAGAGCCGATATTTACATGTTGGTTCTTATGGGGTTGTCTCGCTGTATATTAGTGAACATATACGTGGATCTTATTCTGGTAGCCTTAATGTTAATGTTCCAAACTCCTTGGTGTACATTGTCTTCTGATTTAATCTGTTAAAGCCGACATAGGTGCAAGCTATAAGCTTCATCTCAATATAGTTCATGTAAATGACACCACAACGTTTGAAATCTATTTCATTCAATTGTTACGTGTTCAGACTCTAATAAACAGTAACAGACATAGTGAGAACAGAAAGCTTTATAAAATTCACAAATCATTTATTTCTCTGGAAAAGCCAACGTAAAATCGAAAAAGTTACTTAATGTTTATGACTTAAATCTAACAATAATCCAAGAATACTTCACAAATTCAATTTCAAAAGTCTTTGAAATGACATGTTCAAATGAACTTGAAACATTTCTCTGTCCAGGAATTATGTATCAGCACTCAAATATTTCCAGAGAAACTAATTCATCGTGTAGAATTCAAATAATCTGAAAACGATTCACATAAACTAGAAAACTTTCTTCACCACAATCAAAATACTCAACTCGAATTGTTAAAATCTTAGACTAAAAATAGTTTTCTGAAACAAAAGTTATACCGTAATCTAAAATGCACTCTCGGAAATCTCTGTGAGTCACATGATCATCTTTATAACACGTTTTCTGAACATAACTTTGACGAAACCAATAATTTTACACTAACAATAATTATCTTGTTAACAATGTTTACTTCATAAATGCTATCCACAAACCTAACGTCACGTATTAATACAGCCTCAATCTCGTTGTTATTATTCTCACAATAAAAATAAATAAAAAAAAATAACTTGTTTATCTGGCTGCTAATAATTTGTATTCAAGGTCATGATCTAGGTCATCCTTATCTGTAAGCTACTAAGCGGTTTGGTCAAAGACATTTCTGAAAGTTGTCGAATCCCTAATAAACAAAATTACAGTATTGTAACATATATTGAAATAAAAAAATGAAAAGATTTAAAAATTACAAACAATTACTTAAAAATGTATTGAATCAAATATACGGAACATTTTCCCCATAGAGAGAAAGAAAGATGTGTATGATAAAGCTTTCTTTTTAGCATATATTAATTACACATGAAGTTCAAGAAAAACATTAGAAGAATTATAATAAATTATAAACAGTTTATATGAAATAATCCACTTCTACACACCGAAAAGTGAATATGCTACTAAATTATCTTTTCCAAGGATTTACTTGATGTCATGATTATTTCAATGATTGGCTAAAATTGGAGATGTAAGAATTGGCGCAATTTTATGTATGGCTTTTAATTTATCAAAAGATTGCTGACATGTTTCAGTCCATGGGAACTTGTTGTTCTTACTCAACAAATTCCAGAAATTATAAACAAACTGGTACAAAATTTCCGACAGTACCGAACCATGCCTAAACATCTCATCAGCTACTTGCATTAACAGGCATGGGAAATTCAGAGTGAGCCTTAACCTCATCATATATAGATTTAGCTTACCCATGTTCCACACTATATCCTCGAAAAGCTGTACTCTCTAGCACAGCAGAACTAACTTTTAAATAAATTAATTGTCAAATTTGCATCAGTGAGTCCGTCAACGAATTTCATAGTTGTTGATAAAGGTTCTTTCCATTGTCTTTGTAAATGATGAAAAGGTGATCATATTCGTAAGACATTGAAAAGTACTTGGTGCCCCTTTCATTCCAAACGGCATTACTTTATATTGGAATAGTCCATATGGAGTCGCAAAAACCGAAATTTCCATTGTACAAGTGTTGTTTCACAGGTTTTTAATTTCCAATTTCAACGTCATTAAAAGTTAAGTTTGTTCTTGTAGGAACAGCTGGACGTAAGTGCTCATATTCAAATAATAACTATTTTAGTTTATTTATTTCTTCCTCTTACAAATGTGAGCGTTTATTTTCCAAATCATTCATATCTTCTCTGTTTCTAACATTTGTCTCTCCAATATCAGTAGAATCCGATGATATTACTTCACTTAAATATTCAATGAGTATGACAAGTACATCTAAATTAATTGCATTTTTTGACCTGGCTATCACTTTCAATATACTTGTACTCTCATAATGTATTTAGATCCCAGGAGCACTAATGTTATAATGCAACTCATTCATTTTGTTCGTAGTTGTGTAAGGGTCGTAAAATTTAATATGAAGAACAATTTAAAGCATGAGCTAGAGAAACAGAACCCTATTACCAGACTCAAACTTTCTCTCCACTTTTAATGTAATAACATTCATGTGCTTCACAAGCTTAACTTTCACTAATGTTCCTTTAAAACAAACAGGAGATCTCGGGATTTTTGTTTTCATTTGGACGACAAGCAATTGTCGTTTGCCATCCTGATTCGAAACAAGAGAATTAGTTGTTAAAAGAGGATCTCTGTGATCAATACCTTCTGATTGATCCAAACAAGAAGTGAAAGTAACATCATCAAAAGCCTGACCATTACATATGTCAGCTAAAGGAATACTTTCCTTATCAACATCATTCTCAAGAGTGTTATATGCACAAGCTATGGTAACTGCACCAGATGGAAATAAATTAGGGAATTCCTTCTCTGAATGGATTTTCCGATCCAAACAAGGCTTGTTCGTTACAAGTGGATATACCAGAACCTTTCCTCCAGCTATATCTTAGTAGGACCATATCCGCGTGCTAAACACTTAAAGTGTTGAGAAAACTAATTACATAAATTTTGCTACCACCCAACAATAATTCAAGTCAAGTTGATATATAATTGTCATTGAAATTTGTGGAAAATATGTGTTCATGAATTAACAAAAGTATACTCTCTCTCTCTCTCTCTCTCTCTCTCTCTCTTTCTCTCTCTCTCTCTCTTACTCTCTCAGAACGTGTTGTATATTGGTATTTCAAACATACATTTGTTTTAATACGTTTTCATTGTGCAGACTGTCAATTGATGGTTTGATTGACGTGCTATATGTTACGAATTAAAGCGTTACTAGTGAAAGTATATGTTGTTTAAGTTGAAGAATGGCATGGACGTACTTCTTTTCAATCAATTGCCTTTTTTGGAATAATTGGACTAAAAATGTAAATAATTTGTAAATCTGATCTCAGATAAATCGTGGTTCTGCATTAATCTGCCTTATAAGCACGTTTAGTATTTTTGGTGTATATGTTTTCTCATTTATTCCTTAGTCACACGAATTGAAATGGAAACAAATTATTCTCCATAGTAATATATCATCAAGATCTAATATAGTCTCAACTGATATTATCTATATAAAATTATGCAGAAATAGAGACAAAAAGTAAATTGCAAGCTTTTGAATTATTTTGAATGGAGACAAAATGACAAAGAAACGTGTATAAACCTTGCATAAAATCATCCTTTGCTAATTAAAGCATACACGAAGGCTGCTATAATGCACATGTCAATTCTGATTTTAACAAATTGCCAAGGTATGAAGACAACGTTTAAACCTTTAACCCGATAGTTTAAATTTTCTCATTGTCATATTCTAATTATTATTTCAATTATATTTTAGAAACACCTTACCAGCCCGTTTATCTTTAAAATTACACAGAAAGGTTTACAGAGTTTTCCCCTCCTGCCTCTGGTAGTCTGCCTCTTAACTCTTATAAGAGGCCAGTACGAGCCTTATGGAGGTAAGAAACATACAATCAAATGTCATATTCACGTAGTGTTAAAAAATAATTATCGTATGTAGTTTTGATGTTTATAGTTTTTCATTCTCTATTTCAGAAAATGTTGCATTGAGTAAACATGCAACACAGTCTACTACGTATCGAGATTATAGTGCATCGCTTGGAGTAGATGGGAATACAGCAACTGACTTCGACAGGAAAACATGCAGTCACACTAATACTGGACCTCTGATACTTGATGCATGGTGGATAGTATATCTTGGTGAATTCTACTTTATCAAGTTCATTACGATATTCCAGCCAAAGAGTACGTATACATTTTACAAATTGGTATACAGGTCCTAATTAAACAATTCAAACTCTCTATTAGTAATTCATAAAATTGATTATCTTTAATGGAATGCATTTTGTTCTATATTCAGGGGCATTACTTCATTTCAGTTATAAGTGTTCTCGAACATTGTTTTGGCTAAATTAGCGATTCGATATTGTTGTTTTGTCATGGCAGCGGCATAAAATATTTACGTTCTACCTAGATTGGCCGTTTTAACGAAGTTGGCAAGTCGTACAAAACTAGGTCTCTCACCGACACTGGTCAATCAACCTTTATAAAGTGTTTTGGATAAACATAATAAGAAATGCAAAGAGTTGTAATCTCTTAAAAAGTGAATTATTTAATACCAGTTTAATAGCCGTATGAAAATGCAGATGCAATTCAAAATTGTTTTCCTACTTAACAATGAAAAATATCACGACTTTCTTCTTTGCATATATATATATATATATATATATATATATATATATATATATATATATATATATATATATTACACGGAGTTATCACGATACGCATCGCAAAGAAAGATACATATTCTGATTTCCTTAAAACAAGAATTTATTACATGTATTCCATCTGACAGTTTTCAGAGATGTTACATGAACATTTCATTTGTTTCTCATAAAGTAGCAAGCTCGTAATAAACAGTAGTGAGCCCCACCCCACCCCAAGCACACACACACACACACACACACACACACACACTAAAATGGTTATGCCTAAACGTCTGTTTATAGAACCGCGTATTATTTCATTTGAATACCCGTACCACTCAGCCTCTGTGCCTCGATAATGTTTGCTATAGTGGCAAATTATGTATATAGGGCCACAATATTCCGATTATTACATGTATTTATTTTTACCATAAAAGCTACTTTAACAAAAACTATTGTTTGTGTGTTCATCAACAGGTAAATGTCTCTTACTTAGTGTGAAACTAAATTACTAAACTGACGCGGACGTTGAAATCAGTTTTAACATGCTGTGGTCATTGAAGGGTACGAATATATTTTAATATATCTCTGGCTATTTTTGCTATGAAAATGATATATCTCTAATATTTCGAAGAAGAGTGTTACCTTTTAATAATCAAGTTCAATCATTATTCGATTATGTACGTCACGTGCAGTCGAAATAGTCACCAGTGTGATGAGAAATACCAAACTTTTGATCCAACTCAAGAACGAATATGAAATTGCAACTCATACATGCGATTAGATCGCCCAAATCGTTTAGCTTCACAACACAGGGGAAAATAAGAAGATATAAATATTAGGCATACTCATTAACTGTTTGTGGAATTCAGTGGTGTACTGAAATTTAAATTCTTTTCCAGCAAATAAAATTTATTTTTTTAAGAGGCAGAATAGAAACTCAGTATCAACAGAGTCGGATATGGTCAAGTTCATCATACAGTGGCTATGGTCTTCTTAGCTTAAGGCTCGTGTTTCGCTATTGCACTATTGTGGTTGTTTCAGACATTATTTAATCTTGTCAAGAACGTTGATCACACGCTGATACCGTCTGAAGACAAATCGCAAAATCTACTTCGCCAAGTTGATTGTCTTTAACGTCCGAAATCCATTATAGGCCATAGGAATCGGGGTCCAACACAGTTTTGGGCACAGAGTTACCAGATCAATATAATTCATCTGTGAGTAGCGTGTGATAAATGTTAAACTGATTTATGTTGGCGTATGGGGAGTTGGCTGACACGCAGACACACTCATCTAATGCGTTTCACTATGAATACGTGCAAGAAGTTGATGTAATAATCGAAAATGTCAATTTCCTTCAAATGTTTTGATCCAATCATGGCACAGTTTGTAACTGCATTTTATTACGCAACTCATCCACGATAATAGTTACGTCCAAAATGCCGTCTGTTCGCATGGATTGTATTGTTGGTCTTTTAAACTGATTAAAGTTATGACGCAGCAAATTAGTTTTCGACACTTAAACAACATTTTCGAGGTTCATTGCCTAGTACCATAGTGTCATCGTATTAGCAGTCGCAGCGATTTGCGTGTTTGCAGAGTATATTGGGGTTCGTTTTGCTGCAACGAACGAACAATTACCCATGCTGACTGTTAATTGGTTTTGGGTGCTCTGTGTGGTCCCAGGGTCCAAAAACTGTCTTTTGTGCACCCTCTTTATATTTCATTTTGAACATGGACATGCTAGCCTTATATTGATGTAGCTACAAATCAACCAGGCTTTGTATTTCTTTGTAAAACGTTTTGCCAACTTTACGTTTACAACGATATGATAAAGATTCTTATCTAGGTTCAATATGCCATACTAGGGTATGCATGAAGGATGCATTTAACAATGTAAATACAATTTCATCTACGAACGCTTCTGAAATTAGTTTAAGGTTTATAAAACACTGAATAGTGTAATAACATCTAGACAAACAACAACAGGCTAGATATGAAGTTCTACTATTGGCGTGCTCACGACAGACATTTTTATAAAAGATCGAATTTAGAGCCGAAATGATACTAAACAGCGAGCTGAACATTGACCACAATACACAATAGGGACGGTGTTAGACAGAATGGCTGTGCAGCATTTATGCTGGGCATTCTGTTAAACAAGTTTCAGCTATTGATCGAAGGAGCCAATATTAAGTTAAATGACGGTATTGATGATGGCCTCTGAACAGCACAAACCGCCTCCCGCAGTTCGGTAAATCATGCTACCCCTAACAAGATGATAACCATCACGAGGTTTCCATACAGCGAGCAAATGGCAATGCCAGCAATTCCAAGCAACCAAGCGGGAACTTTCTCTGACAGCGTCTGAAACTTCCAGGCCATCAGATGCATGTGTTTCAGCTCATGTTTAGGCGTAGATGTAAGATCCGACCTGCTGCTGGCGCTAAAATGCTACCAGTGAAGGCAACAATCACAATTGATCATATAAAAAAATGACAACGCTCTGAAAATCAAAATAACAGTGATGTCATGTTCTCAGATCTGTGCCACTTGGCCAGGGTTGAATTTTTATAGAGGATTATGTTAAATATGTTCTCTATCCGGCTAAACTGTGTGCGATGGTTTATCGGTAAGTCGTGTCAGGCTTCGGCCGCAGTGAGCTTTCTTTCTCCAGCAGACGAAACCTCTCATATTGATTCTTATATTTGATGTGAAAGGTTTGTGTCATTTTCCATTTGCTTCAAATATGTATTTTCTAACGAAATTTATTCATCGAGCTCCATAATCTTCGAGAGGTTTATTATAAGCTAGCAACATATCTTTTGTTATATCACATTGAAACCAAGGATCGTATGCATTTAGATGTTATTTGATGTTCCAGAGGTCTTTTTTAGTGTTTACTGCCATCTCTTCTCGCACCAAATGTAGTTTTTGTAAAGTCTTCAGCTTACCTTTGGTGACGGTCTTTGTGTTGCCAGATAGTGATATATAGTTTGACTATGGTGCTGACCTAGAGTGGAAATTGAGTACGACACAACAATTCCTGGTTTCTCGTTCTCTTTGTTGAATATTGTGAAATACTCATCAGTGTCGATTGTATATTTGTTCCCGGAAAGAAGTATCACCAATGAAAGAGACAATACAATATCAGTTACTAAAGAATATGCTGAACTATTAAGATTGTAAAGGTTTGAATAATTTGGTAAAACTAAAACAAAACTACATACAATGGATAATAATAATGTATTTAACAAAGATTCATAAAGTATTGTTAATGTTGTACACAACAGATGATTAAAAGCAATCTAACATTCAAATACAAAATAAGATGTTACAAAACTTGTGTGCTAACTTGTATATAACAGGTCCAAGTTTGACACCTATTAGTATTTGATTTTTACAATCATTACAATTATATCATCAGCGTGTCTGTTTATTTTATAGATGTTAAGGTTATATCCGCTCTTGGCGTTTCAGTTTTAAACAAAAACACATACACGCATTGTAGAAGACACCAATGTTTTGACGTTTTAATTAAACAATCTAAAGGTATATTTGATTTGAGAAGACATTGTACAAACAGAAATTGGCACCATAATCAAATGTATTCTTAGCAAAATCAGAACAATATAGAATCAAAACAGCTGTAATGAGCATAGAAGCGTTGACTAACGGTTTTGCATATCCAGGAAAGAAGAATCTGGTTAATTTATATAATTTCAGTGGGTCTCAAAAATATAACCAATGGGACAAGACAAATATAAGACTTGATTGTTCACTTTGATGCTATACATTTAGTAGTTGTATGACATAAATTATTTTCCCGATAACCTTGTGATCAAAATCTTTTTGTACAACATTAATATTAGATTCGTTTTAATCTTGTATTTTAATTATTTTCTTGTATACCTCTTGTCCTTGTTGGCAGTCCTGAATCAAAACAGGTTTTTTTGAAACAACATTGTCATTTGTTCCATCTTTTAAAAAACTTATTTTGGGCATATCAAACAAGTAGTCCCTAGGATAGTGACTGGTATCATAGATATGAATGTCAATATTTATATCTATATAACATATTTATATTTCACCATTACTGCATAAAGCATCAGTATCGGTTATGAGTAGTTTTATTATATCACAATAAATGTTTCTCGTTGTCTTAAAGTGGACTTCATATAGCTACCATTTCTTGAGCTTTGTCACTATATAATCGCTTAAATTAATTTGGTCAGTTCAACCATTTTCTTTTCCAGACTAGCCAACACCATGTCATCATTAATATTATTCTCCTTGTCAATACTATTCTCTTTCGTGCATTGCCAACTTCTCATTTGTAAATATTTTAATCTTTGTTCTTTTTATCTTATTCTCCATTATCGTTTTTAAAGTAATCATTTTCACAATCATTGTTAGTGTCTTGCCTGAAAACAGATTTCAGTTCCGTGTAGTATGTAGCTGCAATTTGTGCTTAAGCAAAATATATTATTTTTGTAAGTACTTTTATTATTGTGCAGTATTTTACGTTTTTATGTCTATACTGTGTTTTTCATTTACTTAGTGTTGTCAAAAGCCTGTGCGAACATGATATTTACAGCAGTAACTCATACAAACGTTTCGATAAAAGATACTCGTTACTAGATTGTGTGTGAGCAACGTACCCATGTAATGTACATTTATTGACCTTTTATGCTGTGGTAGTCATATATTTTAATTACCTAAAGCAAATAAAATGTATCAGGATGATAATTTATTGTACGTGCGAGAAAATGTATGTTTGAAAAATCCAGAAATGAAACAGCATACAATCGAGATGCAGTAGAGAGAGAGTCTAATTTAAAAAATTAAGGAATCATTGAGTTATTTATAATGTGTTTGGTCTTGCTACAAAGATACTTGTAATTTTTCAATTATGTTTCGACTTATACAATGTATGCTAATTTTGTACCAAGGCTCTCTCTCTCTCTCTCTCTCTCCCTCTTAAATGGAAAATATAACTGCTCCTCGTGTAAATTTTTGTGCTCAGCTTTATAATTTAGTTGTAGTGTACTAAAAAAGAGAAATAGATCCGATTCCATCATTCACCCGATGACCTTTTTATGAAAGTCATGTTCTGGAAAATAAGTTAATTCGAATCCAACCTAACTTGCTAAACATTGTTCTTGACTATTTATGTTAAGATAATGCAGCATGGGACCAACTGAATCTTGTAACCAGCTTACAAAATGAGCAAATTTATATACCATATATAATTTTGTAGTTAATAATATTCATAAGTTTGATACAAATGTGATGTAATATTGTGATATAACAAGCATTTACTGAGTTATTTATTCAGTATTTAAAGTATCCGGTGACTGACAACATGTCAGTGATCATTTATTCTTCTCCTGTCTCAAATCTTCTTCTTCTTCCTTTTACTGTATTCGCCTCGAAGTACAACATCATAGGCGATAACGATAAATTTTAATAATGTTGTTCTTTTGTGCAATCATCACAATTAAGCGTTTGTTCTGTTAAATTACCTAATATCTAATACTTTGACATGATCTTACGCTGTACTGGAAACTCGGTGCTTATTGAAAACATTTCGGTTTAGTCAATGATCTATTAAAGAACGACTATTGGGTTATTTCCTATGGAGAGTGCTTTCAGTGTACGTTTCTATAAACGTTATAAAATATTTATTTTCTGCTTAATACACCTTGCAAAGAAAATAATTATCTTGCGGTAAAAGAAAAGAAATTAGTCAGGATTAAAAGAGACTCCCAGCCTCCTCCACATATATATATATATATATATATATATATATATATATATATATATATATATATATATATATATATATATCTTTGCTCTTAAGAGATTGTTTAATTTTCGTGTAATGTTTAGTCAAAACTGAATATGTTATATCGAATGTAAAATACACCAAGGATACGGACACGTCGGGCTTTTTAATTTACAACTGAGGTCTGTTTGAGGTATATTATCACTTCTGGTGGGAATCGCGCAGGGGATTGATAACCACTCGGTAAAGCAACAAAGACTCCTGGTTTGTAAGAATATTTTATACAATTCATTTTTGTACAAAACTGTCCTATCCTTAAAGGTAAACAGGCTATTAGAACTTTGCAGCATTTTATTCTTTAAAAATTGATAAATTAAGAATGTCAGTCCAAAACGTGTCTGTTTAATCCTTCCTTCTGGTAAACATCAAGTTGAAGGAATACAAGGATCTGGAGTGTTTAAAAACTCCCAGGTCTATAATTTTACTTACTTCCTCGTTTATTGTCTCCAGGCGATTAAAGGGTTCAAAATGCTGCCAGCATCCGTGTTATTACGCGTCGATCACATGTGGTCTTTCCCCTACATAAGTTGTTTTTACCACAAATATCAATACAATGCTGTCTGCGAGATGACAGTCTTGAATGTATGCGAGATAACTGCCTTCAGTTATGATTGGCTCTGATACTGAAGTTTATTTATTAACCAACTATGACCTGGTCCGCAGCGTTTACACTGTATCCTGGTACCGAATGCATTTTTCGCCCTAAAGGCTACATCATGCTCTGTTCACGTATTAATTCATCCCTCTAGATTTCGGTCACGATTTCATGAACTTTAAATTTTTGGCGGCGGTTTTTTTGTCCCTCTGTGCTAGCGGGGCCTAGTATCGATAGCTTGTATAATATGAAGCTAACGTCTGTCATAGTTGAGATTCATTAGCCCCAGCATGTTTCATTTAAGTTCTATAAATAACTGTCGATATACAACGCTTCGATCGTTTCGGCCAAATAAGGCGACTCAGTTTATATTATATCGACAGGAATGAGATCAATTGTTTGATCTAGCAACATAAACGGATATTTCAAACCATGTTTCTGGTCATCCCTAAAGAGACTCCATCTTAACATGGAGACCGTTTAACCGTGGTCGCGTAAAACAGTAACCTATTGATCATTGATTAATAAAGCTAAACTCTGTCATAGTTGAGATTCATTAGATCCAACACGTTTCATTTAAGTTGTATAAAAAACTGTCGATACACAACTCTTCGATCGTTTCGGTCACGTAAGGCGACTCCGTTTATATAATATCGACATAAACGAGATCAATTGTTTTGTTCCCTTTTTATATCAACATAGTTCAACAATGATCATAAGAAAAATATAATGCTCCTATATGGAACCAATGAAAGCATAGAATCGGATATGGTAGATGTACAAATTGTCGAATCCGATAAAAAAATTCTGGATTATACATAAGTATGGTTTACATCTATCGACAAGATTTGATCAATTTATAAAATTCAGAACACTATGATTTCTATAGAGATCATCAAAAGGTATTATGGGACAATGATTGATTTTCACACATATAGACTGATTCATAATGGAAGTATAATGTTGTTTATCAATCCGCGTCCAGTCGATCAGCACTCGATGTTTCTCTTGGATCCCACAGCTCCTGTATAATAGTGGAGGAACGGCTTCGCGTGGTTCTCTCCTCCCAGCTACCCGAAATACCTCTTGAGAGCCCACTTAAACCGCAGATCCGCTGATCCAGAATCTATGCCTACTCACACCGAATAAACTGATTCCGTCCTCCTGACCAACACCACCATCGACCGTAATCTCCGGATTACACAAAGCTATACAGTTTGATCGCTACTTACGAATACAATGATATGCACTATGCATACACGTACATAAACTGTTTTGCTTACGCATCACATTATTATATTACATCACATTATATTATACAAGAGAGTTACGAAATTATTATTATCATAACCACTAAAAACTTGAACGTTATTACTGGCGAGCTTGTGTTTCTAAAAGCAGTGGCTTACACACTTCAGACTCAAGCTAACAACTATTCTCATTTTAGGTCCAAACATTTATCCCCTTCTTTACCTTGTATAACCCCATGTTTCTTAAAGAACACGCAGACATTTGGAGGATATCTTTCAAGACGGAAATATATTGTTTATGTATGCTACGAGATATATGGGTATGGGGTGAAAACTATATTGTCATTCATGTGTGTAACTCAATGTTATTTAGTATCGCAATTTTATAATTTCATCAGATGCAATCCTTTTCTAGACCTTAATAAGTTGGATGGTGCAACAATGTATGTCAAAGGAGAAGACGGTACAAGCCATCAGATACAACTTACATCACTCTGGTTTTCCACTGAGTTTAATGTCAGCGTACTGCTTGAAAAACGGATCGATGAAATAAAGCTTTATAATAACAAGAAGCCACCTCTTGACAGTCCGTTTATTTCTGTATGCGAGTTACAAGCATATAAAGGTAAGACGTATGGGCACTCTAAATATATAAATGCATATTATTTAGTCTTGATTTATATATTTATTTTACAAATTAAACAAGCTTCAGAAAAGTATAACAATAACTATTAACGATCGAAAGTCTAATCTGTCACAAAATGAAACCTAAATTGAACAGATGCTGTTGGATGACTTATTCTGTATATGTCCATTATGAAACTATTCATTGCATCTTAAAGTTATACTAATACCAAAGTTCCAACATTTTATCGAAAGATGGAAATCTATTACAATTCCGACACAGCATTAATCGTATAAGCAGTATTTACTGGTACAAATTTAAATTAAGGTAATATTGTATTTTTTTTACTGATACACAAGTCCTATTCGCTATTATATATTCATCGTGTTCTGACATTATATGGATCACTTCCTTTGAAAGATGTTAAATTTTCATATGATTACTCTAACACATCAAATACTGACTATTCTTTTTATTTAACTGCATCGCGTTTGATCTGTTAATTGACAGGTTTACATCAAGAAATAAATCAAACTGATATTTCATTTCAAGAATGCAACTTTAATTACAGTACTTGAATGTTCTCCGTATTCATTCGCAAATGGATGCATAGAAGTTGAAACACTGGGGGAGAAAAACCAGACATTTACGTACGGAGCAAAATTAAAGTTGTCCTGTAATGAAGGATACGAGATTTCAGAAAAAGGAAATATAACTAATGAGACTAAATGTATTGTGGAATGCAAAGCGACACAATCCTGGTCTAGATACCTCGGTTGTTCTGGTAAATTGTTGTTATTATATCAACCTCATTTAGAGTAATCAAGCAGAAACATTATATCCTTCATTACTGAGCTACTTACAAATGTCGTATGAACATCATTAGGAGGAAAACGAATTCATGTTATGCGTAATAGCAATAATTTTGAACTTTAAATACATAGATACAATTTTTTGATAATAAAGGCAATAATGGTAATGACTACACTGACGGCTAATATCACTTATAATGACGTAATGTATTTACTGTTTTACTTTTATTATTTAAGAATTTAAACACGTTGATATCTAGATGATTTCAAAAGTTAAATAACTAGTACGATATTGTTGTATAAACTTTAATCATAGATTGTGGACACCCTTAGTATCTCTTTAATATAAGCAATCAACACTATTCATACCGAAATTGATGGCATCACATGCTAACACGATACAATGGCTGTTTTGTAATGAATGCAACAATTTACAGCAAAGATAATCATGAAACACTCAGATGTGGTAGTAAAGGATTTTTGGGAAGGAAACACAAGAACATGGTGAGATGTTATCTTATTTAGTAAGGGATGATATGAATTATTGTTTGTATTTATCAAAGGGTTGGTGATTTCTTAATGGGTTTGTTTGTAGAGGTGTAGCTATTTGTTGATGTTTGTTCAAAACTTGCTCACTACCATAAAACATTAATCGAGTTCAACATGTAATTATCCTTTCTCATAGTTATAGACTGCGGTCAGCCAATGAATATCCCGAATAACAGTACAGTAATATATTTGATTGGATTAGCCGGAAACACGAGTTACAATGCTACAATGCGAATCATCTGCGATGAAGGATTCAACTACACACTTCCAGGAAATGACATTATTCGCTGCGCTGACGAAGGAAAATGGATTGGCATCCTGGGGCATTGTAAACGTGTGTTCCGTTTTCTCTTAATGTCAGTCAAAGAATATTTTCTGGAACAATGGCAATTAATATGATCATATTAAATTAAACATATACAAGCGAAATTAAGTATATTTATCCATCGGTCAAAGTCAGTAATAACATTTAATTTTTAAAAAGTTTGATTTATTCACTTCCTACATTTTTTTATATTTGACATCCATAGTCTAGTTTAAATCTCATTAAAGTCCTGTATAAGGTTAGGGTTATTTAATGATTTGCTTATTATTATTATTGCTTAGTATTGTTTAGGTTTCTCAATAAGTTTAAGTAATGAATACATTTTTGTACTAGTTCATCTATGTGATGCGCCCATTTGAGATGTTCATCATAATAGATGCCCATAAATCGGGATACTTTTACTCATTGTATGTGTTTATTTTGTATGTTTAGCTTATGGTATTGTGTTTTATTTTTGTTATGTGGGGTAAATAGTACTTCTTCAGTTTTTTGGTGCGATAGTTTGAATCCCCATTTATTTGCCCATTCTCCTAGATTATTCAAACCATCTTGAATATCTGTTATAATTTTGTAGTTGGATGGGTTTCCTGCTCTCCATAGTCCACTATCATCTGCTAATTGGGATAATTCAACTTCGGGTCATGCTCTCAAGGTCGTTTATTATTAGATTGAAAAAAGTGGGACTGCGTACACTCCCGTGAGGGGTTACATTTTGAAGGGTATGATATTCGGAGTAAGTGTCTCCTACTCTAGGTATTATTTGGACGTCAGTGAGGATATTTTCAATGAAGTTATACATCTCTCCCGTAATACCATAGTGATTTAATCTGGTTATTAGGTATTTGGTCTATACGAGCGAAACATGTAGTGAACAACGGTTGTTTATAGGGGAAGGTCGGATCGAAATAGTTAACACACTTAATTGGTTGTTAGGGTTGAGTGTGTCCTTGGTGTATTCCCTCGCACCTAGGGTCCTCCATTCAGGTTATGGTTACTTAATAGCATCCCCGACCTGAAGACCAAATTAAACAGTACTCCTTGAGTACGTAAATGCCTGGAGGAAGCAGCACCATTCCTGGGCGATACAGAACTATAAATCAACTTCATTATCACTACATTCGCTTCAACTGTTCTCGTCAAAAGATGCATGCATGCATATATGTATGTATGTATGTATGTATGTATGTATGTATATATGTATATATGTATGTATGTATGTATGTATGTATGTATGTATGTATGTATGTATGTATGTATGTATGTATGTATGTATGTAGCCTATCCTTTCCAGTTGTAGTGATCGCTGCAGGACCACTGTCTCGCTCTGATGGACAGGAGGTTATTTGCAGATAGCCTCTCCTACACTATTGTGTCCACAACAGCACCTTCACGCGGGGCCCCTTGTCTTCGCAGAGCCTTTTGTGTGGCGCGACCGAGTGCTCGCCGGTATTACTAGGAGGGCAGACTTGGCGCATTAGCCTTGGCAGGTAACCAGTCTAAGAGAAGGTAAACTCTTACTCCAAACCCGGTAGATGAAGTTCGTTAGCCTGGTCTAGGCAATGTTTCTAGGAGAAGGAAACCCTGATTGAAAACCAATAGCTCCACTCCCTTGTGGATATTTTCTGGAGAAGGAAAGGCTACGGGAGTAAACCCACGCAGAAAATCCGGAGTGGAGCCCCGTTGGCGGCTGGATGTCGACTACGACTTCCTTCCGGCAGCTCTTGCATAATAACTGGTGCCAAATGTCATGCTTAGCATTTCTTTGGACCCAACCAGCAATGACATGAGGGGGATCCTGACGCCTGAGCAGTCCATATTACATGCACAGGCTTGCACCCTGGAGAGGTCACTCCAGTATTTCTACTAAGTGAGGAAACAACACTGAAGCTAACAGTTTACGGGTTATAAGTCCCACCCGATTGGTATAGGGAAGGGGCGCCAGCGGGAGGGATTAGCGTGTATCACTGGCCAACTACCGCCCGCCTCAAGCCGGGCATCCCCCGGTCAATAAGGTGTTGACCCGCTATCGTCTACCAGCTCCATTGGGTGTATGGAGCTTAGTGTGTTGCTTAACATGACAAGCAGACTAAAATTCCACACCAAACAAAAAGAAAAAAAAAACATTAAAGAAGACTACAGCTCTTCGATTTGCAAGCTGCAGTGTGCGCAATTTGTGTACAGGCATCTCCAATGACCTCAGAGAAATGGATGACACCAGGAAAACGGCCTTCATCGATAGAGAACTCACCAGGCTCAATATCAGCATAGCTGTCTTCCAGGAAAATTGACTAGTCTCTAGTGGCTCCCTCAGAAAGGAAAACTACACTCTTTTCTGGAAGGGTGGCAAACCTGAGGAGCCCCGTCAGAACGGAGTGGGCTTCGCCATCAAAAACAATCTTCTGGGCTTGGTTGAACCTCTCACAGGGGGCACTGAGCGTCTCTTGTCCATCTGCCTCACCACTCCTCAAGGTTCTGTCAACATCATTAGTGTCTACGTTCCCACCCTCTCGTCTTCAGAAGACACAAAGGATCAGTTATATGGGCATCTGGACGAACAGACTAAATGATGCCCCAAACATGAATCACTTTTTCTTCAATGCCAGAGTAGGTGAGGATCACGAGTTATGGCCTACCTGCCTCGGATATCATGGTACTGGAAAAAACAACGAAAACGGTCATAGACTGCTGGAGCTGTGCACCTACAATGGCCTGTACATAACAAACACTTTTTCAAGAGTAAGCCACAACACAAAGTATCATGGAAACACCCCAGGTCCCGTCATTGGCATCAACTTCACATGGTCAGCACCAGGCGCTCTGCCCTTAACAGCGTCCTCTCAACCAGAACCTACCACAGTGCAGACATCGACTCCGACCATGCCCTCGTGAGCAGCAGGGTGCAACTACAGCAGCTGACACTATACCACTCAAAACTAAAAGGACACCCGCGCATAAACACCACACAGATGTCGGTCCCCTCCAAGATGCTGCAGTATGTGTCCGTCCTGGACAAGGCTCTCCAAGATCTGCCAGAGCACGACGCCACAGCCAAGTGGAACGCCATGAAGGGTGCCATCTACAAAACTGCCATGTCCACGTTTGCCAAAACGGAACGACCCAGTCAGAACTGGATCAACGCACACTTAACAAGGTTGGAACCACTAATCGAGGAGAAACAAACAGCCTTGATACCGTACAAGAAATGCCGCAATGAACGGACACATGCTGCTCATAAAAAGTGCTCTAAGTAACACCCAAGGCATCGCTAGACAGTGAGCGAACGAGTACTGGCAACAACTGTGTGAAAGAATCCAGCGCTGTTCCGCGTCCGGAAACATAAAAGGTATGTACAGTGGCATCAAGAAGGCTCAAAGGCCCTACAGTGAAAGGGTCGTTCCCCTGAAATATATGATGGGAGAGAAGCTCACAGACCGTGGGCAACAGATGGCCAGATGGGTAGAGAACTACTCAGAGCTATACTCCCGTGACACGTTAGTCACTAAAGCAGCCCTTAGCAGCTTAAATAATCTTCCCATCATGGAGGAGCTCGACGAAATTCCAACCTTAGAAGAGCTCAGCAAAGCAATTGACTCCCTCCCAAATGAAAAAGCACCAGGTAGTGACAGCATCCCGCCCGAAGGTATCAAATGTGGGAAACGAACACTGCTCCAACCACTGCACGAACTACGTTGCCTCTGCTGGGAGCAAGGAGCAGTACCCCAAATATGCGTGATGCCACAATTGTGACCGTTTACAAAAACAAGGGCGACCGCAGTGGCTGCAATAATTAGTGATCTCGCTTCTGAGCATCATTGGTAAGGTATATGGCCGCATGATACTAAATAGGCTGCCGTTGCTGGCAAACTGTGTGTACCCAGAATCCCAGTGTGGCTTCAAAGCAGGCACGTCGACAACAGACATGATCTTCTCTTTACGACAACTCCAAGAGAAGAGCAGAGAGCAAGGTCAACCACTCTACATGATGTTCATCGACCTCACCAAGGCTTTTGACTTAGTGAGCAGGAAGGACCTTTTTGAAGTTCTCATATATGTGCTCATCAGGGAGATGTTTTTTGCAGATGACGTGTCTCTTGTGGCACACACTGAGGAAGCCCTTCAGAGACTGGGAGACCGTTTTGCTGATGCATGCATGCAGTTTGGACTCATCACCAGCCTGGAAAAGACAAAGTCCAGCGTGCAAGATACCACCATTGTCCCTGCAATCAAAATCAATGGTGTCACCTTGGAAGCAGTTAACAACTTTACTTACCTGGGGTCAACCATCAGCAATACTCTTTTGCTTGATAAGGAGCTGGACAGGAGGCCTATAAAGACAAACACCATCATGTCACGACTGACGAAGAGGGGGTGGGAAAACAACGCGCTGATAGTGCAAAATTATGTAACAGTTTACCAAGCCTGCATTCTCAGCACTCTTCAATATGGAAGTGAGACCTGTAGTACCTACATGAGGCAAGAGCGCCGGCTCAACTCCTTCCATATACGGTGCCTTAAACGCATCTTGAAAATCAGCTGGCAAGACCGTGTCCCAAACAGCGAAATCCTGCAGCGTGCAAATACCCACAGCATGTTTTCCATGCTGAGCAAACGTCGCCATCGATGGCTGGGACACGTCCGACGCATGGAGGCTGGGAGACTGCTAAAGTACATCCTATATGGACAGCTGGCCACTGGAAAGAGAAGAGTCGGCCGCCCCTCACTCCGTTTCACTGATGCGTGCAAACGTGACCTGAAGGCATGTGACATCGCACCTGATGCTTGGGAAATGCTGGCCGAGGACCGATGAACCTTGAGACTGTCAGTAAATAAGGGTATATCAGTCGCCGATACGAGGAGAGGCCAGTTGGCAGCAAAGAAACGTGTAAGAAAGGGCCACATGACAGCATCCACAGCAACGCAGGCTTCCCAGTATGTCTGCACAAAACTGCAAGAGAGACTGCCACTCGCGCATAGGACTCCAAAGCCACAGCAGACGATGCCAACAACCCAGAGACACACGACACCTCAATGGCACTACCCGCATGGTCTCCCGAGCATAAGAAGCCAATGATGAATGGTGATATATGCATATGTATGTGTACTATCACTATGTACTTATTGGACGTATATGTCTACTCCCCACTGAGGTTAACCCAGTGTACACCTGTTCCTACCCTTTTGCAACATTGTTACCAATCTTCAGTACCATGACATCAACATACCTCTCCACTTTCCCTTAACGCGAGACAGGCCCAACTAGTCACCATGCTAATTCCCCTTGACGCTAGATAGAGCCAAATAATAATCCCCATGTTAAATTCCCCTTTATCCTATATTAGTCCACGACATTTTTGAAAGGGATTTCCATTGACGCTATAACGCCTTCACTAGTGGCCGAGTTTATAATTTTAACAACCCCCGCTGGCATTATGTCAGTCGATGGCTATACCGCTTTTGATCGTGCTTGAGTCACTAATTGTTATTGAAGATATCGAATCTACTTAACCGCTTGCTGTCCCATTTGTTATAGTCAATCTGCAGCAACATTTTGATACTCGCACTACATTTATTTAGCAATCGATGCAGCTACAGATAAAATGCCATGAGTAACTTTGTTACCCATGCAGACAATGCCGGACAAAAGTACTAAGACGAGTCCAGTAAAATGTTACGTAAACGGGCTTTTCCTAATTAACAACACCAACTGATATTTCACGTTCACCTTCGACTGTCACCATATTACATATATTGTGCATTGTCTTGATTCACAAGGGTCAAACGTCAAACAAATATGTCAACTAATTATTATGATATCAAAGATACCTAGGAGATTCGGAAGTAATTCATATCATAGTCACAATAAACACGTCGATAGGGCCACACAGCCCACCCATACCTCGCTTCTTTTCTTTATTCTCCAGCCTCCTATTTAATTAGTCTTATTGCTGTTGATTTCCATATGTTTAATCTTCTTATTGCAGTCAATGTTCAAATCCTGCGTAGCTACTATATATGTTAGTTTCTGTCAGTGCTTAGTGGAGTTCCGAGCGACGTAGGACATTGTTTGTCCTTTGTATTTGTTCTAAACCTTTTTTCATCGATTCATGTGGTTGTGAAATTTCTCCAGCTCGAATAATAATATGTATTTCAGTATTATTCAGTTAACAAGAAGCTTGTTGGCACCCAATAAGTTCCATATATACACATTATGTATAGACCATATATTGCTTTGTATGTTGTGTTGATTCTTTAAACTCTAAAGTTGAACACTCGTTGAGTACATAGATGCCTGAACAGATGCAGCTTTCAAAGACCCACTTGCTCTCATGTTCTTTAAAATCTTGTTTTATTGTTTTCATCATTGACTAATACCCTAGTAAAGGAAGTAATACCTTGACAGTCAGCACTTCTTCTATATCTTTCCAATATTTTCGACATCCTCGGTAACTGCCTTAATCGCCATTGACAAGAGTCTAATGGTCTATTCGATTGCTCCTGTTGGTTTCTTCATATCCTTGGCTTTTTTTAAAAACAATTCGTCTTCTGTTCACTTTAGCATATCCTCCTGCTCTACTGTTTATCTTATGGCCTTTTAAATAACCTTACACACGTTCCAGCATTGTACTGTTGGTTTAATCAGCGGTGCAGATATTTGTTCCAAGCCCGCTGTGATCTCCACTCATGCAACTTGTCGTGACAGTAGCACATCTTTGAAATTTTTGAGGTATTCTATAACATTGTGAATTAGTTACTGTTGTTTACTGGGGCTTTAACTGCGGTGCTTTACATTATCACCCATACCTTCACTGTGTAAGAAATATATTTTATTATACTTAAATCTTTACGAGAGACACAATCGATTCCAAACCCGCAAAAGATTTATGTATCGGTTAACTTGTCAGATAATTTGTGAGAAAAGCATACAGGTCTTAGGTGACCCAAGCACACTTGTGAAGAAATTCATCCGATGAGTCTTTCGTGGCACACCATGTGCAGTGAATGTTTGCGGCTCATGTGCGTAAATTACACGAAATATCATGAACATATTCAAATTGTCACCGATTAATTTGTGCATATCGTTAAGTCAAACAAATAACATTCATGATTTGTGTCGACCTTCTGAAACCTGTCTTAACGGATTCTGATCGTAGTACGTCATTTATATCCAACTCATAAATGGAGGGATGTTCTTAAATTATGCAAAATAAATCAAGTGTGGACGACGACGTCGTCTCATCGTTGCATTCGTGGACAATTTACCACATTTGCTTTAAATTCTAATATAAAGAAACTCGTTCTCTATTGACATGTCCATCGTTAAGTGATCTAGCCAACGACAGAGACTTCATTTTCTTGTTTTTTTCAATATCAAATAAGCTTTTCGTTTTTTTCTGTTCATAAGCATGACCATGCCTACAAGCCCCTTTTCATACATAACTATAAGTCAAATAATTAATTAAATAATTAATTAATTAATTAATTAAATAATTAATTAATAATAATAATAATAATAATAATAATAATAATAATAATAATAATAATAATAATGACTTTGTATAACGCCTAGTCATTAGACATTCTCGGCCCTTTACGACATCTGTTATGATATAACTTCACAAAACAAATCACCATGAAAATTAGAAAACATATCATTTTTTTTAATCATTAGTTTCTTGACCTAGTGTGGTCGTTAAGGAACTGTGCTGCTGAACATCTGACCAGTTCCCTCCACTTGACCCTGCAGTACTGTTGTGGATAGACTGTTGGCTCTAGTGACATGGCCATACCATTTCAGCTTTCTCTTTTTAACAATGATGATGAGGTCTTCAAAATGGCCTACTTTGTGCCTGATGGTGTCGAGTACTTCTTCATTGTGATTTGGTCCATGTAAGAGATGGTTCTGTAGCATAATTCTTCGTTGTAATTCTGCTGTCAGGGTCCAAGCTTCACATGAATACAGAAAGATTGAGATGACTAGAACTCTTAATAATCTGATTTTAGTTTTTAGACAGCTGTTATTGTCTCTCCAGATGGGTCTTAGCTTTGATATAGCTGCCGTTGTTTCTGATGCCCGTAACAAATCATCTGCTCTCGATCCCTCTTCTGTGATTATGGAACCAAGATATTTGAATTGGCCCATTGTTTTCAGGTCCTTTCCTCTGACTTTAATCTTGGTTGAGATTTGTTTGGCACTATTTGTCATCAGCTTTGTCCTCTCTGCACTTTTCTCCATGTCGAATCTGGAAGATGTTTCATCCCGGCTCTTCATTAAGGTGGCTAGCTGATCTTCTCTGCCTGACAGCCCATCAATGTCGTCTGCAAAGCGGAGGTTGGTGATGTTACGCCCTCCAATGCTAACTGTCCCACAATGATTTTCCAGGGCTTCGCTCATGATGCGCTCTAAGTAAAATGTTGAAAGGCGTGGGTGACAGGAGACAGCCTTGCCGTTCTCCGACTGTTGTCTTAAACTAGACCCCACAAAACTTTGAGCAATTACTGTATTGGTAGCCTTAACGTACAACTGCTTGATGGTGTTGTACTTCTTCAATTGGCCCACACTGCCTCATGCCACACTCTATTAAAAGAATTTTGGAAATCTATGAACACATGATACATGTCGTGTTGATGTTGTGAGTACTTTTCACACAGAACCCGATGATTGAACGTTTGTGCTGTTGTGCTTCTTCCACTCCGGAAGAATTGTCTGTTTTTCATCAAATATGTATTCTGTTTGTGGGTTCAGTCTGTTCAAGATGATCCACAGCATCATCTTACTAGCATGGTTGATCAAACCGACAGTTCTATAATTTTGACACAACTGGAGATTGACTCTTTTGGGGAATGTTATAATCAGTGTCTGGGTCCACTGTGTTGGCCATTCACCTGTTTGCCAGATCTTGTTGCAGAATTTTGTTAGTAGTTATATCATTGATTTCCGCCATTTTTGATAAGTTCAGCTGGGATGTTGTCTACTCCAGCTGCCTTTCCATTCTTCAATGCTCTTTTTGCTGAATCCACCTCTTCTTTGAGAATAGGGAAATCATCATTATTTGTGAAGTTTGGAACTTCAAGCACATCTGGGTCTCCTGTGGACGGATGGTTGTAGAGATTCTTACAATACTCAGTCCATCTTTCTGCAATGTCACTCGCTTCTGTGAGGCATTTTCCATTTTCGTCTTGAATGGTACTGACTCTTAGTTGCTTCTGTTCGATGAGGTCTTTCAAACTTTGGAATGCCTTTTTGCTGTTATTCTTAATCAGACTGCTCTCTATTCTTGTGCACTGTTGTCCAATCCACTCTTCTTTTGCTTCCTTTAATTTGTTTCTGACATTCTTGTTTATTTCTCGATATTCCACTGCCCCTGTTGTGTGTCTGGTGTTTTTAGGTCTCTTCCGGCATCACACAGATTCAGAATCTCTTCTGTGACCCAGGGTTTGTTCTTTGGGCGATGGAGGCCAATGATGTCCTTGGCAATTGTTGTCATGACAATGTTGAAATTGTTTGAGGGCAGTGGCAGATGCTCTATCTGTTTGGGAAATGGACGAACCCGCCTATACACGATTATCCTGCTGCCTTGCAGGTTGGCTTTGTTTAGCCAAAGGCTAAAGGAGTAAACCCTAAAAGAAAATCCGGAGTGGAGACCCTGAGGCAGTTGGACGATGTACTACATCCCCTTCTGGCAACTCCAAACATAAATACTATAAATATGACAGAAATCAAATTTCAAATAAAGATCCAATATGTATAATGTATATAAAACGAATACACGAATATGACAATACTCAGCGACAAAGCAGCTCACGTCCGCCTCAGCAACAAATAGAACAAAAACAAATATCAGAGGCTTGATTAATTATTTCTGGTGACTTATTTCCAGCTCGGAAAGAATATTATTAGAACAAAGTAACAAGTCCACTTCCTGTACACAAACCACTTCAAGTTGCTCATTATTCCACCCCTTTTATTAAATAGTCTTAAGGGTGATATTTCTACTTCCACTTTTTTAAGTTGTTCACTAGCCATTTCCAATTCTGACAGCAATCTTTGTGGTGGTGAGAAAGATTTTAGAAACTTTGTAATACAATTAGATCACTCTAAATCAAGATAGAATTTCCTAAACAAACCAACGCAATAATGAAACAAATAAATATAAACAAATTAAGCATAGAATACATATGGATTCCATCCTACATTAATATCCAAGGAAATGACTTAGCCGCCCAGATAGCTAATGAAAAATTCAATGAACCAAATTACATGCCACTCAAATATAGTCAACATGAACTATACAGCCTAATCAACACATTGATTAACAATAAATGGCAAACCGATTGGAATCAAAATCACAAATGGATAAAAAAATTATATAATGCCATCAAGGAAGTAAATAGAAATATAAAACAACCTAGGTGCACAGGCTATGAATAAACAATAATCAGTCGAATTCTCTTAGGAAAAACTAAACTGGCAAACAACTTTGGAAAATACGTAGGAACCTTCCCACATAACATACATCGCTACAATTGTAATACCCCAGAAGATTTACATCTCATCTTTACAAATTGTAGAAAAACCAAGAAGGAAAGGGACAAATTCAGATCCGAACCACAAATTATAGCCGCCCCTTATACATATACAGAAATAATGCAATTAACAAATATCAACATTCAAAAATATAGGGAAAAGGAAAAAACGCAAATAAGAAAGAAACCTAGTGCTAGCTCCAACCAAAAGTAATCATCAAAAATGAAAGCCTCTTTAAGTGATGGTAGCACCTCCAGGAATGAGAAGGGCAGATCCCAACCATACTTGGAACCCACATACAACGGTGGGCATGAGATGATCAAGGCTCGTATTCTGAGCAACCAAACCGGAAATTAAAGATGCGAGTAACCCTATAAACCAAATAGGGTGACCAAAAATATTACATAAAAACTAGTACTAAACTATTCCCGGGGTAGGCAACCAAAAAGAAAGCATCTTTAAGGAATGGAAGCATGTACATCTTAACCGTCTTTTGGAACCTACATACACTACGGTGGGCATGAGATCACCAAGGATCATACACTGAGCAGCCAAAGCGAAACTTAAGATGCGAGTAACCCTGGAAACAAACTAGGGAACCTGGAAAAATTACTCAGATTTCTTTGAGTAATCAAATCCCTCCGTACATAATAACAAGTCAACAAAGTAGATGAAAGATAAAGAAATAGGTTTACACAAGTCACAGATAATGAAGACAATTAGGGAAACAAACACCATGCAAAAAGCAAAACATAAACAAACAAGTAATAACAAATAAGTTGGGTTTTTGTTTCAAAGACAGCCCATAAAATAAGTATAGGTACCTACCGTCACTCCTATTACCTTCTTCAGCTTTCCTCTCAATACAGCCTCATTGACAGTAAATATTTACCAAATATGTATCGATTTCAAAGTCAGAAGGCCAAAAGTTAAATATAAGTAGATGCTCTGAAAACCAAACTATCATACAATTCTGTCGCGGTATTATGGTCCCTATTTAGACAGTATCAGTTTGTCTGAATGCCCAAGACTACCAGGCCCCGTAGAACAACGCTGCAATTAAATTTGTATCTAACTTTAGGCATACTGGCCGTTCAAAATTAACAAACTATGTTTACCAAACAGTGACTATACTTATTTATGTCGCATATACATCATAGTGATCAAACTTGTTAGGGACTTAATACATGTACACTTTATAGTAACAATATTGGAAAGTTAAGAACATTAAACAAATTGTATGACTTCATTGATTTGATTGAATTGCATAGGTGGCTCACATTATTGTTATTTTACAGTCCATTAGTAATAACTGGACCAGATTTTAATTAGCTCTTAATCACGACGTTGCGTTCTGTACAACATCCATGGACATAATGTTACCTCTATTTGATAGCCACAACTCGGATAGCTTCAAAATAGCGGATATGTGAAACTAATTTCCAATACCTCCACTTGTGCCATTGCACACCATTAACACACCTAATTGGCTGTTAGGGTTGAGTGTGTGTTGGATATATTCCCACTCACCCAAAGTGCTCCTTTCAGATTGATGGTTACTTAATAGCAACCCCGACCTTACGACCAAACTAAATAGTACTCCTTGAGTACATAAATGCCTGGGGTAGCGGCAGCATTCCCTCCCCCAAGGAGTAATTAAATATCCAGCTTTGCTGGAAACTTAAAACAGTGCCACATGCCCTTAGTGGGCGATACAGCACTATAAATTAACTTCATCATCACCACATTCGCTTCACCTGTTCTCGTCAAAAGACGTAGATTCCTCGGCCCTTCTTTCGGCAATGCTATTCTTTACTGATTTACCCAAGTATGTCACTGCATCATGGAAAATTATCAGGATCACGGACACAAAGGTTTGGATCAGAAGAACTTGACATGCCCTCTGTGTTAATGTACAATGTTTAACAAACACCAAGAGGCCCATTTCAGGGCCACTCATATTCCGCAAAAAGATATTTGCTTTCTTTGCCTTAACTCACTGTATGTATGTATGTATGTATGTATGTTTGTATGTATGTATGTATGTATGTATGTATGTATGTATGTATGTATGTATGTATGTATGTATGTATGTATGTATGTATGCATGTATTTATGTATGTATGTGTACTATCACTATATACCTATTAGACATATATGTCTACTCCCCACTGAGTTTAACCCAGTGTACACCTGTTCCTACCCTTGTTGCAATATTGTTACCAATTTTCAGTACCGTGACATCAACATACCTCACCACTTTTACTTGACGCGAGACAGGCCCAACTAGTCATCAAGTTAAATTCCCCTTGACGCTAGATAGAGCCAAATAATATTCTGCATGTTAAATTCCCCTTGATGCTATATTAGCCAACGACATTTATGACTGGGATTTCCATTGACGCTATAATGCCCCCATTAACTACTAGTGACTGCGTTTTTAATTTTAATACCCCCAGCCGGAATTGTGTCTGTCTATTGCTATTTGACCGCTTTTTATCATGCTTGAGTCACTAATTGTTATAGTAGATCTCGAATCTACTTAACCGCTTGCAGTCCCATTTGTTATAATCGATCGGCATCTACATTTTGATACTCGCACTACATTGATTTAGCAATCGATAACGCTAGTGATAATAATGTCATGAGTAACTGTGTTGCCCATGCAGACAATGCCGGACAATAGTACTAAGACGAGTCAAGTAAAATGTTACGTAAACGGGCTTTTTCTCATTAACAACACCAACTGATATTGCACGTTCACGTTCGACTGTCACCATATTACATATCGGGTCGATATTTAATGTACAGTTGTATCATCATTGCTTCATCGCGAAAATCTACAATTTGCATTGTCTTCGTTCCCAACGGTCAAACGTCAAACAAATATGTCAGCTAATTATAATATCAAAGATACACAGGCGATACTGAAGTAATTCATATCTCAGTCACCTGGTTCCATTCAATCAACATGTCGATAGGGTCACACAACCCATGCCTCGCTTCTTTTCTTTTTTCTCCAGACTCCTATTTAATTAGACATTTTGCTGTTGATTTCCATATGCTTTGTCTTCTTATTGCCGTCTTTTTCAAGGCCCTACGTAGCTGCAATTTCTATTACTTTTTGTCAGTGCTTAGTGGAGTTTCAAGCGACGTAGGTCATTGTTTGCTTTTGTGTTTGTTCTATATCTTCTTTCATCGATGTATGTGCTTGTGAAATTTCTCCAGCTCGAATCATAATATGTATTTCAGTATTACTAAAATATAAGGCCATGATAATTAGTGATTACGTGTTATGATCAGACAGCTTTTTTTTTTTAAATGTTCGCGTTACGGAATGGAATGGACGTATGCAAATGTCTAGTATAAGTACCGGTTAGATTGCTAATACACTAAATGCTAACTTTTCCATTCTCAGCCCTTCCGGAAAAAAATGCAAATGAGGAAGAATGTAAGACAAGCGTATTAGGATGGATAATCACTGGACCATTTTGTCTTATACTTCTTGTAACAAACACTGCGACATGTTTACGATTCCGTAGGCATAAAAGTAAGAAATACATGTTAAAATTGCAAACCAGCTGACTTATCTTTCCATTTAAAGTTGATCCGTTCAATCGTTTTCAAAATGTAATAGCTTTTAAACTTCATTTCTTAGTTTAATCTCTTCTGATAACAAATACTGTTGTTACTGAGCTTCCTATATATCCATTATGGTAAATATAATTTATGCCCATGTCTGTATCGGTATATAACGTATGCACTTTAATCCGACAGATTTGATATTGTTGGGCTACCTTCACCCTACAAATAGTTAAATGTTATATCTAAATTCTGCTGACTACAGTTTGGTTGGAACTGACATCGTGTCGCCCATTCTGCCTAACATATGTAAATGTGTAATACTGTTTTTGAGTTCAAATACGTATATGGACCTCACTGAACGTAGGTTGCGTGTCTATAAACGGTCATCCATCAACAGTACGTCTTGTACAGTTCTGTAAATTCATGTTGTATTCCTGTACGATTCAAGTCTCCTAGTGCAACGGAATGTTCCTCACTATATGTATTGTTGTATTAGATTTCCTGCAAATATTTCATGAATTTTGTTCTATCGTATTGTTATTTGCAGGCTAATGTCACAGGCTATTAACAGGTAAAATATGCATCGCTCGATTTTATTTGTATAGTGGAATGTTTAGTAAGGGCAATACCAGATAGAAAGATGCTTTATATCATGGGAAATACAGAATGGCGATACAGTACATTGATTTAAAGACGAGTATTGCCATTAGACTACCTGTCAAATTTCAGGAAATAGAGCAGGAGGCTAGCCAGGCGTTTTGGAAAGCTTCTAGCCCCACACAAAATCATTGGAATGCACCATAGACCTCTTGAAATAGTACATCTTAAATATAGTTTGAGAAAGATGTACCGACTGTTTTTATTTATAACGAAAATAAAATACAACGATCCTTTATCCGGTCATACAAAAACTAAAGCCAATATGAAATAAGCTATCTGTATCATATGTTAACACTGAAACTTAGCATCGTCTAATCTTAGTATTTTAACACAAAAACCATAATAAAATTTGCTGTTTCAACAAGTGATCTACACGTAAAACACACAAGAGTGAGAAGTCCATAACACTCTCAGTCCTACCCTAGCTAATAATAACACATAGATGAACGTTGATTATTAGAGACGAAAATAAAGCAATAATAATAATAAAATAATAATAATGACGATGAAGATGATGATGAATTTGTTTAGCGCCAAATCTTTAAAAGCTCTAAGCGCTTTATTACAAACATGCTTAAATGACTACAAAAAGCATGAAATTAGCAAACATAGAAAATGCTGAAAATATTAAAGGTAGGAAATATTATGATTTTTAAGTTTGCTCTTGCAATCAAAAGAGGTCATATGACTTTGTTCTCTTAGTGAGATTAATGCGTATACGATTGTCAGAAGATGATCGTAATTATATAGATGGTGTGTACACATGGGTAAGGCCAGATAGGTATGTTGAACTGGTGTCCGTCAGTGAAACATACCACAGATAACATATTTTGTGTTTGATTCTTCATTGCATGGATAGCCAGTGTAATGTACCGAACAGCGGGTAGGTGTGTTCTGATTGTGATACTATACAGGTGATCCTAACTGCTGTTTATGAAGTTGATATCTTGAGACAAACCAAAATGTAATTGAGTCACAGTACTCTTCTCTTGAAGGTACTAATGAACACACAAGCATTTTAGTGGAATCAACTAAAAGATATTTGCAAATAGAGCTGATGCGTCTCAGCTCAAGAAATGTAAATTTATGGAGTAGATATTGAGACGAAATCACACATGGAGGGGACATGGGTTGATGGGTGACTAGCCTAATTGACATTTAACGTAGAGTCTTTGTTGATAACCTTGACATCCTTTGTTAATCATGTCGTTGATAGGAAAAAAACAGAGTCATTTTTAGGAAAGACATGATATGGGGGTGGAGTAAGAAACTGGACTAAGAAACAAGCATTATGTCAACGTTTTTAACAAAGGTCATGGTATTTGTGACACTTAGTGTTAATATTGGCTGGCGTATTCAAGACCATTTTCATTCAGATCTAATAATATTATGCCTGCCATTATTGACAGCACCAGCGATTTAATCATGCGATAGCAGTCATTGAAACAAACTCAACCAAACCAATAGATCAATTAAACTTTCATCTCACATTGCCTGTAGAGAAAACAAAATGTTGCTACACTTAAAACTCTAACGCTCACACGAATGTCTACAGCAAAGTTTCTTCATGCTGAAACCTTGTATTATTCCGTATAACGTACACGCACAACAAACGTGGTTAATTAAATTGACATTACAAAATAAAACGCAATGCAATCCGTGTGTTCAGGGTTATCTTAGGCTTATCGGCAATACATCATTGAAAATGAAATCAAATCACAACTTCTTCGTGCAGTCATACAAGTCAGTTGTAAGCATGGAAATGATAGCCCACGGATTAAATTCACAAACCATATCTTTGGAAATCAGTTTGCTTACTGAGAAAATGACTAGCGTTATAGAAGTTTCGGATATATAGCTTTATAGTTCTTCCAAGTCACCTTCCGCACATGAAACATTTTTTCGATTAGATAGCAAGCCATGTCTTGCCAAACTGGCCTATTTTTGAGTGTTGGCAGTTGCCTTACACGCGGTTGCCCCCATCCAAAGTGTTCAACATATTTGCAGTAAGAAGTTGCAAAGTTGTCCATTTAATTGCAACATGTAGCCTAATTTGTAAAAGTCCTTCTCCTAAAATAATTTTCTTTATTCTCTCTTTAGCAGTATCAGTATATATTGTGATTTATTATGAGCGCTCCGATCTGAACTTGGCTCTTTCACAACTCATTCAAAACTGGGATATCTCGGATGTATCCGGACAAGTATTATATTAGAGTGACATGTGACTATGCTCAAAGAAACTACCAACAATAAAATTATGTACAGCTATAATTCGTAACGCAATATGTAAATCCGTTCTCATATTTCTAATACGCATTATTCTCAAACGTTAACCTTTATGAAGTCACCCTATAGTATTAGCCAAACGACATGCTTTTTCCTTGCACCAGTGTTGGAATAAATAACGGGATTCAATCATTAGCAATGTATGCTCAGCGCCATTGGCATTAAGATCGATCAAGAGACTCTCTCTAATCTGGTTTGGTATCCGCAACGATCGGATTTAGTCCTATGTTGGCAATCAAGTCAATATAGCTATTGGTTTATGGAAATAAACTAAATGCATTATATGTTTACCCAAAATCAACAACGTATTGTATACTTAGCATTATATATGTCGGGCTACTAGGTCGAAATATTTGAATTAATACTATTAAAACTACTGAATGACTGATGGAGCTGAGAAGATTTCCAAAGCATCGTTATGCGTGTTATTATTGATTTATTTTCGTTACAAACATTTACTTGTTTTAGATGCAAACATGCCAACATTCATACTTAAATTGATAGATAGATAGATAGATAGATAGATAGATAGATATATAGATACATACATACATACATACATACATACATACATACATACATACATACATACATACATACATAGACAGACAGATATATATGATAACGTTTATGAAGATTAATATAGACATATTTATTATTGTAAGAAACCTTTTAAAGGATATTGTGCACACCTCAAATATCGATTTTTAAGTTATTAATATTCACTGTATTCCTAACAATATGATAACATACCACAATGTAACGCAATTCATAAGACATGATTTTGCATTAAGATTGATATTTATGCATGGCTAATTGCAATACTCATGCGATTGAGCAGATATATGTATTTCAGATTCCGATATGCAGACCCTCAAGAACAAATCAAATGAGTTAGAGAAGTAAGTACAATATTTTGATTTCACTTCATTGTTCCTGTTTTGCTGCAGTATGTATGTATGTATGTAATCATAAACTGAAAGAAGATATGACGTCCAAACCTTTTTTATCTACATGGGTGACTTTAAATGGTTAGCAATAAACGAATGTATTATCAATTACGCAATTTACAATTGTTCTCTGGTGAACGACTGCATGCTTATTTGTGTAAGCTTGTTGCGTTGCTAATTTTTTGAACCAGCTTTAGTAATTATGGGATATTGTCAATATGGATAAATATAAATTTAACACAATTTATTCTATTTCAAAAATGTCATGAAAGTATATAACAATAATCTCACAATACGTACTTCGCTCCGAAAACATCAAAGAAGGATATCAAGAGCATAAGTAACTTGATTATACCAAATGTACGTAATTATATAAGTTGGCTTCAGTATATGTCATCTTCAAATTGGAGTTACTATTTTAAACAAAGTGATTTATATGGAAATATTTCACGCATAAATATGGTCTTGATTTTAAAATCAGATACGTGTCCTAATGTATCGTAGAAAAAATCGCAATTTATAGTGATTCGTTCTTGATGACTTGTTCGGGACAATTATATCATGTGTTATAATATTATCTGCTTGTTAAGCAATTTTCAGTTTTAGAAGTCACTCATTTAGTAGATTATAGTGTAATTCGTTACATATCAACCTTTTAGAATCAAAGTTAGAGCTTGTGAAACTTGAGATTGAGCAAACTATCTGTTTGTAGCAAAAACATTACATACTCATCATGAACAATTTCAGTAATGCGATGGAACCCTACGATAATTTACAAATGGAGCAAATAGCGAAGTCAGAGTATAATCAGCTGGCGTTTGAAAGAGGTAAAATTGTTTGGAAAGTAATGCTTCACTGAAGTTATGATTTCTTGCATATGTATATATATATATATATATATATATATATATATATATATATATATATATATATATATATATATATATATATATATATATATATATATACACTGAGAGAGAGAGTGAGTGAGGGGTGAGGGGAAGAGAGACAGAGACACAGAGAATTTTATCATGGATTCCATAATTGTTCCATGATGTAAATACATATCTGGATATTCTTAGGTATAAATATTTGGTAGTTACAGATAAGAGTATGTATATCAATCCAGCGGTCACTTTATGATTAATAGTATGTGATAATCAATACCAATCAACAACAAATGCAACAGTACAAACTCGTCTCACTGTCAGGTATACTAAATATGACAGGTGTACAGTTTGAATAAAAGACATTGCAAACCATTATCTGAATACATGATATAAAGAATCATTATTGACGACAGAAACAGCGTGATTGCAAAAAAATCTGCATTAGGTATGAACAACAAATCCCATCTAATTATAAATAATACAACGTTATCTTTCTTTCCTCAGGATCATCTTTAAAAACAACAATGAAGAACGAGATATAAAAAATTAATGAGCTATTGTACCATGCCAGAACTACATCCAGCGTGGAAGATCCTCATCAAATATGTTTGCTTTATTCAGTTGTATTTTACGATAACATTCATAATTAGTAACATAGTTTATATTTCTTTTGCCAGAGGTTTCAAAGTACGTCGATTTATTAGTATGTGGTATCGGTATTCGTTCAATCCTTACTTAAATTACGAAAAAGGTTATATATTCCCCACGGATCTTTTGTTTCAATAGACGTCGTGTATTATTCCAAATACAATTATGCGAGCGGCTACCACATAATTTATGCCACACTATTACAATGTACAACGAAGAATAATCAGCAGAAACTGAGTGCATTCTTGGTTGACATTAAATGATTTATATTTAAACTACCAAACCAGCACCGTTAACTTGTCTGATGTTTGGTATGATTTTATATATGCGTAATTATTTATGGCAGCTATTTAAAAGTTGTAAGAAGGTATACAAACTAGGAAATGTTTTTATTCGAAACATCTCGGCGCGTCTGTATTCGAATAGGAGTATCGTTAAAAACGAAAGTTGAATTCACTTGGCCATGTATTTTCATCTGATGAAACAACAATTGTATGTAAGATATCATGACACAATTAATGATCCGGCATAACAGCTAACCTACATAATACGTGACCAACTACCAATCAGTAGCACTGAACAATCGAGACATCCAGAAGAATATTGGAACGTTTATCCTTTGAATGGCAATACGTTATCACATATGTTCAATCATATCACCAATAGGAAACGATCATTGATTATATGCTAAAAATATGGCTCTGGAGCGTTATACATGAAATGTGTTTCATATGAAATTAATCAAAATGTATCAAGATTAAATGTATATCCTTGTCCTTTACTATTAAAGAAAAGAAAACGAAAAGACTATTTGTGTCATATCTCCACTCGACTAAATATGTTCGTTTCATTGTTTCAGACCTATATAGTCTATCTATAGCTAACTAGGTATCCATGTTTAGTTAAAACCGCTCTGTTAGCATAATGATTAGAGCGTGCACCACGGCTAAATCATACTAAATACATAACAAATTGGTACCGACATCTGCCTCGCTTGACGCTCAGCGTTAACAGATTAGTGTTAAAACTGATCGGCCTGGTTTTAGGATGTGACTACGCGGAAAATGATGTTACATGCCTCGTACTGCAGACATCGCAGCAAAATGACTGAAAAATGTTAAAGTTACATTTAAAATCTTAACTCAAACTCATTAGTTTTATTTAAATGTCTAGGTGAGAGAGATAGAGAGAGAGAGGGAGATGGAGAGAGAAAGAGAGCGAAATGCTTCTGTGAATTGTATTGCTGTAAAATCTCTATAGATGCAATTGCTTCAATTTGCTTCATTCCTCTCCTGAAACAGTACATGGTCCTGTATCCAACAGATGAACATATATTACTAGCTAAATGTTAGATTACTTTTAATTCACACTAATGGTCTCTTTTTTAATATCATGGTGGATATACATTTAGTGTGTGATTTTTTTAAGTAGTTATTTAATGTGGCTAATTATGACTGATTTATGTGAAATTTGAAGTTACCCTTCTTCTTTTTCTACATGAAGTGTTTACTTAAGCTCTGTATACGCGTAAAGTCTCTGCGCATGTCCGATAGTCTAGTCGCGGTGCGTGTATACCTTTCATTTTAGATATGCTTTTCGACCGGTCCAGCAACAAACTTTGCAGAATTTAACAAACAATGTATTGTCTTGAAAACATATTGTAAAAATGGAATAGAACTTACATTTTTAAGAATCAAATCCAATCGAAATAATCCAAGAATAATCCACGAATTATATAACAAAAGTCCTAGTAAAAAAGTATTCTAATAGATTAAAGTTCTAGTCCTGTTGGAAAATCCAAGTAATGAAAGAGGCATTCTCAATACCTGATCACACTCCACATTTTGTTGATGTGATATGGACACTGAATTTATTTGTTGTTTTGGGTGTCCTCGATATATTTACACTGAGCAAGGACGAGAATTTCAGTCAAACGTTTTTATTTTCGAGTGTGACAAACTAGAAATATTCAAGCCTTGAAAGGTACCGTATATATCGCAATCACATAGGATGGTAGAAAGGATCAACAGAACTTTGCAACAAATGCTTTCATTATTATTTAATGAGCATTGTGATTGGCATTACCACTTATCCTATGGAATGATGGGGATAACCATGCGTCAGTTCACGAACGTAAACGTGTGCCCTGTCAAACATGTTCAATGGGTAAAAAAATACGCTGAGGTAGGCATATGATTTCGCTTATGAAAATCTTAATAGTAGTTTCTCTAGACAAATGTTTCACTATGAAAGAAAAGCATTATTGGTCATTTTAAAGTTAGAAAATGGGCGTGGAGATGACGTGCACCTGACAACAAAGATAAATATGGACTCGGATGTGTTGTTCCGAATAGAATCTTACAACATATATGAAGAAGACAAGATGACTTTCCTGGCTCAAGAAGTCATTCAAGAACGCGAAAAGAGGTTTACATATCCCAGGAACATAATAATGACATTAATTGTCCTATTGAAGGATGCCATCACTCTAAGTACTGGGATCCGTAAATACTTACACCACTGCGAGGTTATTCATCGTTCAATGTTTACTTATATATTATGTATAGAAGGCGAGAAAAGGGTACCGTATCCCAGTAACAAAATAATGACATTAATTGCTCAATGTTTACTTACATATTATGTTCACTATGCCGACAAATATTCAAGAGATCTAGCGAACTGTGCCGGCATTGTTTCCAACACATCTTCGACTCTCTCTTCGTCGTCTAGAATTCACGTGCATCTATCCCCACTCCGTAGAGGAAGCTCTGCTTCCTGTACCATAGACGGATTAACATAATCGCAAGAGAAAGAGGAAAAAGATGCCCGAAGGCGGCAAGAGCAGTACAACATACGTCTGCGAGCTGAACTATCCCAGAATGACTCCCAAGTTTATTCCCAGCTGCATGTATATGTCCCCAAGGATGAGATAGTCTAGTTTGAAGAAAAGGCATAAGGAGCCCTCCGTGCCAACAGGCGACTAAAGACATGGGCACTACCATTTTCCGACCACGCATCATGGTAATCTTCGGCAGCATACAGTGCTGTCCAGGAGGAATGAACGAGCGACCTCAAGGCCAAAGCTTAAATCTAAATACTGTGAAGATTATCCTGTAGGAGATTTTTAATAGTATATTATTTAATTTTTAAATTGACTAAACAGTTTTAAATATATAATAATTATTTTAACTTCCCAAGAGAAACTAAAGTTATCTACTATTGTTGACGATCGTGTTCTCGTTTTCGTAGCATTATTAATAGCACTGAATTGAAATTAGTCATGGTGTAATATTCTAAAGTGAATTTTGTTTTTGTTTATCTTAATTACAGAATTATAATTGTATTTGGTAACAATGTATAACGAGAATTTTAATGAGATCGATGTTCATTCCCTTTTATAATGTAAATCAGAATGTTAACAATGCTATGACTTCCAAATTTGCATCTTGAAATAGTTCAATTACACTATTAGACGCAATGTGCGAAACACATTTGGCCTAAGATAGGCAATGTGTTAGTAGATGGAAATTTAATGTGTAGTTTACTTATGTTAGTTTTTTAATATATACGTGGCTAAATTTTATGACTTATTTATACTGATTTTCAAATTTACCTTCATTCGTTTCTACGTGAAATGTTTACATAAGCTCTGGTAATGTCGGACCATTTTTACAGATCAGCTTACGCGTCCACTCTATGCTTGTCGGCTAGTCTTGTCCCATCGTGTGTATACATTTCACTTTATATCATTTTGTATATGCTTTGCGACGGACGGATTATTAATTATTAAAAATCCAAATGGAGCCGTTGGTGCAAATGAATATAAATATATCCAAGCTGGGCTTGATGTGGTTTTTTTGAGATTTATTTGGTAACTTCCATCGATAGCGTCACATGCTAGATTTATTGCAATCACCGAGGATATGTTAACATTCTGAGGAGCAATATGCCGCCCACCCCTGTCTGGGTCATTATTATTTTTGAGTATAGTTGAACTCCAGTGTTGTTGTATCCATGCGGCAAGTATCATAGTAAAATTTTCATTGATAAGATCATTAACGGATTGTTTTAGTTCGTTTGCGTTATACCCAGTAAACTTGAAATTCGGTAGATCAGCTTTTGTTATATTGTATACAGTTAGGAAATTGTGTTTAGAGAAATATGTTATCATCATTATGATCAATTATTACTTGAATTACTCTCTGGTTAATATATTCCATGTTGGATACAAGTTGATTTAATATTTTAATTCCTTTAATGATTTCACTCTGATTAGACTCATGGAAACCATGTTGTAGTCGCTGTAGTTGTTGACTGTGTTCTTGATTGATCTCTAGCAGCAAAGAGGGTGGACAGACCAAGTTTTCAAGCCGAAATAAGCCTTCCACGGAGACTTAATTTTTCAATTAAAGGGCTTCATGTGGTTTTCCATTTTTCAAAAAAGAAGGGGATGACAGACAGAAACTATTTCAAGCAAACCGAACCTATTTCAATCAAACCGAAACTATTTCGCAGACCAAAAAAAGAGAAATCCTTTAGGATTTTACGCTACATACCCGTCACTGATGTCGCTACGGAGACGAATTGAAAATCCTTTACGATTTCACAAAGAGACAAATTTGTAAAATCTCACCTCGTAAATCAATCAGATTATTGGATTGGTCGGTGAGTTTGAAATTAATTATCGTTAATGAATCATTATGATATCGCATATAGACCGGATTAGTTGGATCCTCAATTATTAGAAATCCGGGTGGAACTGTTGGTGCAAATGAGAATAAAATCTATTCCTGCTGTGCTTGATTTGATCTTTCGAGATTTATTCGGTAACTTCCTTCGATAACATCACATACTAGATTTATTGCAATTACCGAGGATATATTGACGTTTTGAGGAGCGATATGCCTACCACCGCCGTCTGGGTCATTATTATGTTTGAGGATTGTTGTTTGTGGTTGTGCTATTTTCTTCCATTCGTCGTGAATCGTTTTGAAACCATCATCGATGTGTTGCTGAGAGATTTTTCCATCTTTGGGACGTTATATCCTGTTAATTTAAGATTTAATAACTCTTCTTTTGTTAAATTATATGCGGATAGAAATTTTTGTTTTTCTCCCTCTCTGTTGTCAATAGATTCATTAAAAGATTTTATAAAAAAATCATTTAATTTTTTAACATCTTTTATATAAGTGTTCACATATTTTATTATTTTTTGATTTCATCAAGTGAACCCGTTACATACAAAAGATATTTCTGAAATTTTTGCCGTAATCTATCTCTACTAGATTCGAATGATTCATTTGTTGTTTTCAGAAACACATTAATATGTTTATCTAATAGAACCGTACGTTTTTTTTTTACTATCTTATTCAAACTCAAAATGAAACCCAGAGAAACCTTTACTATAGAATTCAAAATGTATTTTCTTTACTTGTGTTATATCTTCTCCTACAAGAAAAAAAAAATTATATAACTATCATTTTTAGTCTCATCTGTGGTAAAATCAGATTATTTAGGTTCTTATGGTGGATTTTTTTTCAGGCCACCCTAGTATTGTCCTTATATAGTTCTTATAGATATCTACGACATACAAGGGTGAGTTTATCTCAATCGCGGATGATAACGTCGGCTCGTGAACTGTTATAGCGATGTTCGATTTTTTTCCAGTAATGAATTTTATTCTACGCTGTAATTCATTATTGATTTGTTCGATTTGGTAGGACCCAGATGGTATGGAAACAGCGTTCCAGTCAGGAGTACCATCGGGTTTATTCTTATTCGCAAACACCAGGGATTTATTCGGTTGTTGACCGCCAAATGATTTTGATCTAATATTTGGCCAACTGTTGTATACTCGTAATTTTGCTACTGCTGTCTCTATTTTCCGATATTCGTTGAAGTAGTTCTTGCGATGTTTCCATTGTTATAATACTCATGTTGTTTTTCTAATTTTTAAATCGCGGAATCATAAACACGTACCATTGCTGAAAACTCACTATCGGATATGAATGTGTCATCGAGTGACGATGATATCATCGAGGATAATTGGGAGTATGCGGTTGACACAACATGGAACTTGCCTATGTAGTCTTGTAGTTTGCGCTGGCTACACGATGATTTTTTTGTTGTTATTGAAATAATTCAAGCGATTGTTGTCGTCGCTGATATACAAATTGGAACAGCTATTGGGGCAATCATTGTCACGGAGGAGAGTATTATACCAGTTCCGGTGATTACACCTGATACCGAGTACACAGTAACATCAACTGCGGTAATTCTTCGTCCGTATTTTTTATTTTTGTTTGGTACTCCTCAGTGAGTGTTTTGAGTTTAGTTTTAAATTCTCTGACCTGATTATAGCGATTATTGATGTGACGTTGACAATTATGACATTTTATTTATTATAACTGATTTCAAATTGCTGGCGTTAAATTCGCCAGCGTTGAAAATCCAATGGATTTTTAATTCAGTTGTTTACTTAAATCCGCTACGAATTACACATACCATGTTACTGAAATCCTAGCCAAATTTATATCAGTGGATATTATTGTGAATAGTTCAATTATTTCCTTGGCGATGATCGTTGATATCATATTGTTGACCCCAGATGAACTCGTTGATGAAATATTAAATTGAGTCGGCGACACTAGTGTTAATCGATAAATACCTTTGACGGTAGCGGTGATATTTAATATGTTAGTGGATGGTGTCCACGTAAATGATCCGTGTTGGATCGCGTACACATTATTTAGTATATTTTCTTGTTTGTGAGGGTTTTTTATTATTTCAAGTTCTTATGTCATCCTCGATGCATCATCTCTGATCGCCTTGATGGTGTTTTTCATCACTTCGATGGAGTTTCTAATATCCGGGAGTTTTATGTCGAGTTTATCAAATGAGACTCCAAGAAATGTATCGACGATGTTTTTACGAAAAGCTGAAAGCTGTTTTACGTGTTCTTCATATCTGGATTGAACTGTTGCAAATTCTAACATAGTTATTTTTATCGCTGTGAGTTTCGGTGTGGTCACCGGTGGAACCCCAAGGAAATCTAATAGAGGTTTCTCAATATTGTCAATTATACTATTTTCTAATGTAGAAAACTGATCGAATTTAGTTATATGGTCGTCCTATTCATCGCCTAGTTTTTAATGGTTCTAAATAGTCAATTCTATCCACAATAGTTGAAATGAGAACATCTGGTTTGTGTTTACCCTGATCGAACAATACCGCGATAGCATTTTCCGTTACACCGCGTTGTTTAACTACAATATCATCAAGGGAAACATTATTACTAGTTTTCAATTTACCCTGACGATCTTGAAATACAACTATTTCATTGGGATCAACACTTACGAGGTTTAACATCTTGGATATTTCATCTTCGAATATTTTTTTACATCACCGGTTGCAGATATTTCCCCGGAGTTTTTTTTCAGGCTTGATAAATTGATAAAGAAAGGACAGTTTTCCAACATGAGTGAATGGTGTATATATTTCATCTCGTGGGTAAAAAGACATAATTTTTATTCACTCGTAGCTTCGCCAATTCTGACATACCATAGTTTGTAAATTATCTATTATTGAGGTTTTTCTTGCATATATATTCTGTCTCCCAGCCTTTCGCACTAAAAAAACTCAGTCTACACATAGATTCCTTTAATATGAACTATAGTGTACTGGCTATTATCAATGTCGGGCTTTCCTTATCTTAAATATAACGATGTATACTAAACATAATAAAATAAAAAATGAGCGTTCATGTAAATGAAAAACATTTGTAAATAATGTAGGTGAAATTATAAAATATGGAATGTGGTGAAAAACTATTGAATGTAATATTTGCTGTCGTTTTCTTTACTTATATTTGTTAAATTTGTTATTAATAAAAACAAATTCAAAGATTACGAAGCATAATGTTTTTTATATAAATTGTTTTAACTAATAGCGTATAATCAATTACGGAAATAGATAAAGAATGTATGTAAGATTCCGTAGGCATAAAAGTAAGTAATACATCTTCAAATGGCAAAACTGTTGAATTTCGTTTCAATTTGAAGTTGATGCGTTCAACTGTTTTAAAAATATTATACCTTTGTAACTTAATTTATTAGTCCATGTTCATATAATAATAAATACTGTTCTTACACAAATACCTGTATACGATATTATAAATATAATAGCTGCCCATGTCCGTAGTGTATGTAAATATGCCCTGTAATCCGACAGCTTAGATATTGGTGTGGTCCTTTCCCTCTACAAATAGTTAAATATTATATCTAAATTTTGCTGACTGCAGTTTTGTTGGTATTGACATCTTGTCACCTATTCAGCATAACATATGTCAATGTGTAATAATGTTTGTGGGTTCAAATATGAATATCGATTTAACTTAACGTACGTCACGTGTCTATAAATTGTCATCCAGCAGTAACTTTATTAAAAAAGGGTTATGCACAGTACTGTAAAATTATGGTTTGCTGTAGAAATCATATGTCCTCTGGTGAAACGGAATGATCCTCATTATGCGTAATGTTGTATTAGATTTCCTGCACTATGCATTTTATTTGACAGGTATTTTTATTTGCTGGCACATATCACATGCTTGTAACAAGTTAAATATGAATCTCTTCAATTTGCCTGTATTGTGGAATACTCAATATGAGCAATGCGACACTGCGAACTAGATAAATAGATCCTATACATCATGAGAAACATTAGCAAGTTAATTCAGTACATTGGTGTTATTGATAAGTATTGCCTCTAGACCACATGTCCAATTTCCGGAAATAGTAAATGAGGATAGCAAGGTTCTATGTAAGCTTCTCACCACACATACACAACTTATATGTGCCATAGGCCTGTCGAAATAGTATGTATAACTTATATTTGAGCAAGATTTACCGACTGTGTATATTTATAACGAAAATAAAATGGAGTGATCTTTGTCATTGTCACTGGTCGATGAATGACACGTTTTCCAGTGTAATAAATGAGGTCTTAGTTGTCTTTTGTCAGAGACAAAGAAAAAAACGTATCAGACATGTAAAAAGGAAACACATTATAAATTTAAGCTAAGTGTCTCAAACGTTGAGACTCAGCATCGTATAATTGTAGAGTTGTAACAAAAAATCCCACAACACAATACAGTTTGCTTTCGTATTTCAACAAGTGATATCCACGTCGAACACACAATAGTGAGGATTCCATTCCAGTTCTAGTCTCACCCTAGCAATCAATACCATATAGATAAACGACAAGTAATAGAGACTAAAATACAGTAATATAACCTGGAATCAGAGTTAAAGTCAGAATTAAAGGATCCTGTTTATTTTGGCATAATGTTCTTCTCAATCGTTTGAAAGCTATCTAAGAGTCAGGCTGGTTTGCACTTCCTAACTCATTTCCGTCTGAAATTTGTGTCCTTGCATTTGCCAAAAAAAAAAGAGAAAAATCCTGCTTTTGATTGACCAAAGATTACAATAGGTAGGGATGGCACAATTTATCTCTCTACATTCTCCTGGTGGGTAGTCAACACAAATCTCTCTTGGATAGTCAATATTTTAGTCCCAACGCTGTCTGCTCGGTGCCATGATGGATCCTAATAAGTCCGCTTTCAAGAATAGCCCAAAGATGGCCAATCTAGAATATTCTGACGAGGCACTTTGGAAGATGACTCGACCTGTCCAAAATTTAGCTGCTGTCGATAAACGTGGATAGATTCGGTGGAAAGATGCAGCTGTTTAATACGGTGCATGTTTGAACCAGAGCAACGCAATCCACGAATCAATGAAAATGACGAATCTCTTATATGTATAACAGCCACAATTCCTGTGCGGTCAAGGGCGTTAAAGCCTTTACTTCTTTATATGCCAATGAACCTGTCTAGGTATAGCCTCCGCCACCACGACCTGGACCAGCTTATGTACAAGTGTCCGCAAACAACTATGAATGATTTTGATTTGTTTGTCAGAACAATATCCCACATTAATCACCCTCGGAGGGAAGATGGTTTCTGGGTCATGAGATTAATTGGTAACTCAGTGAAAAGATATTTAATGTAGCGTCTTCGTGGATAACCTTAACTTCCTTTGGCAATCATATCGCTGACAAGAATACAACATATCCTTACTATAAAAGACAGGCTATGTGAGGCTGGAATAGTTGGACAGAAAAACAAACTGTTTGTAAGCCTTTGAATAAAGGTCATGGTATTTTTGACACTTAGTGCGCGTATTGATTGGCGTATTATAGCCCATTTTCATTCAGATCTAATAGCATTAAGAAAACCATCTTTTGACATCAGCGTCATTGTAATCGTACACCGCGGAGACAGGTTAGAGGTACTTACCGTCATTAAAGCTAACTTACCCAAACGTCCCGATCAAGTAAATGTTCATCGTACAATGCTTGTCTAGGAACTATAAAATAGCTACTCCAAAAGCTCTAATGCTAACACGAATGTGGACCGCATTGATCAATGATGCTGAAACTTTGTATAGGCTTCAGCTGAATGTCGGTACATTCCGTATCAAGTACACGTACATCAAATATGGCGGATTGTATTGTACTATATAATTACAGTGCGATCCGTGAGTTCAGGTTTATATTAGACGGAGTCGACAAATGTATCCTTGAACATGAAACAACGATTGCATCTAGCAATCATACAAGTCAGTTGAAAGCAAAGAATTAATAAAACAAAACACACAAAAAACAGCTGGCAGAAGCGCCCAAGCCCAAAAAAATATAATTCAACATTTCTCTGGAAATTATTGTACTTTCTGACAAAATGACTAACGTGCTAGACATTTCGGATATACAGCTTTCTGACTATTTCCGGTCACCTTCAGCACGTGAAATAATTTTTCGTTTAACCTACTAGCAAACCATGTCATTTCGAGAGAATTTCTCTAATCCAGCTAGTTATCCGCAAAGATCAAGTTTAGTCCCATATTGGCAATCAAGTCAAGATAGATAATAATTTATGGAATTAAACAAAATGCAATATATGTCTAACCAAAATCAACAACGTACTGTGTGCCTAATAATTACATATGTCTGGATACTAGATGAAAAGATTTGAAGATTTTTAAAACTGCAGTATGACTGATGGGTCTGCGCAGAATTCCGATGTATAATTGAGAGTGTTATTATTGTGTTCTTTTACACACACACACACACACACACACACACACACACAGAGTGTTTACATTTTTTAAAATATTGTTTGAATGCAAATATTTATACTTAAAGTATGAGAACACACACAGTTACAAGTTTGGGGGTTTATTTCAAAACAAGGGGTAAAATTCATTTGAATTGGTTATATATATATATATATATATATATACACGCACATATAACCAATTAAAATGCATTTTGCGCTTTATTGTACATGTTAATTATATTTCAATAATTTATGGACTACAACCTTTGTGTAGAATAACTAATTTAAAGAGGTTTCTCAATGTTCGTGCTGCATTAAGTCATGTTTGTATCAATGTGAGATAAAAGTCAGATCTCTATGTAAGGACCAACGCAACGATGTACGTTTAACTGAAATTATCTGTTCGCTAAACCTGGCTGACGTTCCTAGCCCATACGTATGACGTATGCACGTATATGACAGAATTAATTCAAAGGCAGATTTCTTTGATTTAGGCATAGTTGTCAAGTATCCGTTTGTCCATATGTCAGCAGCAGGAGACATGAGACATTCCGCACGAAATGCCGTATAAATTGGTGTCTTCAATATACGTCACTGATTGACTATTAAATTCATTATGGACACCAACAGCAAACAGCCACTTTGCTAGGATTACTAGTGGTGAATAGAGAACCGAGTTGTGCGAACGGCACTTAAAAATCATCTTCTCACTAGTGTCAGCAGAGTGCTGATAAACTATGAGAAACTCAAAGTGTGCTATTTAGATAAAGTCAAATTATTCCCCAGCCTGCAACACAGCGAGACTATGGCATCACTCGCGACTCGACCATCAAACAGTGACAATTTTCGTGATTGTTTAGTTGTCATTTAAGTCTATGAAAAACTTGTACTAGTCATTCAATGATATGCATCAGATACCACTGCCCTTCATTGCAGATTTTAAAAAGTAATCTATAAAGATATACGTTTTTGATTTACAGTTAACAAATTCCAAGTATGTTTTTATTTTCATTAAGATTGTCAGATCAACATATCTTCACTTTCTGTATGATTGTCAGATTTACATATTCATTCATTTTGGTTAGGATCGTCTATTACTTGTATACTTCATATCCCTTAGGCAATATATGTGTCTGCATCTATTTTGTCAAATAGATGATGCAAAAATCTCTATACACGTTTGGCCAACATGTCATTTCATGCATTTGCTTCACACACATTGGTATAACCTGGTTGATAGTTTGTCTATCCTTAGCATGAATGTGTGCGTTCGAGATGTATGTTGCAAAGAGGCGCTTTGGTTTAACGGAAAGTGACTATGCAATGAATATCACTATTGGTTAGATACAGGATTGCATCTGACTACATTTCATTCATTGTCCTTGTTAATTCTTGTTAAATGCATCTGACAGGATATGTTTATGTGAATTATCACATTTATATTTGCATTTGTTATCAGAACGATTTGTTCCCAATATTGAACAACGTCCCAACATTAATTGCACCCCTGGTATAGTTTGACGGACAATTAGCAATGGAACGTTACAATTAACACATATAAGGGAGATTTTGCATTCATTCCAGTAAAAAGGAAAGACTTGTTGTTCCACTCCTATTTCATTTAATTTCTTTTCAGGTTTCAAGAGGAAGAAGCGATAAATCGTTTGACTATAATAGTTTCCATAAAAATAATATACAATTAAACTTTGCAAAGCAGTTTAAATCCTGCATCATTGTATATCTAATATAATAATTAAATTGAAGATGTTATGTTTGGTGACCTCTGTATATCATACATAAGGCGAATGTGTGTAGTAAGTATATTGTCTACCATGGATTCAAGGTAGCACCGGACGTGAGATAAGGAGTGTTAAAATGATAGCAAAAGCGATTGAAGATGTTATGATCCTAAGTATCCTAGGGTAACATACATATCTAACAAGCTAATCAAAGACAATTCCAAGAGATATCAATTCATAACCCATTCCATATGCCGTTGCACTAATTCTAATGTGTGGATTGTTTACTCGTTCCTTCAATATGTATATCAGTATCTAAGACAGACCATTTAACTGCATACCATATTTTAGTAGATAGGTAGATACTTAAATACAAGATGACATAAACGTATTGTGGACATAAACATCCTAGAAAGGCCATAACTTTTCCAATATATTTCCATAACGATCTTATTCAAAATTTTATAATCAGTTGATTGTTCATTACTGTGCTCCCTGTATCAAATATTTTATATTCAAAGAAACAACGTACCAGATGACCTAACCGCTGCACATAAGGTCAATGCTAGCGATATAAGACTTCAAGCCAAGGATGGAATTTCTGCTTATGATTTTGTGGAAGGTCAAACACTAACTTCAGATATAAGAAACGCGCCTTCCTTTGCCCATCAGTAACAATAATGAATAGTAATATGATAGTATTTGAAAATAAGAATGGACATATTAAATCTTGCATGAAATTTGTTATATGAGATTGTGAAAACCTCAAACTTTGATTTTAAATTAATAATATTCATTGTATTCCTAGCCATGTTCGAATATACCTCTATGCAATGCAGTTAACAAGAAATGATTTTGCATTTAACATTGATATTTATGCCTAACCATAATACAATTGCAATAGTCATGCGAATGACTAGATATATGTATTTCAGATTAGAGACACTCAAGAACAAATCAAATCAGAGAAGTAAGATCAATATTTTGATTCAATTTCATTGCTTCTATGTTGCTGCAGCTGAGTAGATTATATATGTATATATATATATATATATATATATATATATATATATATATATATATATATATATTCTGGATTCGACGAATTATGACATACATAATCATGTACTAGTAGAAAATATGAAGTACAAACTAATTGTATCAACATGGATTAATTTATGTGGTTAGCAACAAAACTAAATTATTGTACATTATGGCACTTACAATCGTTCTAGGTTGAAGCATGCACACTTTTTGAGCAAGCTTGTTGCTTTGCTAATTAGTCGATTGCTCTTTAGTAACTATGGCCTAGATTCAATATTGATAAATTTAACTTTTACACAATTTACTGTTTAAAATGCCACAAAAGTATTTAACTAGAATCTTAAAATATGTCTTTCGGTTTTAAGACATAACATAAGGATATTTAAAAGATAAGTAACTTAATTATATTCATTCGAAATGTACGTAATCATATAAATTGGTTTCAGTACATTTCATCTTCAAATTGCAGTGACTATTTTAATAGAAGTAATTTAAAGTGAAATATCTTGCGCAGAAACATTTCAATGTTTTGATGCTGAAATGAGATAAGTATGTTAATTTACTGTTGACAATATCGCAATTTATAATTACTCATTCACAGGTCTTGTTCGAGACAACTGTATCACGGACTATAACATCATCTGGTTGTTGAGCAATTTTTAGTTTCAGAAGTCTGTCCTGTCAGTGATTATGGTCTTATTCATTACATATCACCCTATTTGAATCCATGTTAGAGCTTTTTGACTTTACACTGAAAAAACTGTTTGTAGCAAAAACATTACATACACATGGTCAACAATTTCAGCAATGGGATGCAACCCTACGATAATTTACAAATGGAAAACAGAGCGAAGTCAGAGTAAGTATGATCAAATGACGTTTGAAAGAGGTAAAATGTTCTGGCAAATAATTCTTTACTGAAGGAGAGAGAGAGAGAGAGAGAGAGAGAGAGAGAGAGAGAGAGAGAGAGAGAGAGAGAGAGAGGTACAGAGACAGACAGACAGACAAAGAGAGACGGTTATCATGGATATATATATATATATATATATATATATATATATATATATATATATATATATATATATATATATATATATATATATATATATATATATATACTACACCGTTTATTACGTGGTATATTTGAGTGATTGTTTGAAGTTAGAAAACTATTACATAGTCACTTTTAAAACAATTATTAAGCCAGTTATTAGATATAGGCGCGCCATTCACTGAACTTCTTGAGTGAGTGGATATTGTTTGTACACTGGACCCTCTCTTCGTCCATCATGTAAATAAATATCTGGATATGTTTAGGTATAAATATTTCGTAGTTTCAGATAAGAGTATGTATGTCAATCCAGCGGTCGGGGTATGACTTATAGTATGTGATACTCAATACCAATCAACAGCAAGTGCAAGAGTACAAACTCGTCTCTGTGTCAGGTATACAAAACATGAAAGGTCTACATTTTGAATTAAAGGCATTGCAAGCAATACTCTTAATAAATTAAAAAAAGAATCATTATCGACGAAAGAAACAGTGTGATTACAGAATCCTGCATTATGTATGAGCAACAACTATAATTTAATTATCAAACATACTATGTTTTCGTTCCTACGGAACTATCACAAAATAACATCCAGCGTTGAAGACACTCATCAAATATGTTTGTTTTATTGAGATGTATTTAACATACATTGTTTAGTAAACTAAAGTTTTATATTTATTTGCCGAATGTTTCAAAATACGTCAATTTATTAGTAATTGTTATCAGTATTGATTCAATCTTTACTTAAATTACGCAAATGGTTACATCTGCCCCAGGGATACTTTGTTTCAAGAGACGGGGTGCATTATTATAAATGCAGTTATGCGAACCGCTGCCATGACATAATTTATGCCAATCTATTACAATGTAACATAATGAATGATCAGCATAAACCGAGCACATGCTCTGTTAACATCACATGATTTACATTTAAACAAGATTTTGCACAGATTTAAGACAGAAAACATATTAGTAAATGTTTGTATTCGGAACGTCTTGGTGCTTATGTATCCGAATAGGAATATAGTTAAACTGGGATATTGAATTCAAGTGGCCAAGTGTTTTAAGCCAAAGAAACAACAATTTTAAGTAAGATAGCATAACCCAATTAAAGATTCGGAATGAGAGCTAATCTACCAGATAAGTGACAAATTACCAGTCAGTCGCACTTAACAATTGAGACATCCAGTAGAATATTGGAATGTTTAAGCTTTGAATGACAACACGATATCACATATGTTTAGTCATATCACCAATAGGAAAATATCATTTATTACAAGTTTACGTATGTCACTGGGTCATTACACAAAAAAATTGTATCATATGAAATTAATAAAAATTGATCAAGGTCGACTGTACATCCTTGTCCTTTACTATCAAACATAAGAACAATAAAAGTATTATATAGTGTCATATCTCCTCTTGACTACATATGCACATTTCATTGTTTCAGATATATCAGTTGTTTTCTAAAACCGCTGGTGGCCAAATGATTAGAGCGTGCACATCTGGTGGTGGAGGTCACGCATTCGGGTCCCGGCTGGGTCATACTAAAGACTTAACAAATTGGCTTGTGGAATTATGCCCCAGTGCTAGACATCAATATAAACTGTCGCACTGCAGACATTGAATGAAAATTGCTAAAGCTACGTTAAAAATCATAACTCAAACTCAAAATTGTATTTGCATGTGTTATGTTGATTTTCTGTTATGTATGTTGTGCTTAGCTTTTCATAACCTTCTTCTCATTTCTTGCTATGAGAAGGAATTACTCGTAAGTTAAGGAGTGTCAATATCCATGGAGAGAGAGAGAGAGAGAGAGAGAGAGAGAGAGAGAGAGAGAGAGAGAGAGAGAGAGAGAGAGAGAGAGAGAGAGAGAGAAGAAAGAGTTCAGGCTCTCTTAACTGAGTGTCGCCGTGATGATAAGACAGCTACATCTGGAATGAAGAGAAGTCGAATTTTTTTTTCTGCTAATATGGAGAACTTTATTTAAATAATCAACACACATATATATCACTATATTCTATAAACACATCTAAACACTTTATAATAAAAATTCATGAAATACATATTATATTTTCCTTATTAAGCTTTCCAACTTCGTTCGTTCGTATAACTTCTGCATTTTAGAATATTATACAAATAGTTAACTCTTGATCAATTTCAAGATAGCCAGAGGTATAAAATGAAATAACCATAGTTAATGTAACAATTAATTTAAAGAAATGGATTTTACTTATTTTAAAATTGAATATTGATTTAAAATATATTGCTAGATAATATTCTTTCTTACTTAAAGAATACTTTTTTTCAACATTAAATCTAAACAAGAAGTTGGTAGCGAAATCAACTTTTACCATAAAAAATACATAAATTTAAATATGAATTCTTTAAATCATTAAACATTTTATTACAATATATTGTAAAAAAAAGAATTCAGTAGCAATGCTGCAAACATATCAATTTAACCATTAAAATCTCAAAGATTAAAAATACCTATATCTAAACGATCTTACAACATACACCGTTCTTACCTGTAATGAAAAACGAACATGCCGCTAGCTTCAAAGTATAAGGGACTGACCTAGACAATATACGCCTCTTACTTATACTCGCTAGGCGCAAGTCAGGATCAAATATGGTAATCCCATAACACTAAGCCAGCAGCAATGTCTGTTCATCATTAAATAAGAACCATATTGTTTTAGGTCACTAACAGAAGGCCAGGCTCAGTCTTAGTCACCGGATTGGAAATTCGCCAATGAGTAATCTTGAAATTTGTCTGGTTGTTAGAACTATATATTTCTTACAGAGCTTTTTTACTGAATCAGCGAAACAGCAAACAATGTCTTTAGTAACATCATACACTTATTCCACACAACAATGAACATTCGTATAGCTAGTGATGTACGTTGCCTATGCTTTGCACATCAACTATTTTCATTCCATTAATATATAGTTGTGCTTTGGAAATAAATGAAATTAATCGAAATATATTTTAGAACTTACTTTAAAATAAATGAATAAAACATTACTTTAATACAATTTAAAGAAAATTGCAATCTTATTAATTTTACTAAAAAAATCAATCCTAATAATACCCTCTGGTTTATTTGAGCCGTTTTATTTATTCATCAAAACGGGATAAAAGGTGAAAGATCAAAAATACAATGATAAAAAACATTGCGAGACATTTTCGCAAAGTATAAAGATACAATGTAAATACTTCAAATAGATTGCAAAATACTAGGTAAAATACAAAAAATACAATGAGAATGTATATTGCAAAATACAAGAAATACAATTAAAGGGTATACAAGAAATACAATTAAAAAGTGTATTGCACAATACTCATTCAGATTAAAAAAGGTACAGTATAATGCAAAAATGTGATAAAATTCCCAGAAAACACAATGGGAATAAAACTTTACAGCGTTGAATACCTTGATAAGATATTAAGAAACAGCACAGTATGACAAACAAAATTATATATATATAGCTATGAAACAAACAATTCTACAAAACTACAAACCTACCTCTAAACTAGGCTTATCAGACGATTGTAACACAAAATAATACCATACAGGTCTTGTTATCTTTATTTTTATTTTTCTGTTTTAATGTACATTTCTTTTGTGTCCTTTTTCTTTATTTCTTTTTCTCTTTTATATGTTATTCGTATAACATCAGCAGAACATATTTATGGGTGAATACTTATTATATCGATAGTTAGGAAACTGACAATTTAATGTTGTTCTAGCCTTAATACCCATGATGTATGTTCACTTGCAATCAAACTTTGACCTGTGCGTGTATGAATATGTATCGCCTTTGAATTAACCTAAGAACAATAAGTGAAAATATCATTTAGTCGTTTGGTACAGTACGGTATAGTGCAGTTTTGAAATGTACGTGTATTTTCAACGTTATATGTGACGTGTGACAGAAAATGTATTGCCGATATCGTTTCAAACAAATTTGACTCAGAAGCTGGCCGTATATAGACCAATAGCTGCTCATGTCGTGAGAGCTATGCATTACGTGATCTCTGTGTCGACCAATCGCGCGGACATTTTGACTATTTTATCATGTATGGCGAACGCGCCAAGACACAGTACCATAAGGTACATACTTTCATACAATGGTATGAAATCGTGAGAGAAAACCCTCTAAACATTGACGAACCCATTCATTAATGAGATTGTTGTATTATACCGCGTATTTGTTTTAACACGTATTATAACTGTGAAATAATATCATTATGTAACTACATTTGACATCCCTGTAACAATATTAGATACGTTCAATTGAACAAGTCGATGTAAGCCTGACTTAAACTGTGAATCCACTTATAGGCTGAACTATACAAAAGTGGGGGATTCTGGAGATAACCCATGTTTCAAATTGTTTTGTTTTTTGTTCTTGTTTGTTCTGATACTATGTACTCTGAATTCAGAGTTAAAAAGAAAACAATCTTATGAACCAAGTTCATATTCCTTCCATACCTTAAAGAGAAAGATAAGGAGTAGAGAGATTTGAGCGCAAGAGAAGAAAAGAGAAATAGAAGGCATGAGAAGAAAGAATGGAATGGACGATAGGACTATAATTTTCTCTTCCATACGAAGGAATTTGTTCTTTTTTTGTTTTTAAAATTTCATACTGAATTCAATTACGAAATATTCGACTTCGTCGTTTGCGACGTGTGTTTGATTGTGTGTGTTTGTTGTGAAATGCTTGCTTTAATGCTTGAGAAACATTCTCAGTTGGTTGCCATGATGGTGTGGATCCATCGGACCACTTAACCAAATAATGCTTTTTCCCAGAAATCCATTTGGATTTCAATAGTTTATCAATTAAGTACCGTCCGGTACCATTGTTGGTTGGTGTGTGCTCATTGCTTGCTTGATCATGTGATGTTTGGGTAGACTGTAGGGGTGTACTGACTGTGTCCGGTGTCGGAGGTAATAATCATTATGATCTTTATAGTACTAAAGCCTATTTGCGTGTACAAGTGATTTCATTTCCTTATTGTCTGAACAACGGCGTAATCTGTAGGTGCTATTCGGACCTACTTGGGTGATGTAATATGGGCCTTCCCAACGAGGGTAAAGCTTTTTTGATAACCCTACAGGTATATGTGAGATTTGTAAATGTACATAATCTCCAACTCGAAAGGACGGTTCCTTTGCTTTCTGATCAAACCTCTGTTTGCTTATGCTTTGTGCGTCACGTGTATTTGCTTTAGCTAGTTCTGAACTATTTTCAATCTTTGAATCAACTGACCTATGCACTGTTGTGTTTGTGTTTGTACAGTTTCTTTAGGCGTAAGAAACACATCAAAGGGTAAAGTCATTTCTTTCCCAAATACTATGTAATAAGGTAAGTATCCAGTAGAATTAACTGCTGGACTCATTCGGAATGTCATCATTACGATGGGTAATATGGACGGCCAATAATCTTGGTGTTTACTACAGTAAGCTCGTAGTGCTTGACTGATGGTACTATTAGTTATTTCACAGAGGCTATTGGTTTGAGGGTGGTATGAACTGGTATGGTGACGTGTTACTTGAAATAATTCACAAAGTGCGAGTACAATTTGAGACATAAAGTTTCGTCCACAATCACTGACAAGTGTTCGCGGTGCACCATAACGTGTGAATATCTCATTGTACAGAACACTGGCGATTTCCGTTGCTGTTTGAGAACGTAAAGGAAAGGCTTCACACCAGTGTGACAAACTATCTGTCACCAATAAGATGCATTGATAACCTTCCTTACTTTTTGGCATGCACAAAATGTCTATATGCCACCTAGAGAATACGTCTTCTGGGGGCAATGGGTACAATGGAGCTTTTCGTGCATTTGTGTCCCGTTGAATGAGCTGACATTTAGAGCATGATGTAATGTAGTCATACACATTTTGATACATTTTAGGCCAATAATATTTCTGTTTGATAGCTTGATATGTTCTTTGAACACCAAAATGACAGCCTCCTGCTTTTGAATCGTGATAAGATAGAAGGATTTCGAGTCTCAAATTTGTGGGTAAAGCAACTTGTTTTATGAGTTGATCTGAAGAAGTTTTATGTTTTGTACGAGGTTGGAAAACATGATGTAATACACCATTGATTAGTTCATATTGGCTTGCTTCATATGGAATAGCTGTTGCGCGACGAGTGTTTTCTGGTAATATTCCTTGTTCTAAGTAAACATACATGTCCTTAAAATCAGGGCATTCGCGCTGATATTGGGCGAGATCCAGTAGTTCTGAAGAAATACCGCTAGGTATTTTATCATTAGTCTGTACTTGAAATAGGTTAGTAGAATCGTCCTTATCGTAAACGAATGTAATTTCTGTCATGTCTTCTTGAATGGAGTGTACAGGTAGCTGTAACTGAGCCTGAGTGTTAGTGTATGCTAGAAATTTCTCTAATTGGCTGTCAGTCTTATCTGTTTGGTCGTAACTACGACGTGAGAGTGCATCTGCATTTCTGTTTTTATGGCCTGGAGTGTATACGATATCAAAATAGTATTCCTGTAAGCAAAATAACCAACGAATTAATCTGTTTGAAGTGTGCTTAACTGGGTTTAGTCATACTAGTGCCTTGTGATCTGTAATGACAGTAAATTTCTGATGTGTACGTAAACATGATATGTTCTGATACCTTCTAATACTGATAGACATTCCTGTTCAGTCACGGACCATTGTTTTTCAGCGTTTGTTAAAGCTCGTCCACCATAAGCAATAACATGTTCTTTGTCGTCTGTCCCTATCTGAGACACGATATACCCTAGGGTTGTAAAACTGTCATCACATGTGAGTCTAAATGGTTTATTAAAATCTGGATAAGCCAAGATAAGAGCTGTGGTCAAAGCTGTCTTAAGAGTTTCAAATGATTTTTGACACTTGTCTGTCCAAAGAAATGAACTGTCTTTTGTCAATAATTTATTTAAAGGTGCTGCTATTGTAGAATATCCCTGGACAAATTTCCTATAATAATTGCACAACCCTACAAAACTCCTAACATCTTTCTGTGTTTTTGGACCAGGAAACTGTGTAACTGTGCCTATTTTGGACTCAACTACTTTGATTCCTTTTGTTGAGAATTTATGACCAAGATAAATAACTTCAGATGCTGCTAATACATATTTTGATGGTTTGAGTGTCAAGTTTGCTTGACGCAGTCGATCGAAAATAAGTTCAAGATGACCTAAGTGTTCTTCAAATGAATTGGAGAAAATAATAATGTCATCTATGTATGCAGGACATGCTGACCATGGTATACCTCTAAGTACATGGCCTAAAATAATACAATTTGTGGCGGGCTCATTTCTGAGTCCATACGGCATTACATTCCATTGGTAAAGACTACGTGATGTTATGAAAGAGCTCTTATGTTTTGTCGCTGGGTCCATTTTAATTTGCCAAAATGCTGAGTTTAAATCTAATGTACTGAAAAGACATGATTTAGTTTGTCCAACTGCATCAATTACATCTTCTAATCTTGGACGAGGGAACGTCATTGGTTGTGTCACCTGATTAAGTTTCCTATAGTCAATAGCAAAACGATATTCCCCATTTTTGACTAAAACAACTTTTTGACTAAAGCAACTGGAGATGCATAACTCGAAGAACTGGGTTCGATTAGTTGGTGTTCTAATAATGCATCTATCTGTCTATCAGTTTCTTTATTGATGTGCGGAGATGCACGATAAGGTTTGACAACGAATTGTCATGGAATCACCTGTCTCTATTCGATAAGTAAATACCGTAGTACTTCCTAGATCTTCTAAGTTCAAGACAAACACATCCCTATGTTTATTCAGAAATAATTGAAGTTCTTGTTTTTTATTTTCTGACAAATCTTAAGAGTGTAAATCAAAATAAATTGGTTCTCGTGCTTTACTAATTTGTGTGTCCACGATGTCAGGTGTATAAGGTGTGATATTCTTGTCATACGTGTCCTCACTAACAGTAAATATGGTTTGTGGGTGTAGTACGTCTACATAAGCTAGTACGGTATTTGCATGTATGTTTATAGGTTTCGGAGTAGGATTCAAGATCTGAACAAGGTTATTTTTCGAAACCGTTACAATTGTTCTAGCTGTCAAAAATGTGGAGTTTGACATATTATGAGATGGTTCTAGTAAAACAGGTGTCCCTTTTTTATTTTACTGATACTAACAGAAATAGAACAAGTTGAGTTCGATGTAATTGTTGTACTTTTCTTGACACGAGCCAATCCTGACTCAGTACGTATCATATTGATAATTACCGTATCGTCTAGCAAAGAGAGCTTTTGTGTATCTATATTCACTACTGCTTTGTATTTAGTCAAAAACAAAATATCTATACCCAAAATGACTGAATGCTGTAAGGCAGGTATAACATATAATGTATGAGAAAAACTTACACCTCCTACTTTCAAAATAAGTTGGATAATGACATAAATGGAATGCTATTCTCCGCCTGCTGCAATAATATTATAAATATCTGATGGTTGAATTTGACGTGGATTGAATCCTGCGCGAGAAAGAAAATTTAGGTTGATGGCCGAAATAGTAGCGCATGTGTCTGCTAATGCATTTGTAATTTTGTCTTTAACAAAAAAAGGAACGAGATTTTTGTGAATAGTTGTGACTAATGTGATTTGTGGTTCTCGAGTTTGTTTGTGGCAAGGTTGTGACCTTTGATTTGGCGCGAATTTATATTGTTGTTGTGGGGAAAAGCATACGCGTGCAAAATGACCTGTTTTGTGACACAAGTAACACTTTTTATCGAGTGCAAGACATAATCTTCCATGTGACAAAAAAAATTCCACATCTGAAACAGAATGGCTTATGACTATGTAGTTGTGGCTTGTAGCACACATCACGAGGAGGTAACTGATATGTATTGCTATCGCTATATTTATGTACTGAACTGGATGAATAGTTTGGAAATTTGGCTGTCTGATAAGATGATGTATGATGATGAGAATTAGTGCAATGCAGCCGAAATGGTTTGTTTGTGTCACGTACGAAGGGTTGAGATAACACATGTACATTGTTTTCCGTGTTCTGTTCTAAGCTGACTGCTTTAATTTCATCTTTAAGTTGTTTAAATTCCTCTAAAATTGTGTTAAGTGTTGACCAATCATCATTATCAGTTGTGCCAAGAGATTTCTCTGCTAGATTTGCTGCTTGTCGTAAATCATCCATATTTGTTGGGTTTTTATTCATTACTATTTGTTTAATAGCTGGTTTTAAACCTTGTAATGCAACTGCTAACAATATTTGATCTGAGATAGTTTGGTTATTTGCAATTTGTAATAGACGATTTAAATAGTCCAAAACTGTTTCAGACGATTCTTGTCGAGTTTGTAAAATTGATAAATCTTAAATGATATCGTCAGTGTGAAATCTAGATGTAAAGGCAGTTACTAGACTTGACCAGTTATTCCTAACGTTATCAGGTAGCGATTCATACCATACTTTAGCATGTTGTTGGAGGTGAAAAGAAAATGCATTCAAAGTTGTAGCTTCTGATAAATCATAAAAATTAGCCCATTCTATAAAATGATTTAGCCATTTAACAGGATTTTGTAATTGATCACCTTTAAAAATATCTAATGTGATAAGAGACATACCTGTACTTCAGAATCTGGTGTTTCCAGAGAAAAATTGCACTCCTAGGAATAATGTCAATAGTACTGAGTCACATTAACTGAATTAAACGGCTGAACTCAGAATGTTCTGTGCGCTGATAGTAAATGTCAACACAGTTAATTTGCCATGTAAAAGTACTTTTTTGGAATCTTTGAGCTGTCGAAGGTCACTGAAGTGCTGCTGCTGGCCTAGTTTTGTGGGTGCGTTGTAAGTCGTCTGCGTAAGAACTGGATTTGGTTTTCAATCGTTGTCTACGTAGGATCAAGGAACCATAGTCGAATGGAGTGTGAGTCACTGGAACTGGATAGGGCGTAGATACTGGCATATACATTACTAGGAATTTGTGCAGACATTCCAACATGATCAATGTAGTATGTAGGTAGAATCATGAATCAGACACGTGAATAGCTGTGTGTCTGTTCCAGGCAAGAAACTGAAAACATTGGCGGTATGAAGTCTGACGATCGCAAATGTGTTGGTGCCAATCTCTCCCATGGATTGTAATTATACGTGTGGCATCTTTATTTAAGATACTCGTCCACTAATGTTGTTTTCTGCTTAGTCTCTTCTCCATTAATTTTATGAAAACACTCCTTCAAAAGAAATAATCACTCATAATGGTGTAGATACGGCTACATCTTGGGGACATTGGCTTTGCGAAAGGGTCCAGAGATCTGTAATATTCTCCATCCACTTGTTATGACAATTTCTGTTATGTATGTTGTGCTTAGCTTTTCATAACCTTCTTCTCATTTCTTGCTATGAGAAGGAATTACTCGTAAGTTAAGGAGCGTCAATATCCATGGTGAGAGAGAGAAAGAGAGAAGAAAGAGTTCAGGCTCTCTTAAAAGAGTGTCGCCGCGATGATAAGACAGCTACATCTGGAATGAAGAGAAGTCAGAATCTTTTTTTCTGCTGATATGGAGAACTTTATTTAAATAATCAACACACATATATATCACTACATTCTAGAAACACATCTAAAAACTTTATAATAAAAATTCATGAAATACATATATTTTCCTTATTAAGCTTTCCAACTTCATTCGTTCGTATAACTTCAGCATTTTATAATATTATACAAATAGTTAACTCTTGATCAATTTCAAGATAGCCAAAGGTATAAAATGTAATAACCATAGTTGATGTAACAATTAATTTAAAGAAATGCATTTTACTTATTTTAAAATATAATATTGATTTAAAATATATTGCTAGAAAATATTCTTTCTTACTTACTTGGCACTTCATTTAAAGAAAATTGCAATCTTATTAATTTTACTAGAAAAATCAATCCTAATACATGCCTAGGAGAGACAGAGAGAGAGAGAGAGAGAGAGAGAGAGAGAGAGAGAGAGAGAGAGAGAGAGAGAGAGAGAGAGAGAGAGAGAGAGAGAGAGAGAGAGAGAGAGAGAGACTTTCATCTCTGTAAAATCTCAATAGATGTAATTACTTTACTGTGCTTCATTCCTCTCCTGAAACAGTGCATGGTCCTGTATCAAACCAATCAACATATTCTACAAGCTAATTGTCTCTTTTTGATAATAATATGATGGTGGACAGACATTTTGTGTGTAATTTGCTCTCAGTAGTTATTAATATTATATGTGGCTAATTAGGACTAATATAAATTTGACGTTTCCCCCTCGTCTTTTTCTACATAACGTGTTTACTTAAGCTCTGTTTATGTCGGACCACATTTACCGGTTAGTGCTCTTATCCAGTCTCTGCGCATAACGGATAGTCCAGTCGCGGTGCGTGTATACATCTCGTTTTACATAAGCTTTTCGAAAGGACTAACAACAATCTTAGTACAATTTAACAAATAATTTATTTCCTTTGAAATTGATGGTAAAAATGGAAAGAGAGCCTACAGTTTAAGAATCAAATCCAATCGAAATAATCCAAGAGTAATCGACGAATTATATTACAACATTCATACTAATGAAATGTTCTAAAAGATTAAAGTTCTAGTCCTGTTAGAAAATCCACGAAATGACAGAGGCACACCCCAGACATTAGCCAATAAATTGGACACGGAATTAATTTGTTGCTTTGGGTGTCATTGATATATTGACACTGAGAAAAATTGAGAATTACAAAACTTATTTATATTTGTATGTGAAAAAACTAAACATATGCAAATCTTGAACAGCACCGTATCGACTGCAATCAGATAGGATGGCAGAAAGGATCAAAAAAATCTTGCAACAAATGTTTTAAATGTTAGTTAATGACCATTGTGATTTGTACTACCACTTTTTACCCTATGTAATGATGGCGTATCATACGTCAATTCAAGAAAGTAGACATGTGTCCTGTCGAATATTTTCAATAGGTTCAAAATACAACCTAGCAGACATATGATTACGCATATGAAAATCTAAATAATATTTGCTCTAGACAAATGTTCCACTATGAAATTAAAACAGAATTAGGTCATTTTAAGTTAGAAAATGGGCGTAGAGGAGATATGCACCTGACAACAAAGACAAATCGGACTAGGATGGATTATTCCGAATAGAATCTTACAACATATATGAAGAAAAGATGGACTTTCTGGTTCTAGACGTCATTAAAGATGGCGCAAAGAGGGATCCGTATCCCGGTAACAGAAAATAGCATTTCTTGTTATAGTGAAGGATGCCATCACTCTAAGTACTGGGATGTCCGTAAATACTTACACCACTGCGAGGTTATTCATCGCTCAAAGTTTAGTTACATATTATGTTCACAAACATTCAAGAAACCAAGTGATTTGTGTCGTCATTGGTTCCAACTCATCTTCGACTCTCTATTTTTCGACTAAATTTCATGTGCATCTATCCCTACTCCGTAAAGGAGACTTTGCTTCTTGTAACATAGCGGGAGAGAACACAATCGCAAGAGAAAGAGGAAAATATGACAATGGTGGCTAGAGCAGGAAAACAGACGCCTGCGAGTTGAACTATTCCAAAATGACTCCCAAATTTATTCCCAGTTGCATGTATATATCCCTTTAGATGAAATAGTCGAGTATGAATAAAAACATATGGAACCCTCCAAGGCAACAGGCAAGGGCACTACCCTTTTCCGGCCATGCACCACGGTATCCTGCTGTCCTGGAGGAATGAACGAGCTACCTCAAGGCCAAACTTCAATCTAAATATTTTAAAGATTATCCTGTCGGTGATTTTTCAAAATTTATTGTTATATAATTTTTTAATTGATTATAACGTTTTTAATATATTTTAATTATGTTAACTTCCCTTACGAACCTAAAGTTATTCGATATTGCTGACGAGAGTGCTGTTAGTTTCGTAGCATTATTAATAGCACTTTATTGAAATTAGTCATGATGTAATATTCTAAAGTGAATTTTGATTCCTTAAAATACACTTTTGAAATATTCTTGAAGTAAATCTAAATGAAAGTGATTATCTCATTTGCAGTGTTATATTTGTACTTGTTAAAAATGAATGACGAGAATTTGCATGTGATCTATGTCTATCCCTTTTCATAATGTAAATCAGAATGGTAAAAATTCTGTAATATTCCATGCATGCTATTTTAATGTGAATGAAATTAAAATTTGCATGTTGACATGGTACAATTACTCCGTTAGACCCAATGTGCATAACACATTAGGCTTAAGAGAGGCAATGTGTTTGAGGAGGAAAATGTAACGTGTAATCTACTTTTTTACACAGAAAATCAAATTTACCTTCATTATTTTCTACGTGTAGTGTTACATAAGCTCTGGTAGTGTCGGAAGATTTGTATCGGTTAGCCCACGCGTCCACTCTATGCACTTGTTGGATCGTCCATTCCCTGCGCGTGTATACATTTCACTTTATATCATTTTGTGTATGCTTTTTGACCTGTCCAGTGTCGTGTCCGGAGAATCGCAGTGTGCGGATGTTGAAGCTTAGTACAAACGTCATTGTTTGGCACTTTATCGAGACGACACAATCGTCTGGTTTGCATTGGTCACAAGATGGCTAGAACTTCAGAATGGCTCCTTTAATTACATCATTCATCTTATCAGGTTATACATTCCTAATTTCCTTCGTACGTTTCAGGAATTAATGTTAATGTACCGTTGTTGCCAGAATTAAACTCTTATTTGACATTTCACTATAATCCCATGTCTATATTTCCAAGAATATTTTTTTGTAGAGCATGTTATATTCTAGAAAATAATCACTTGAATTAAACAATTTGAATAATTGAATGCCAGTCCTAATTAAACACAGCTCTGCAAAACAAGTATACAATTGATTCGACAAAGACCATAAAGCACGAAATACTAATTGTTTAATGAACAAGACTTGTATGTTAAACAAAAGAGTAAACTGAGACCACGGATAATGATAAACAAAATAAAGTTCTAGAAGGATATATATCTATTTAGGACGTCCCACTCCACAATCGCAACAACAAAAAAATTATGTCAATCACATATAGATTATCTATAACAAACGAATGTCTTTGTCTTAGCTTAATATATAATGATCATAACTCAGAAATGAGTAAGTTGTTTATATTATTGTCACCGATTTTGAACAAGGTCAAATCCATTTTACATTGATACATTACCCATAGCATATCCAGAAATTAAGTAATAATTATCTAACTAACAATCATTGCAATTTGACCATACAATGCACCGGCCTAGTGGTTCGTGCGTCCATCTCGGAAGCGGGAGTTCGTGGGTTCGCAATTTTATGTCGCCTCACAAATTAGATCTGGATCATAACTGGTTTCGTTATTACGCAATGAAGAATATATAGCATGTGTAAATATCGATTGTATGTTATAATTCTCCCCAGCTGCAAATCGAAGATATACATATAAAAAGCAATAGCTATATTTAGCCACTGTAACATCGTATCGTTTTCGTGTATGTTGTATGACAGTGCTGGTACTTTTACGAGTCTACACTTTTAACATAAGCACCAAGAAAGAGTAAAAAAACAAGCTTTTGTAAACATTAACAAATATATTTATTTTCCTAGAATACAAGGTGAAAATTAGAAACAAACAACTTACGGTATTCCCATAATAATCCAAGAAATACAGACGCGAGTCCTAGTAATTTAAAGTCCTGAACAGCATTTAGTCTGAAGAAATACCAAAACTGAAGTCGGTGATTTGACTTCGGTAACTTTTGATTGGTCAGTCCAAATTCCTTGCAAACGTGGGAGAGGCGGCATACCTGCCGCTGCAGTCCATCTTCCGTGTGGGATGTCAAGGCTGCATCGTCGGCGAAAAGCAATTCACGGATGAGTACCTTTGTGATTTTAGTTTTAGCACGGAGTCGGGCAATGGTTTCAGCTTTCCGAAAGCCCTGGCATGGATGTACACTCCATCGCTGCAGTCATTAAAGGCATACTGGAGAAGCATGGAGTGCATGATCTCGTGGAACTACACGATAACAGCAAGTAGACGTAGGGAGCAGCCAATCTTACGCAGGAGTCTGAAGAGTAAAACTCCTACGGACCAGGTCAAATGCCTTCGTGAGGTCTATGAAGGCAAAGTAGAGAGGCATCAGCTCCACATGATACTTCTCCTTCAGCTGACTTAGTGAGAAGATCATGTCTACAGTTGACCTGCCGGATCGAAATCCACACTGATACTCTGGGTAGACGCGGTAGGCTATGAACAGCAAGCACTCCAAAGCAATACGGGCCAAAGCCTTTCCGACAACACTGAGGAGGAAGATGCCCCTGTAGCTGTTGCAGTAACTACGGTCACCCTTGTTATTGTACAATGTGGCGATGTTGGCGTCACGCATATCCTATGGGATGTATCCTTGTTTCCAGGGGATACAGAGGAGTATGTGTAGCGGCTGGAGCAGCGTTGGTTTCCCAGTCTTGAGGACTTCAAGCGGAACTTCATCGCTTGCAGCAGCCTTTCCACAGACAAGAGAGTCTATGGCTTTTCTGAGCTCTTCCAGGATGGACTGCGTGTCTATCTCCTCCAGGACAGGTTGGTCAGGGATAGCATCCATGGCAGTGTCATTGACGTTGCTTCGGGTTGCTCAACCCATCGCTGCAGTTGTTTTCCTTAGTCTGTGATGTATTCGCCTGTCTTTGACTTGAGAGGGGGCGGTTTTTGAGCAAGGAATGTGGGGCTGTCGCCTTCTTGATGCCCTCATATATTTCTCTTGCATACCCGGTTTTAGAAGCTGTCTGTATACTGTTACAAAAGGTTAAGCCAATAGATTATGGCACAGTGTCGGGCGGTCTTATGGGTGATGTTCCTTGCAGTCCTGAGGGTTTGAAATGTTCGTGGGCCAAGTGCGACCTTGTATGCCAGGATGGCTTTTCTCTTTCCCTCAGTCACGTACTACATCTCCTCCCAGTTTGCCTCATAGCAGTCGGCATTTATTCATTCCCTCTATGATGGCTGAGTTGTACACATAGTCAAAGAGATGGGACAACATGGAGTTTATGGTGTCATTGTGTGTCACTTTGGAGAGATCTTCCTTCATTACTGATGAACTGCTGTGTTTTATCTGGGTTGCTTGCACAGCATAAGTTAATGCGAGGTTGACGCTTCTTTACATGGTGCAGCTTCTTGGGTAATATCCGCACCTTACTGGCCACAACGGAAAGGCCCGTGTTGCAGGAGGCATCTTGGTACCTGCAGGTTAGGAAGAAATCAGCCAGTTCCGCACGCCTGGTGATGACGAGGTCTAGCTGGTGCCAGTGGAGTGAACGTGGGTGTCAAAGTGACACCTGGTGGATCTCCTTGCATTGGAGACAGGCAATGTGGATGTTCAGTATGGAGAGTTATCTGTCAATAATGGCAGTCTTCCGTGCATCGTCGATCTGCTGTAGGTCATTGGTCAATCCAGGACATATGGTCCTAACGTTCCAGGTTGCAAAACGAAGAGCTGAAGTTTTTTTTGTTCTTCGTTGAGTCATTCCGGGTGTGGAAATTTGTGTCCCACTTTTCGAGATGGATCTCTAAGTTCCACGTACCCAGTGAAGCAGGCAGGCCATGGAGGGAGGTACCTTTCTGACTGGAGGCTACCCACCTTAGGGCGGGCGGTAGCTGTCCCATGAGACCTGGTGATCTCTCCCACCGTTGGAAGTAACTCCTGGCGCCATGCTCTACGCCAAATCAAGCTTTGGCTTAGAACCGGTAAACTGCTCCTCCTCGTGTTGTGCCGACGCCGTATGACGACGCTGCAGTATCCTCTATAGTGGAGTTACACAGTCTGGACAGGGTGTTATGGAGAATCAGCTGTTTTCCATGCAGCAGACCCCCACCTCTCTTCACGCAGCATGATACAGCTTGGCACCAACCGCGTCGCAGTAGTTACCGGAATGACGCTGAAGTTCATGTCAGACAACCTTAGGGACTCCGTCTCCGGAGTTTTTTTTGGGCTTTACTCTCTTAGTATTTCATATGAGTGTGTATAGTCTTAATGAAGCAAGATTTGGAATCGGAGTTTTCCTTCTCCTAGATGAGCTACCGGCCAAGCTTTACAAGTCCCATTTAACCGAAGCAACTGGTTTTAAGGCGCCAGAAGCCCGTCTTCACATCTTCTCCTGTTAGTGGATAAGATGGTCCGCTTGATTTCAAATCTCAGTCACTTGCGAAGGCCATCACCTGGATTTAAGTTGAGAGTGGCGATCGGAGACGCAAGCCGTATGGAGCATTTCTGGAGTGGGGCGCTTGTCTCCCACTCCCTCACCGGCAATGTCAACATTAGACCACAATAAACCAAAGACCAGAGGAAATATTCATTTGAATTCAATAAATCGAAGAGAAACATAAATGAAGCCCGAAATAAATAATACAAATACTGGTCACAATATATAAAACCACTTGAAAGTGCTAGACGTTAAAGCACGGATGCCCATCTTTTCGGAATTACAAGATTATATAGTTATCTGCTTCACCTCAGAGGTACAGTTAGTATTCTGCAACAAAAACCAATAAATAGTAGGATAAAAATCTTTTAGAATAAAGAAATTTTACAAAATTTCAAAGCCATAAGAAGTAATGTTCACTTTAAAAAATCCAAAATCTTGACAAAAATGTAATTTTTCATTTAATAATAATAAGCTCATAAACATAGAGAATATTTTGGTTATGTATTAGTTTTAAGAACAAAGAGAAAAAAAAATATTTTTTTAAAGTTCCTCAGGGTAATACGAAATGAATTCAGTCTTGAACAAGTCTAGCATACAATGTTGCATTAAAATAGTATATAATGCAATATAAAAAAATAAAGCTACCAAAACCACAATTTAAATATACATATAACTTCACCTCAATATGGAACAGAAGGGTTCACACAGGAGGCAAAGATGTGTCGGGCTTTCACACAAATGTGCACTCAATAATAATAGAGTCAAATGCTCTCTTAGCCATTTCGGATTTCAGCACTTTTTCTAACTGAGGATCTAGTATCTAGTAATTTTTCTCTAAAAATGGGCAATAAACATAACTATTCAAAACTTGAATTGATTTGTAAAGCGAGGATGTGCTCATCAAATAACCGCTCTAATTCTTTCAAACGAAAACTGACATTACCTTTCTACTTGCTCCTTTTCTCTCTTCAATTCTGTGTCGTCCTTTTTTGCCTTTGTATTTTCCGATCTGTATCTGTCCCTCTGTCTCTTTCTGTCACTGTTTCTCTGTCTCTCTGTCTCTGTCTCTCTCTCTCTCTCTCTCTCTCTCTCTCTCTCTCTCTCTCTCCAAAGGGATTAGTTTTTGTTCTTTCTATAACTGCATGTTTTTCTCTCCTTACTCTTTATCTAACTGCATCTATATTTCTAAAACAAAATACATCGTTCTAGAAGGATATATATGTATCTAGGACGTCCCACCCCAAGACAATCATCATTTTTTATATTTTAGTTTTATTTGCTTTTACATTAGAGTCTGATCCAAACTTACTCATCTAATCCAAAGCACATTTATCCAAAACACTTTTTTCCACCACATATTGGAATTACATATTCTTTATTTCTTGCTTCGTTACAAAAAGCTTGTGTCACAAAAAGATCATTTATCTTCTGTCAAGCTGAAGAAATACATATTTTATCAACGAATCTAACTGTTCTTGGGTGGTATGAAATATAAATCTCCACCATAAATGACATCGTCAATAGTGTGGTGATATCACAACACACTTCTCAATTGTTAAAAAAAACCTCGGAATTATAACACTTGCAAGACAGGGAATTCAATTTTCAAAACCAAAGTTTCCAGAAAGATATCAGAGTCATTCATATGCCGGACGAACACCAAATTTTCTTTTACCAGTTTATCTTCTTAAAATAGTAAAAGTAGAGAGTGACATACGTCAAGTAAGATACATTTTAAACAAATATATTTTTTTCCCTAGAATAAAAATTAAAATAAAACATACAATTTAAGGTATTGCCAGTTAAATCCCATATTAGTGCAGAATTACCGACAAAATTCCTAGTAATTTAATTTCCTGACTTTAATTCAGTAAACATTCCTCATAAAAATCAACAACTGAAGTAGATGACGTAACTGTGATAGCTATTAAAGTGTTTATGTGTCAACAGCTTTTTGTTGAATTATCATCATCATCATCATCGTCATCATCATCATCATCAGTCTCTTGACCTAGTGTTGTCGTAGAGGCACTGTGCTGCTGAACATCTGACCAGTTCCCACCACTTGTCTCGATCATGTGTTAATGCCTGTGCCTCTGCAAAACTTTTCCTGGTTCATTGTGTGATGTTGTCACTCCACTTTGTTCTCTGTCTACCTCTCCTTCTGCCACCTTGGACACTGCCCTGCAGTACTTTTGTAAATAGACCGTTAGTTCCAGTG